>OX454528.1:20399839-20754580 GCA_949715645.1 Portevinia maculata | reverse complement strand
ACAAGAATACTCCCTCATCGTATCGTATTCGTTTCGTCATCCCATTTTGGCGAGAGAGCGATTTCTATTCATTTACACATTCTCACTGGGAGCTGGGTTGGCACGGGACAGAAGGACAGGAGGGCAGGCTTCTAACTCTCGCTCGCTCTATAACGCTTATTCGTAGCCCACATCGTTTATTTATGAAAAACGCAATAAATTCTGTGAAAGTTGAGCAAACTAAACATTATCCCTGAAACGCAGAGGGTGAGACGAACCCAACTGAACCATCATCCGCACCGCACCATCCATGGGGTGGTTGGATTTTGAGGCTGATTCCGTTCTGGGACATTGCGAATTAAAACTGAGAAATACATAATTAAAAAATGCGTGCTTCGAGGGGTGAAAGACAAGGAATAACAAGGGTGGTTTTGTTGTTCAAGTTTACCCCTCGTGAATGTGAATGATTTTTTATTATTCAATAAAAATTAAAACTTAGTCTAGGCAACTATCTAGCTAGTTTGACTTACCTGCACCATGGTTGCTGTTGTTGCGCTAACAGTTGCACTGGAACCAGAGAAGCCTCCTTTACTTGATACACACGCACGTGATTTTGCCGGAAATATAACACGCACACAACAACAAAAAACAACAACAAAAAATAAAAGAAACAGTCCACTATATTTTATTCTGGTTGTTGGCCCCTCCGCGAATTATTCAACAAAAAAAAACAAAAAACAATATTCTTCCAGATGAAGGTATGTACCGCGGAAAAATATGATACGCAAACTATATGTGACAGCACTCTTTTTTAACTTCTCTATTATTCACTACACACGTGCTTTAATGTTGCTCTTGTGGTGCACTTCTTTTTTGTTGGTTTTACAGCAATTCCAAAATCATTTCAGCCCGGGTAGCGCGCGAGGTGTTCGCACGACGACGTGCAATCTCGTTTTTGACAGCAACAACAAATGACAAGTAATGAAGAAAGTTTTTCATGGCTGCCATTTACCGTAGGTTAGGCTGTCGATGCTGCAGTGTGCTCGTTGTCGGTGATGAATTCACCACAGTTGGCAAATGTTGCTTTGTAGTTACTTTGTGATACTTTAGGAAATAAAAGTGGTTGAGGTTTTGTAAAAATAAAAATGAAAACTGAGAAATTATTTATTTGGGCGAGGTTTGACCACCTATTTCTGCCACTGCACTTGATACGCTGCTATGGTCAGCAGCAGTTGATTGAAAACTGAATTATTTATTTATTTTGTTATTTTCTTTCAATTGTTTTCTATGAATGAATACTTTATTTAGCTTTAAAAGCCATTTAGATTACAATTTTACAATTTCGTCTTAAATTTAAAATTTATCAAGTTTATAATCTAATATTTTTAGAATTAATTTTTATAATTATATGACATTTAATATCCTATAAATTATTAATTGACTTAACATATTCAATAATTTTCCTTTTGAATTCGTTGATATTGTTTATGTTTTTTATTTCTCTCGGAAGATTGTTGAATCCATTAAAACCTAGGTAAAATATTGTACTTTGACCTCTCGTGGTCCGCGTTCTTTCTATTCTTAGGTCATCATTGTTTCGTAGGTTATATTCTAACAATTCATTGGTACGTACGTTTTCACATAAATATCCTGAATACATATTGTTTTTAATTTTAAATACAAATATCATACATAACATAAAAAGACGTTGATTTATATTTAACCATTTTAGCGTACTTAGCATATTTCTAATTGGTGTATATCTACTACAATTTAATATAATTCGCATTAATTTGTTTTGCTGTAATTGTAGCCTATCTTTATGACTTTGTGGACACATATACAATAAACTAGAACAATATTCAAAATGAGGTTTAATCAAAACATTACATAGATTCACAGCGGTACTCATAGAGATATTCTTTCTTATTTTTCTTAATACTCCAACTTTTTTTGATATTTTCTTGCAAATATAATTTATATGTTCATTAAAGTTAAGTTGTTCGTCTAACATTACACCAAGATACTTTAATTGTTTAACTTGTTCAATTTACTCATTGTTTTGGTAAGGAAAATCAAATCAGGGCAATGTTTTGTTATGCAAATTAATGTCTTTCACCCACAAACAAGAATCAGAGCAAGTGTAAAAGTGATTGAAACCTCAAACGAAATCTACTTATGGAAGAAACAGATTAATACTTTAACTTCGATTTCAGGTTTGACAGGAGCGAGAACTTCAGAGTTTGAAGTCCAGTCAATGAAAAATGTAACTTCGACAGCGAAATAAAATATGGCTGTAAGCAAAAAAGAAAATTATGCTTAAATATAAGCAAGAGTGAAGATTCTCCCAAAATATAAGCATTTGCATGTTGGGAAAACTGAAAACATCGCCGCAAGGTTAGTGGCATTTACACTTTAACTTTGAATTTAGGATTTAGGTCTTGTTGAGGTTGAGGTGGTAATGTGTTCAATCAGGGGTGGAATCGGCTAAGGTGATAGTTGATAGTTGACAATCAAAATCATACCTTTACGTCCACGTAAGGTGATTATCAAATTGACAGTCACCTTTTTGCCATCAATTTCATGTGACAGCTATTTAGGTATCGCTTTCATACATTTTTGTTATTTTCATAGGTATGCACCTCGGCTTCAACTCCAAATAAATTAAATGCTTTAGTGAAAAAAGAATATATATTAATTAAATTCAAATAAAAAAGTGAAATTGGAAAATTCGTGAAGTGCAATGTTTACTTCATTAGAACTTTTCTACACAAATGAAGAAAATAATTACACAAATGTCCAACTATTAAGAAGAAAAATGAGAAATAAAGCAAATATCTTGGAACTTTCAAACCCGATGAAAGAATTCATAGAATTATAAATATTCAAATATGCTATCATTTATTATTGTGCATTTTAGATTTTTAATAAACTTTCGCTTATCAAAAGAAGCGTTTGTGTTTGTTTTGGGACTGCTTGATTTACCAACTGGAATAAGGTCAACGCATGTTCCACCCATCCTTCAATTGGCTGCAACTTAAAATCTTCTTTGTGGTGGTGGCTATCAAAGACAAGTTGGGGCTGACTGGGCTGCACCAATGGGTCATAGTACGGTGGCTGAAATTACTGCTGCAGTCATTAAAAAAAATGCAGTCAATACTTTGTCCATTTATGATAAAGTTTCTGCCTAAGGACTCAACAAAATCATATTTGAAATATAAATCATGAAAAATAAACACACATCAGCTGCTCGGAATGACAGCGTCGGCAAGGAAGTGGCGTTTAAAACTCTAAGTGCTGCCAATAATCAATCATTTTTTAGTGATCGCTTTACGCAGAGCAAAGAGGAGTTGATAATCAAAAACGACAATCAAAAAGCGACAATCAACTATCACCTTAGCCGATTCCAGCCCAGATTAAAAACATTGATTCTAAAACGTGCGGCGTTCATAAGATCTCATGACCGTGTATACTGTTGGATGTTTGTTACACTTTCGCAAGTGTTTGTGCAGTGAAAACTCGGTGGATTATCCTGGCTGGATGTTGATCAGTGCACTATTCACTGCGCTCACAGAGCCTCTGCTTTGGCGGACGATTTCGAAATGTTGGGTTATTATGTATTATTATTTTCCTTAAACATCTCCATCTGTGAAAAGCAAAAACCTCCACGGTATCGCGTATATTATCTTGTTCGAATGACTTTAACGCTTAATCAATTTCAAATTTTACTTTGTTTAGCTTAATAATTCCTTTTGACCATTGTTTTAGTTATTTTTTTAAGTGTTTATCCGTACCTTATTCTTTAACTGTATTCTTATCCTGAAAAGACACTATTGTAATCGCACCATTATCGTGCTACAATCCAACAACCTCATTTACAAGTTTTTGCCCACCACCCCAACAGTTTGAAGGCCATTGTAAACAAAATTATAAGAATTGAAATCTGACATTTGCATTTTACTTCCATACAATTTTTCATTTGGAAATTAATGCATAAAAGGTGTTTTTTAGTTGAAAACGTTCTTTTGTTATAAACAAATAACTTCGCCATTATGTCGGACAATGAATACGAAGCTTTCGAAATCAACGACTATGATTTGGCGAATGAATTTAATCCAAACCGTCCGCGTCGAAAATTGACAAAAAATCAACAAATTTATGGTTCGTGTTTTGTTTGGTGATTTTGCAAATTACGTTTCATTTTAATTGATAATTGTAACGATGCATTACCAGCAAGCAAGAGTATTCATGTATCTTGTTATTTCTGCCCACAAGCTACCATTTTTGCAACGTTCTACCAATAATTCGATCACCTTTTCTCTAATTCACAGGCATTTGGGCCGAGTCCAGCGACAACGACAGCGATGTCGAGATGACTGGCCGACGCGGCAAAGCTCGCAGTTCTGGCCCCGTGAGCTTTGTGACCGGCGGCATCCAGCAGTCGACCAGCTTTAATAAGGACGAAAAAGACAATGAAGACGACAATCAGATTACGGACGAAGGTAGGTGTATGGATAAATTGTTCAGAAACATTTCTCTCAAAGACTAAATTCATTGTACTCCTCTAGAGGACGATCGTCCCCCGCGCCGCGGTATCACGGACGACGATGGCCACACGCCCAGCAACACGTCATCCGAAGAAGAGGAAGCTGCTAAGCCAGCTCGCATGGGATTCGGCATGCAACAGCGACCAGCTCCTTCGAGCAACAAACCCGTGGGAGCCTGGGAGCAGCATACCAGGGGAATCGGCGCCAAGTTGCTACTTCAAATGGGTTACAAACCAGGAAAGGGTCTCGGCAAGGACTTGCAAGGTATCTCGCAGCCGGTGCAGGCGCACTTGCGAAAAGGTCGAGGTGCTATTGGAGCATATGGCCCGGAAACTCCGGCGACAATCGGCGATACAATGCCGAACAAGCAGGTAGAAGACGTAGACATACGTGAGGCCAAGGAATTCAAAGACAAATTGAACAAATGGAAGCGTGACGACACCAGAAAAGAAACGAAGAAGAACCGCTACTACTACCGCAGCGTCGAGGAGGTGATTGAGAAGGGCAAGAAGTATTCGAGTGGAATCATCCCCGACAAACTGAGCAAGAAACTTGGCAACGTGCCCGTCATTGACATGACTGGACCAGAAAAACGGGTCCTCAGCGGATACCATGCCCTTGGCCAGACGAAGATCATTGACGAAGATCTGTATGAACTGCAGTCCACGAAAAAGCCCACTGGCTTCGCGCTGCCTGAGCTGATGCACAACCTTAGCCTGATTGTTAACCTCTGCGAGCAGGAAATCATTTCGTTGGACAAAACGGAACGAGAGGCCAGCGACAGACAGGAGGCCCTCGAGCACGAGAAGAAAAATCTGGAGAAAATTGTGCGTCTCGAGAAAGACCACATCGACACATTGGAGAAGGCCCTGCAGCTGGTCGAGGAACTCACCGGGAATCCAGAGAATTTGAGCCTTGCTCGTGCCGAGAATATATTCATCGAATTACAGCGGGACTTTGCAGCGGAATACAAGGAGTTTGCCCTCGGTGATTTGGCCGCTGGAGTCATAGCGCCCTTGTTTAACAATGAGTTGAAGTCATGGAAACCGCTGGAAGAGCCAACACGATTCACCGAATCCATCAAAAAATGGCGTACCATTTTGAACATGCACCAATCTGAGGATCGGAAGAATGTCTTTGATCCGTACTCGTCGCTTGTGTGGGCCGGAGTCATTCCCAGTTTCCGATCGACGGTAACTGAATGGAATCCCAAAATGCATCAGAAGATGGCCGCGCTATTGGATTGTTGGGCTCCGCTATTTCCCACTTGGGTGCTCGACAATGTCCTGGAACAGTTAATTCTGCCGCGACTAATTGGCGGAGTCAAAGAATGGGATCCACTTACAGACACTGTGCCCATCCACAGCTGGATATTGCCGTGGAATACCATCCTGGGTGAAAAGATGGAAGAGTATATCTTCCCAACGATTCGAGATAAGTTAGGCGCTGCTCTTCAGGCTTGGCTGCCGCAAGATCGTTCGGCCCGAGCAATGCTCACACCGTGGAAAGGCGCATTTGGAGCCGGAGAAATGCAGGCGTTCCTGCTGAAACACATCATTCCCAAGCTGCAAATGGCGCTCAGCGAAATGGTTATCAATCCGCTTCAACAGGATTTGGGTAAGTCAAAGTGATTTTGTTTTATTCGGCTTTTTCTTCTCCCATGGTCGTGTTTTGCGAGGTAATTTGTTGGTAACAAATTTTAAACTGTTGTTGTGTCTTGTAGAAGCAGTCACTGAGTTATGTATTGCATCGACAACAATGTGGAAGTAGTCGGTATATCTTTTCTAATGATCCGCGCATTCTTTACTTAACCCATTTATGCGCAACGCTTTTTTGGCTTTTATTACAATAATCGGTTTCTGTTATCATCAATTTGTATGGAAAAACACAGGCAGTGGCTTCCTTTCGCATATGTACTCTACTAAAGCAATTGATAGATCAGGATGTGTTCGTCCAAATATGACACTAGCCAACTTCGTCCGTCTATTTTAGTTGGGCCATTAAGCTGCACTGTTTGACCGAAACCAAGGAATTTTACAGCAGGAAAAATCACAAACATGCCTCTTCCAGGTGTATGACCTGCCATTATCGTCGTTCGACGTCAACCGAAAGAGTGCCTGACCATTTTTCGAGAATGGTCGTAAGGTTTTTATTATTATTATAATGGTTTTATTAGTTTATAAAAACTCTTAAAGTTCGTAATTACAAATTATGTTTACAAAAAATTGTGTATTAATAAGAAGTTTAATCTTGATTTAAAAATATTTAAGTTAGACAAATTCTTAATATCGCTTGGAAGTTTATTAAAAAGTTGAAGGCCTTTATAGAAAATGTTGTTTTGTGTATGTGCCCTTCTATATAGGGGTAAACGGAAGTCACCAGCATTCCTTAGTTGATACCTCTCATTGGTTATATACTCCACATTTTTCTGTAAATATTCCGGGTACAAATTTTGTTTAATTTTAAAAATCATTACAAGCACATTCAATTTAAGTCTTTGGATAACACTTAACCATCCTAATATACGTAGCATATCATTTATTGGGGCATACCGGTTGCATCTCAAAATAGTTCTCATCGCTCTGTTTTGGAGGATTTGTATCTTTCTTTGGTTCTCATCGGTACACATGTAAATTATAGATGAGCAGTAATTAAAATGAGGGAGTATAATTGTATTATAGATTGTTATTGCACAGTTCATTGAGATGCACTTTCGAATTCGTCTAAGAAACCCTAGCTTTTTTGATATTTTCGCACATAATTTCGTTACATGAAATCCGAATTTTAATTTATTGTCAATATAGACACCCAAATATTTAATTTCTTTTACACATTCGATATTTACTCCATTTATTGTAACATTTACACTTAAATCATTACGGCTAACACACATGCACTTAGTTTTTGTAACATTTAGTTTCAGTCTGTTTTTACATTGCCAATTGTATATTCCTTCCATTTCACTTTGTAATTGAGTCTCTAAGACGTTAATGTCCTTGCCACTGATGTATATGAGGGTATCATCAGCAAAAAGGCAAATCTTGCAAGTCGATAGAGCTTCACCACAATCATTTATATAAATTAGGAAAAGCAATACACCCAATACCGATCCTTGGGGAACTCCAATAGGTATTTCCTGCGGACTTGAAAACACTTCATTTATTTTAACCCTCTGTGTTCGCATCGACAAATAGCTATTAAACCAGTCTAGTTCTTTTCCTCTGACGCCATATTTGTAAAGTTTTCGTGTTAATATGTTTCTATCTATGGTTTCAAATGCTCTTTGTAAATCCAGAAAAATCGCCAAAACGATGTTGCCTTTTTCCATCTCCTTTTCCCATTCATGTATTACCCAACTCAAAGATGTTTCACAAGAGTGTCCACGCCTGAATCCTGATTGTTCAACGCAAAGAAGTCGCTTTTCCTCGAAAAAGATGGTAAGTTGTTTACAAACAATGACCTCCAATATCTTTTCATAAACCGGCAACATGTTTATGGGTCTCCACTGGTCTGGGCTCGTAGCATTCCTTACCTTTTCCACAGGAACAATATCAGAGTTTTTCCAGCTCTCAGGGAACACACCATTGGCAAGTGAAAAATTAATGATTTTAACTAATGGGGGTATGATTTCATCCTTACAGTCCAGAATTATTTTACCATTTAGGCCGAAACAATCACTTTTTTTGTTCATTGTTTTAATAGTTCCTTCTAACGCTTCTTCATCAATGAACTGAAACTTAAACTCACTTTCATTTATGCTAATATTATCGGAGTATGGAACTGTTGGAATACTACGGTTTATGTCCTTAATACTATTAACAAAAAATGTATTAAACGCTTCCGCAATGTCTAAGTCAGATCTTAATTCAACACCATTTATTTTAATATTATCGAAAGCACTTTGTTCTGTTTTAAAAATTTGTTGTTTTAAAGTTTTCCATAGACCTTTTTGGTCACCCGCCTTTTCACATATTTTCGTTTCGATGTATTTATTTTTGGTCTTAATACACTTCTGCTTATATAGGTTCCTAGCCCTTTTGTAACTATTCCAATCACCTAAACAGTTGGTATGTACAGCTTTATTATACAGATAAATTTTATCACTCTTAAGATTTGTCAGTTCTGAATTAAACCACTCTGCACACTTTTTATTTATTACAACAGTTTTTTTTAGTTTTAATAAGGAATTCTTTATTGCGATTTCAAAATCTTTCCCACAGTAATCGATGTTGTCGTTGGTAAATGAAGTTCCTAATATATTTCTATATTCACGAAGAAAGCGGTGTTTGTCGTATTTTATATATTTAATTGTATTTGGTTTGTGGGACTTGCACTGTTTAGTAAACAACTTAATACATAATGTTTCATGGTCCGAGATTTTTAAGTCTCTTCTTACCTTTACATCAGTCCTTGTGGTATAATCAGTCAGCACGTAATCAATAAGAGTGCTTGTAGTTTTTGTAATTCTCGTTGGCTCTTCTACTATTTGCTTAAGACCAACGTTGCACAGAAATGAATTCAAATAATTAAGTTCATAATTATTAACACTACAGTAATCTATATTAAAATCACCTGCTATAATTTTCGTTAATATTGGCTGGCACCCATTCATTTAAAATGTCAAAAAATGCACTCACCGTAAGTGTACTTGATCTATATAAAACAATTAAATTCCATATTTCTCGTTTATGCGTAATTGTTACCGATGAGATCCAGATTTCTTTTCCACGCGCTAGAAATTTTTTTTGAGAAGATCTTAGGCCTTCTTTCACATAAATTAACACTCCACCTGTATGTCTAGAGACGGAAACACAGTCATCATATTTCTTATAACCATTTAAGGAAAGCTCACATCTTTCTTGATGATCAGGTCAAGATGGAAGGATGATCGGCACGAGCTACATATGAGACCATCTTCTACACTTAGCCCACATGAAGAGTATTTTGCAATCCAGGTACACATTGACATCATCACCAATGTTTATAAATAGAATTCGTGCATAGAAAAGATACATGCGGAGTAGGTACTCTATAGATGCGCACATATGGAATCAGAAAAACCATTCAAGGGGGAACACACGGTCAGCAGATAAAGAAAAGGGACGCAACCAGAAGCAGGCAGACAAAGAAGAGCATATAAATTCATCAAACAGAGAGTGTAGGAATCAACAGTGATGAGTCGACCGAACCTTCAAGAATAGTAAAATAAAACTTTTTTTAAAGAAACTAACAGCCTTATTGCGAAGATCAATCTACAATTGATAATTGACTATTTTCAATGTGTGCTATTGTGAACGAACGATTCATTTGGTATTTTTCTCAATCGAATTTAATTAACTGTCGATTGACACTTGCAATAGGGGTGTTAGTCACCGCCAACTCATATCCCGTGGCTCGGCAAATCTTCGTAAGTAAGTCTTCAGCACACAACAAAACAAAAATCAACTCCAACCGTATCGTACTTGCCCACGGCTTATAACCCGCTAACAACTAAGGATAATCCCCTCGTTCCCTCTAGAAAGATTAACAGTGGAATACCAGAATACACTTTAACTAGTTTTGCATTGTTGTGCCCCACATTGAGTATTATGTAGGATACGAAACGTATTAACTTATCTCGGGTTATTTCCTCCGTTTTGTGGCAGTACCAAGTACCAAACGTGGAAAAAGCTAAGTGTTATCTCCGATAAAATTCATATCGTTGGCGAATATCCTTGTTGCACATTCATCATTCGGGCGAACACTCCACACCAAAATTATCAGGAAATCGTCAGCTTTTACTGGTCAACTTAATTGCACTTTTCAAGACTTAAATTTCCAAATCTAGTATCCGCCGAATATCTTCAATTTTTCTCTGCACATCGTCTCATAACAATGTCACGATTACTTCAAATACTCCGCTCATGACCTATGACCATCGTACTGCTGCAAGAAACCCAGCATCAGACCATTTTCTCGGATGCATCGCTCTGGTTCTGCTATCCTCCAGAAATAATTGAAGCAAAAAAAAAATATTTAAAAAAAGGACAAAGAATCTAACCATCTCCGGGATCTAGATCGGGTTATACAACCTCTGAGTGCTCTGAGCTAATTCCCAGTCATAAAAACACGCAATCAAAGTTTTATGTAGGTGGGGCCAGTTTGAGCTATATATGTATACTACTTACTTACTTAACGGGCTCGCGAGTCTCTGCCTGAGACACTGCAGCCTTTCATCCTCTGCGATCCCGGGCACACTGCTTGTAGTTATTCTGACCAAGTGTTCTGGCATCCGCGATGGCTTGGTCTTTTCAACGGAGGTGCGGTGTTCCTTGCCTTCTCGAACCCAGAGGGTGGGAGTCGAAGATCCTCTTGGCTGGAGCATTATTGTCCATTCGCTCAATGTGGCCGAGCTAATGTACACCAATGTTGGACTACACTTACATATTGGTACAGCTCATAGAGTTCGCGGTTATATCTTCTCCTCTATTCGTCCTCCACGCACACAGGACCAAATATCCGTGGGAGTATTTTTCTTTCAAAAGAACCCAATATTAGCTCGCCTTTCCTACTTATCGTCCAGCAATCGGCACCATAAAGCAGGACTGGCAGGATTAAGGTTCTCACTTGAAGAAAGATAGGCCATCTCCTTGCCGAAATCTTCCGATGAGCTGCTTCCAAATTGCACATTACAGCTCGTTCAAGTGTCACGCGATAAGTTTTGCCGGGATTTCATATTCGGCCATCGCGATAAATAGCTCCTATAGATGAGCGCTATCATATGCGGCTTTAAAGTCGATTGATAGATGGTTGGTCTCGACTTGAAATTCGTTGGTCTTTTCCAGGATTTGCCTCAGTGGGAAAATTTGGTCCATTGTCGATCTGCCCGTCCGGAAACCGATTATTGTGTTGCAGAACGGCTTGAGACGTTCACACAGTACGTTGGATAGGATCTTTTATGCGACATTTAGCAGGGATATGCCTCGATAGTTCTTGCAATAATATCGCCTTTCTTGTAGATGGGCATATGGAGCTGATAGTCCAGTCATCGGGCATGCTTTCTTCCACCCATACTTGGTTGACGATTTGCTGCATGTGCCCAACCAAATCATCACCTCCGTGTTTCAAAAGCTCCGCTGGTAAGCCATCAGAGCCGGCGGCCTTATTGTTCTTAAGCTTTCTTACAGTTAAGCCAACCTCTTCTAATCTATACTGGGAGGTGAAATCTGTTCTTCATTGACAGGATGTGGGTTCTCTTCTTGCCATGTCACTCTCTACATGATGCCCATTTAATAGCTGTTGGAAGCTGCCTTAATACATCTACTATTCCCTGTGCTTCGGTGACTACGTTTATGTCGCTGTTTCCATCAGTCAGTTGCTTCGCTTTCTTGTAAAATCTCTGGATCTTAATTCGATCGCAAGACTCTTCGATTTTCTTGAGCTGCGAGACTGCGTACGCCCTCTTCTACGCAGGATTTTCTTCTCCCTTCTCTTGGCTCGATACTTCCTCCTTACTGCCCTTTTTTTGCGCTGCAGCGTTTTGTAAATGTGCATCTTCTGTCGCCTTCTTCTGGTAAACGCATACTTCATCATACCACGGGCTTTTTTCTGTGTGCTGACTGGTAACCTACGGTGGTCTGGGCTACCTGCTTGATGATGTCGCGATATCGGTTCCACATATTGTTGTCGCTTGGAGCCCAACGTCAAATTCTTCTTTTGGGCAGTTCGCAGCTTCGTCTCGTTGGACAGTCGAGCTCTTAATTTAGCCGCAACAAGAAAATGGTCAGAGTCCACTTTTGCCCTCGAAATTTGTGCACGTTTCAGACGTTGGGTGCGTGCCTCGCGTCGATTAGCACATGGTCGATATGGTTGGCGGTTCGACCATCTAGAGAGCGCGAGGTTGCTATGTGGACCCTGAGCCTTGCAAAGCTAGTGCTAATATTACCGTATTTCGAGCTACTGCAAAATCGATTAGTCGGTAGCCGTTATCGGTTGTCGTATCTTGGAGGCTGTGCTTACCAACTAATCCGCCGAAGATGATTTCCTTACCGAATTTGGCATTGAAACAACTTTGACATCGTACTCCGGACAGGCACCGGAGCTTTACTACCAGGAGATCATACAGCTAGCTTTTAGCTTGAAAGCATACAACTTCTAGTACAAAAAGTAACACTGACATTCAATCATTAATCTTAGGCATGCCATTCATCTATTTCTGAACTGCGGGTACCGCCACGGAAGTTATTCCGAAACTACCCAATGAAATGGGGTCATATTCGGACATTCGATGTGGTGAGTTTATCATGAACATCACGTGACAGTACACTTTACAGCTGCAAAACTTAGCAAATAAGCATTCATTTTTAAAAGTCATACACCCCTATTGCGAGTGTCAATCGACAATTGATAATTGACTATTTTCAATGTGTGCTATTGTGAACGAACTATTCTAAAGGATTTTGTCGATCGCAATCAATTGCAAAAATGCGATTGACAAGAATATCAATGAAAATGATTCGTTCACAATAGCACACATTGAAAATAGTCAATTATCAATTGTCGATTGACACTCGCAATAGGGGTGATAGTTTGTAGTTTATGCACCTCGCAGCAGTTCAAGTCGTTTGTCATTCACTAGACTTACACTTTTTAAGCAGTGTAGAACTCCGGCCTACCTGATTTTGAGGCATTCTGGACTGCCGCACATACCAAAGTGCAGCAAAGTATTTTTAAGGATAGTTGGAGTACCCCTTTTGAATACTCAATGAATTGTCACAAGTCTCATTCTGTTAGCAATCTCTGTCTCCGTGAATAAACTTTAAACTTCGCCTTTGTAAGCGAAAATTCTCAATTTCGATTTCGTAGTTGTTGCTCCTCATGATCCTCTACAACTCACTTTCATCACCTAATCATTATTAAGACACAGAGACCAAAATATGCCAACTAATTAAACCTCCAAAATCATTCCACGCTAGAACTATGGAATCAAGTCTGGGAATGGAATGAGCTGATACCACCTCTGCTGATGGGACAAATTCTCGACAAGTGTTTCTTCCCCAAATGGATGCAGGTTCTTGTCCTCTGGCTAAATCAATCTCCAGACTTTGATCAAATCTCTCGATGGTATACCGGATGGAAGACAGTTCTGGGCGAGGAATTGCTTAAGCAGCCAATGATCAAGGAGCACCTTCGACGAGCACTTGAAATGATGCATCGTGCAACGGAAACAGTCTCTACTCCGCAACCTATACCGACTCCAGTTGCACCGCCACAGGCAACCTTGTCGAGTGCTTCTTCAATAGGACCTCCTCCGGCATTGATGGATCTGCAAATCGCACCACCTTCAAAGTTGGAGTTCAAGGAATTGGTCTCGCAAAAGTGTGCAGAGCGCGGCATTATATTCGCACCCATGCCGGGTCGCAGAGAATTCGGGAAACAGGTAAGTGCATCATTTGAAATGTTCGAATGTGATTTTTAATTGCATTTCATATTTGCAGGTCTATCGAGTTGGGAAACTATTTTGCTACATCGATCGTAATGTGGTGATGTTGAGTGATGGAAGTTTGAAGAATTGGACGCCGACTTCATTGGGATTGACGATAGAAAGAGCTTTGTCAGGATAAAAGTGCTTATATAAAGATTTTTATGTTATATTATTATTTGCGTGGTTCCTTATTAACCTACTTAGGTAAGTGGCGCTACAGTCCGATACAGACCTTGCAACCAATCCACTCCAGTTAGAGTAAGCGCGGGATTTGGCTAACTGCCTACAGTTGCGCACTCCAAGTTGGTTGGGGTCTCCTTCGCATTTTACGCACCACCTTCGCCTAGATCTTCCTCTACTATGATGACTCTCTGGATTAGAGTCGACGTTTCCGCTGTCCGAAGTGTTGATGTCCGCTCTACATGCCCGACCCATTTCAAACGCCTAATGTGCAGTGCAGTTGTCTGACCAGGTCGATGTCGGTGTACAGCTTACACATTGCTAATACTGATACTTGATCGTTAATTCGTCATTTAAACAATTAAACATAAGGAAAAGCAGTCCCCTTGCGCTAACTTAAAATATTCCTTTGTATTTTTCGTCGTTGCCTATTCCGTTAAAAAAAAACAAACTTCAATACCCGTGCACTACAGTCTCTAGCCCACAGTATTACCACACCTTTATTTTACATTTACAAACTCATCTCATTCGTAATGCATTTTAAAGAAAATCCTGAATGGCTGCTGAAAACAGCCAAAAGGTTGGCTTGCATATGTACTTATGGTCATGGTCTACTTGTGGCAAGTACAAGACAGTAAGCTTAAAGATGTTCTACTCATGAAAACCATAATATACTAATGAATGCTTCTTGTACATTACGTATAAAATACTGCACAATAAATTGTTTCAAACATATTTTGTCTTTTACTTATGTTTTTTTTAGTTTTCAGAACATCAAACTTCAAAATAGTTGCAATCCCAAGTACGAGCACACCATGAATGGTATCGTATCTTTGCCAGCAATTGGAGATAGGACACATATACAATACAACAGTAGGTATGTACAACAACAACAAACCTGCGACTCTTGGTCAGTTAACCACTATACACCCCAAAATATGTAAAAATTACACCAAAACATACAATCTCAGGATCTGAAAAAAGGCATCGATTGGGTCTATTTCTGCCTTAATTATTGAGAAATAATTTCATAGTAGTCCAAATCCTTCAATGAAAGAAAAACTTACCCTGAAAATCAAACGACAGCTGTCGAAAATCGCAACAACACCATAGTAATCCGATTTCTATCCAAAAAATCTTACTAAAATACCAGTCGCCCAGAAATTGTAGTAAGTACACTCTATTTGACACAGTAAAAAAAAAAACAAACAAAGCAGCAGCTGTCAAAGAACGTCAGCCATTGTGCGTCAAACAAAATCACCAAGTCGCGGAAAAAGCCAAATTCCCCATACGAAAACCCAGCCGAAGTACTAGGCGCCCAGAAATCATAGTAGGTATTCATTAATCTGGCTCCCAGTCAAAGTTTCGCGCCCAAACGGCAAACGACGGCATTGTTTACGAAAATTTGCTAGAGATGTGGCGTTGAAATAGATAGTAGTACAGATCATAGTGATGTGCAAGATCTTTAATAATTTTTTTTCATTGGATTTAAGTAGGTAGTTGTGTTGGATTTGTTATAATGAATATATTGCAATATGTTATCTGCGTGTGTTGATCTTTTATTGGGAATAGAAATATGGGTGCTTTGTTCTTTCTTCACATGCATCTATTATAAAACAATAAATGCTTGGAATTTATCTAAAAACAACATAAAGCACGACTAACGCAACACAAAGGTGTCAGTGGTTTTAAATTGTTGTCTCCTGTCTATTTGTATCTGTTACAGAACAAGGAATTCCTGGAATTTCTAAAAAAAAAAAAAACACGACGAAGGTGACACAAAGATATCAGTGTTCCCACTAAAAATAAACAACTTACTTAACGGGCTCCCGACCCGTGAAGTCTCTGCCTGAGACACAGCAGCCTTCCATCCTCTACGATCCTCTACGATCCCGGGCACGCTGCTTCCAGTTGTCCAGACCAAGCGCTCTGGCATCCGTGATGACTTGGTCTTTGAAACGGAGGTTCGGTCTTCCTTGCCTTCTCGAACCTGGGCCTGGGATTCGAAGATCCTCTTAGCTGGAGCATTATTGAAAAATAAACAACACTATAGTTTTTATTATTTATATAAATGTTTTTATTTTACTTTACGTAGAGCATATATATATATATATTTATATGCATAGGTTTATATAAAAAAAAACATACACTTTAAATTATTTTACAAATTATAAAACATTTTTTTTTTGCAATCATTTTTACTTAAGCAATAGGTATATAATTTACAATCTTATATTTTAATATTCTAACATATTTTTTATGAGTTGATTTGCTCCACTTGGATTATATAATTATGTATATGTTTTAATAATTTTTTAAATATTGCATTAAATATTTTTAATTTTTTTGTTTATTTATATTTTGATATCTTTTTTAGCTTTTTTCGTTTCGTTTCATTTTTTTTTTTTGTTCTTTTGCATGGAGTTCCTTTCTTTTAAATAATATATATATATAAAAAAACGATTTATCTATAACAAAATAATAACTAGATCTATGCAAAAGGAAATGATCATTTCTTTGAACTAAAAACTAAAGGTACTTAGTAAAAAGAAAAGTATATTAATGTAAACTTATAGAATTGTCTTAAGAACAAATTTTAATGACGTTTATTTATTTAACTAAACATTTATGAGTGATGCAGGGTCTTATAAGTCTGTTGTTTGATCTTTTACACTACATATTTACAAAATTTGTGGGATTAAATAGTTACAGGCGCGCAGTACTATACTATTGCAGCAATATTCTGATATATATTACATACTAATAGGACGTTACTTCGATTTCGAAAACATCCACTTGTCAAAATTCATTCCAGTTCATTCTGCCTTTTTTTTATTTAATGCTAGAGTAATGTTACAAAAACGGTGCACTTTACGTTGTACCTCTAAATCTAACTCTAGAATCTTGTATTTTTGGGTACTGTTTGTCTGTCGCTTCGATTCAAGGAGTTGTACGTCGTAATGATGTCGTAGAATATCGAATTGAAAGATTTAAAGAATAATTGAATTCAGATGCCAAATATTGGCGTTTTAAAGTTGTGTTTAAATGTATATATGGGTAAATTCGAGTAAAACCGTCTCCAGTTTCATAATAACAAATTAACAGCTTAAATGTAGGAGTTTCAATTTACCTCGCTGTGACTAAAATATGAAAACTGACGGTAAGACCACCGATAGAGGTAAAAAAAAACGTTTAATGGGTGTACATTTAATTTCAGCAGAGAGAAATCATATGCCAAGACAACTTGATTATGCCGATTCCACTTAGGGAATGTGGACATTTATCATGGATTTCCTAGTCACTCTTCGAACAAAGGAGTGAAAGGGTACATCGGGAACGCAATAAGACTTTGACTTTGCAATTTGACTAGTAGTCTCAGGCGAACAATTGATTTTTAATAACCCCAATAGGCTGCTTAAAACATGGTTTTCATGCGCACAGTCATTCTAGTGTTTATGTAGCGGTAACAAGGATTCCACACACACGAGTGCGAAAACACGAATGTGAGTCTGACACACGAAGGAAGGAAAAAAAATGCAACAAGGAAAGGGTCATGTTTGGACGATGAAGGGAAGGAAAATTCGATTTGATGTAGATTTGACTTAGGTATATGAATTATGTAAAATAAAATGGCTCCCGCGCACATGGATGCAAAAACACATGCCAAACAAAGCAATCTGTCTTGGCAAACAGAACAAACATGTTGTTTTTAGGAAATACTCTAGCCAATGGATTCTCCGATATGGGTGATGGTTATCTAGGTCTATCGCAAAATTAAATTTCCCTGGTCACTGTTCCTATTCAGCAACTTGATTTACATTGCTAACAAGAGGGGGGGAAAACCCAGTCGGAATTTGTTCACGGCAGCCCCGATAAGGGTTGAAGCTAACACCAGTACCCTCCATCAAGCAACTGGGGATGGATAATTAAATAAAAGAACCCGTGTGACAAACGGTAGGCAAGCGCACACGTGTTTCACTAGCTGTGGTTTGCGCACATATGTGTGCCGAAACTTCAATTTCTGCAATGTGATTTCCATTAAGGCTAAATTATACCAATATCGATGCTTATAAGATGAACCGGCATCTCTTTAACTACAAAATAAAAAATAACCCAAACAACCCTAGAACAACTTCACAAACATCAAAACGAGTTCAAGAACTTCTACAATCAATCAAAATTCATACCTTTTACTTTCTCCATTAACTCTTTGAAAACCCTTGCAATTAAATCGACAATCCGAGTCCCTTTTGAGTGCTCCAACCATTTCCAACTCTTCATCACCAATAAATTGTTTAAACAAAATAACTAAACAACCTCAGCAGAATAGGCACAAAAATATTACAATTAATTGTGAAAAAAAATATCAAGCCAAGGCTTAATAAAATAAGACTCCTTAAGATTGCGCAAACGGAATCAATTCGTGTATGCAAAAACATTTTCTAAAACAAAAACACATCACATCCAACAAAGCGAAAAATTGTGATACTACAACACTTTGACATTGCCTTCTTTGACACTTTGATAAGTATGTCGATTCAAGCCTCTGATTTTGATTATTTTAAAATTAAACATTTGTTTATTTTTTTACAATTTAACATACGCGCGCGCAAGTGTTTCGCACTTTTAAACTTTCCCGAAGATATGTTTTCCTTTTATTTCGTTTTGCTTTAAACTTTGAGTTTTACTTTAAATAATTTTTATAGTTGCTTTTGTTGTTAATTTAAATTTATACTTTTTATGCTATTCTTTTGCCCTCACTGTTACAAATATTTTTTTTACAAAACATCTTTTTTCCTATTTTTTTTTCTTCTTTAACTTTAAGTCTAAACAAAATAATAAATTATATCACAATAGAGACACAAACGGAGTTTAGTTATATGAATTACAATCTACGACCAGTATTGTTTGTTTTTGGTGTTTGCATGCATATAGAAAATGTATAAATTTTAACACGAGCAGCGGGACAGAATTTGTCCCGTGAAAAACAAAAGAAGAGAGAACAAAATTTATATATAAATATGAAGATAGACACACATTAATTTTAACAGTAAATAGAGTGGCGGTCGACGGTGGTGAGTTGAGTGTTGTAGAAGTATATATATATTGAGTTTGAGTAGGCGGTGTGAGTAGCATGCATGCAGGAAACCAAACCAGATGAAACTTTTGAACGTTGAAGGATCTCTCTAATATTAACTATTGCTGAGCGCCTTTTTCTTTCTTTGTACTAGAATATCATAGAACGGATTATGACTGATTGACTGTGTTAGACGCTTAATCCATTCTTGTTGATCCTCTTCCGTTGCTGCGGACATTCGATAGACGGTGTGTTTGCCTTCAACAACCTGGAAAGAGAAAAGGAAATTGTAAGCAATTAGGAAAAGTGTAAAAAGAAAATAAAGGAAGGAAAATAAGGGAAAGTAAAAAGTTCAATTGAATTCTCGCTCAGTATTCCAAGGAGCATATCATCCGTATCCTCTCATAAAGAGAACTTAGCTGGAGTGCGACTTTTTCACAGCTCAGGTGACCTGGGGCCTGGCCCACAATACAACAAAACTTGTTGAACGAGTGAAATGCGATACAGCATCGAATTTTACATATTATTCGACAAGACTTTATTGTATTGTTTTACAGGCCCCTGGCTGACGATAGATTTATTTTAGGAAGGCACTTTCCAGTCTCTCCTTTGAGGTTGAGAAAACTAATACTGCTGCAGAATTTAACGTCAGAAATCGATGATAGGCCGCCAAAGAAGATTATGTCAAGTGAGAGATGAGTTAATTCGGAAGCATCGAAGAGCCATCACTGCACAAACTCCGATGCCGATGCGTAACGCCTCTAATACTGATGCAATAACAGCATCAGCAATTTTCTTAGTGCTTTTAACGTTACCATTTGCGCACCAATTTACGAAACTTTACAAAAATGGAAGCAATGTCTTTCCAATGATGCAAAATTATTGCCTTAATGGTTGACATCAACTTAGCAGGGACGCGCTTCCGCTAATTCAAGCATTCAGAAAACATACCAAGTTTTGATTCGTGAATGTACATATTCTTGTAAATCGCTATATCCTTTTGTCCGAATGCAATCCGAAATGACAACGCCTTAGAGAATTACTTCGCATTAGGTGGCCCAATCAAATAGAAATGGAACTCAACCAATTTAGGGTGGAGGCTGTTAGGCAGAGACTACACAAACAGCTCAAGTTTATCACGGATGTGAAGGGTCACAAGTCATTTAATCCTGTTTGATTGTTTTTATTTAATTAAGTGACGAACTGCAAAGTGCATCAGTTATTCTTTGGTGAAGATGAAGCCATCATAAGCGAGGATCAAACGTCCCTGCACGAGCACTTCATGTATGGGTGGATGTTTGGAGAGGCTTGGGTATCGTATTAGTTCGAAAAAGACAGAATACTTTGACCCAAAAATGCCCCCTTAACCGAAAAGAAGGCTCTACATTGTTGTGCGCCCCGCGCCCACAAAGTGGGAGATCGTACAAAAAGTATGGAGACAAATACACGGCAGCTGAAATGAAGATTCTTCGCATGACAGTAGGAGTAACAAAGCTTGATGGAACAAGAAGTTCAAAGATGCGAGAAAGTCTTCACGTCAAGAACCATCAATTGAAACGCGGCAGGATTAGTTGATTTTTTTATATCGTGGTGCGAGACTTTCCACACTGGAGATCGCAGACTCAATACTGGTTCATTGTACTGCCAGAAAGACACACCATTCAGATTTCTTACAGACGTCCGGAAGAATTCGTTTAGTCTGTCTGCACCCTGGAGAGTCATGTCATCTGCTATGTTGTGTCTATATGAAACCCACCGTTAATGATAGCCCTGAACGCGGACGCAGGCAGACATGACGCCGGTTCAGGTCCTGATAAGTACCCTTCTGAGCCTTGTCTAGCAAGTTCATCGGAGATCTCATTTCCTGTGATCACCTTATAACCCAGACAAATAAGTAAGTTCAGCCTTCCGACCGAATTCAAAGAGATCTTCCATTCACGAACTATTTTGGAGGTGGTTAAAGGGTTGAGCATGAGCATGGCCTTAAGCCCAGCTTGACTGTCACCGCAGACGCAGATACTACGCCCCCTCCACCTGTTCCAGACAATATAGTCCATAGCCATTAGGGTAGCATAAGTCTCCGTTTGGGAGACTGGCGCCTGTTTGCCTAACGAGAAAAAACGTCGAATGTTGTCGCTCTCCATGAAAACACCAGCCCCAGATCCTTGATCGGTTTTGGAGCCATTCGTGAAGATTCCACTGCTGGGTATCCCTCCGTCCCCCATCCCACTTCATCACTGTTGCATTTGCTTGGCCATTGTAGGTGTCGTACGATTTTCGTCTGTAAACTTGTAATGGCCGAGTAAAGGCAGCATCCGCCGGATAGCGGCCCGTGAGTTGTTGATTTTGTTGGTGAACCAAAAAAAAATTACCGTACGGGCATAACACCTGCGGTAATTTGTTTTGGAAATCTAACGCGGATCTTCAATTAACGGTTCTTGCTTAGGTAGCGTCGGAGTTTGTGTTTTCGTTTATGTTTGTATTTTATAATGTGTAGGAATTTTGTGGTGGATGTAACATTCGTGGCTTGAGGAAAAAAAAATTGTCGTTATACACCCACGCTTTCCACAACAAACCAGCTGTTTTGGCACTTAACGAAACTCAGGTTGGCGTTGGCTCTGATTTAACAGAGTTTAGTCTGCCTGGTTACAACTTAGTGCCATTATTCTTTCCACATCGCGGTCTCGCCGTCTATATACGTAGTGACGTAGCCTACCAACTTCAGCCTCAATATGGCCAATGTTCCAATCCGGAATTTAATTTCATTTGGCTCAAATTTCATGTACGTAGGCAATTAATCCACTACTGTTTTATTTACAGAAGCCCCAATTTGGACAGACATTCAACTTATAATGAATTGGATGCGTTGTCTGACTCCATTACAAGAATTGTAACCCTTCATCCTCGTACTGAAATCGTCATTGCGGGTGATTTCAATATACACAATTCACATTGGCTTCGACATTCTGGACAGACAACACCCGAAGGAAGGTATGTTGAGATTTTTGCTGAGGTTAACAATCTCACTCAGCTTGTAAATGAACCTACACGAATACCGGATATAAGCAGTCAAACCGCCAACACACTGGACTTGTTTCTCACCTCTCACCCCGAAAAATACGAAATAAACGTATTACCGCCTCTAGGTTCGTCAGACCATTGTGTCATATCAGCTAATTTCTCGAACTCCGGCCACATAGTTAAAGAGCAAACTCCTAAAAGAACCGTATGGCAATACGAGAAAGCCAATTGGGAGAAACTAAACGGTTTCTTTAAGAGTTTTAACTGGTCGCTGTGCCTCCTCGACAGCGACGTGGATGCTGCTGCTGATATGATAACAAACATGATTCCATTGGGTATGAAATGCTTTATCCCTAACCGCATAAAAAGTATCAAAATCAAGGTAAACACGTGGTGTGACTCGAGCTGCAAAGAGGCTATCAGGTTAAAAGAGGTAAGCTTTCGGTCTTATAAGGCCAACCCATCTGAGGAAAAGCGGAAAAAATTCAAACGAGCCAGAAATGAATGTAATGCCCTTATTAATCGTGTAAAATTCTCCCACGACCAAAAGCTGAGGCAAAAAATACTACAAAGTCCCACGGGTAGTAAAAACTTTTGGTCGTATGTCAAAAACATCAAGAATTCGGCCTCGTCATCTATCCCGACACTCATTTACAACGACATTCCAGCCGTCAGCTCTTTGGATAAAGCCAATCTGATTGCTGCTCACTTTGCAGCTAGCTCAACCAACGATCCCAGATTGTGCTTTACCTCCCCCTGTACTCGAGCGCGTAGAATACTCCATGGGACCAATCCACTTTCGCACTCGTACAGTGGCTAGAGTACTTCGAGATCTTGACATACACAAATCCGCTGGTCCAGATGGTATTTCCCCCATCGTTCTGAAGAGGTGTTCTTCTACGCTGGCAAAACCACTGCGTTAGCTTTTCTATCTGTCCTATTCTTCAGGGCTCTTTCCGGGAAGATGGAAAACAGCATTTGTCCAGCCTGTACCAAAAAAAGGCGACTCTTCTTCTCCCTCCTCCTACCGACCAATTGCACTTACATCCCTTCTTTCTAAGGTCATGGAAACGCTGATGAACCGTCATCTAATGAAATATCTTGAATCTCGAAAACTTCTCAATGACCGGCAGTACGGTTTTCGGGGCAATAGGTCCACTGGTGATTTGATGACATATCCAACCGAAAAGTGGAACCAATCTCTTCAGCAAGGTGGTGAAAGTAAGATCGTTGCACTTGATATTTCAAAGGCATTTGACAGAGTTTGGCATCAAGCTCTCTTGTCGAAAATGCGTGCATTTGGAATCGATGATAACCTTCTTCAATGGATTAGAAATTACCTTTCGGACCGTTCAATTCAAGTTGTCTTGGACGGTTTCAAGTCTGCAACTCACCAAATAAATGCTGGTGTTCCCCAAGGCTCCGTCCTGTCCCCGACTCTTTCTCATTTTTATAAATTATCTCCTGTCTGTTACTTCTAATTCAATCCATTCCTTTGCTGATAACAGTACCCTCAGCTTTTAATACTCGTTTCTTGGGCCACGCCCCACTTCTTTGGGTGTGGAACCGGAACGGCAACGTATGTTAAGCTCATTCAATTCCGATCTTAACAGCATAACTCAGTGGGGTACAACCAATAGAGTGGAATTTAATGCTTCTAAAACACAATGCTGTCTCCTGTCATTAAAGCAAAACCCACACACACTGCCATTATCCATGAATGGCACTTGGATCGCTGAAACCGAAAGACTTTCCATTCTCTAGGCTTCCTTAAAAGATGTAAGAAATATTTCACCCCTTCTGATCTGGCTACAATTTATAAGGCGTTTATTCGCCCGAAACTTGAGTACAACGCTCATATCTGGTCTGGTGCACCAATAACTTATTTGAAGCTACTTGATAGGATCCAAAAACGCGCGATAAAAGTCATTGGCGACCGAGACATCGCGAGATCGATTGACTCACTTAGTCATCGTCGAAATGTCGCCTGTCTTTCGTTATTTTATCGCTATTTTCACCGTAAGTGCTCTAACGAAATAGCCAGTTGCATTCCACCCCTTGAACATTTCAACCGCAATACCCGCCATGCAAGGAATGCTCATCAGTTCACCCTCAAGCCTGTATTCGGACGTACAGTGAGTCTTTCCTCAGCCGTACAACACGAATGTGGAATACTCTTCCACGCTCAATTTTTCCTTTACATTATAACCTACAAACATTCAAAACCAACGTGCATCGGCAACTCTCCTTTTCTTCTAATCCTAATTTCCCTAACGCCCGCGCTGTGTAGCCAATACATGATAAGGGTACCAAAAAAATCCCTTTAGTGCGTGTAAATTATAAAAAAAAGCCTCGGGGGGGTGGCCAGAGCCAGTCCTGAACACAAGGAAAGTCGAATTCGTAATTGCGCACCAGCCGAAGTTGCGGTGTCTTTACATCGAACGGCAAATACATAAGAAAGGAGTCGGAGGACAAGTTCATCAAGACTAGTGCGAGTTATAGCAAAAGCCACCTCTTTTTAAATGTAAGACAGCAATAGGGAGTTGCAATAATGAATCTAGGTCGGGGCCAGACGTGCTGGCGAAAGCCCCTGTGCAGCCGAGACATACCTTTCTTTGGAGTTTGGCGTAAGCAACAGTAACGTATTTACGTGAAAGTTTATTCCACCAAACAACCGAATGGTGGCATATGCTTGAAACATGTAAATCCATAGGACTCTTTTCGGTGATAAGTCCCATGTCTTGCCGAAAATGCATTTGCACTGCCAGAAAACCGACAGCGCCTTGGCAGTCTTCAGCTCAGCATGCTTGGATCAAAGAATTTTGTTACCCAGGATGACTTCCAAATATTTTGCTTCATTGGAGAATTGAATTGTGACGCCTTTCAGCACTGGCTGAGTCAACCCGATCAGCTTTTTCCTTGTCGTAAAGAGGACAACCTCAGTCTTGAGAGGATTGACTGAGAGCCCATTCCTAGTGCAGCTACTCGCTATGTGACTTCTTGGTGATATCTTTGCTTACAGTGTACATTAGAGTTTTGAAAGTACTAAACCTATGGACGCGGAGCTCAGGTTGCACATCATACCCTCCCATTGGTGTTCTCCTCGTTTGTTAGATAGTTGTCATGAGAGCTGTGGTTTCAGCATTGCTCTATATGAGAAGTGCCAATGCATACATTGTGGCATTCGACAGATGAATTAATTTAATTGGTATTTCTGACTTTAAATGAATGCATTTTAGTAATAAGGTTCGATGTTCAGCATTCTGAGGAACACCACCAACACCTTCATAAGTCTTCAGCCTTCTTACAAACAACCAGACGTTTATGTTTGGTTTGTCTACAGTAGGAAGAGAGGAGAAATCCAAAAAAAGATTTGTCTTTAGAAATGTATCACTTGATTTTTCTGACCCGGACTTCAATGCGGTTTCCAAACCAAAATGCTCTATATACCTTCGACAGAGTCATCATTTATCTGCAACTTTAAATTCTAAGATCTAAGAATTCTACATGCAATCGAAGTCCATTAGTAGGCAATTAGCCTTTGCTCGTTTCAGTTGAAAATTTAATTCTTATTATTCTTACTATCTGGCATCTGTTTCTGTATGATTCAAATGAGTATCACCATTCGCAGGCAAATCAATCGTGTAAACATTATGATTGGCCAACAAAGAAATAGATCAGAAACGTCTGCTTTTGATTAGAATTTTATGTTCTTTGGTGATTCAATTTCGAAACATTCAACTAGCTATTGTGAGTAAGGAATGATCGACAACCGCTTCTAGGAAATGCTTAATGACTCGCAGAAAATTTCCATTATTCATCCGCCGTTACAATACTAATACTCACTTTTCCTTCCGAGTCAGTCTTGCATGCCTTAATAATATCAGCTCCACCTGTTGCAAACAGTTCAAAGCAATGAGGTTTACTCCTGTCATGAATTTCTCTCACCTTAAACAAACATATAAATCGTTAATAATAATCTCATGGAAGACCAATAAATTCTCAACTTACAGAGATATTCTCCAGTGGAATAATACCCCTTGGCTCCTTGTCTGTTGTGTACTCAAAATAGTACAAACAATTATCGTTCAATATGAACCATCGCCTCTTCCAGGACTTGTATCTAAAAAGAAAAAAAAACAAGTTTCTCATTTAGTAACCATAGCGTCATTATTAAGAAAATCTGTATTAACTTACCTCCCGCCTTGTTTCCACAACCATCCTTCTTTGTCTGGATTGAAGAACGTATGCATCAGATCGTTTCCATCGTCCTGGGGTATTTTAAATGGCTCCGTTCGAATAGATTCATATAAAGATTCTAGTAGTCCTCTGGGAAGATCACCACCGTTATTTATACCACGATTCATTGATATGAATTGCTCCACGGTAGGTTTATCCTTCACCTAATGCGTAGACAATTGAAAAGAATTACATAAGTATGCACCGCAAACCACAATCAGATCTCTCACTGGGCGGATAAATAAATTTAATTCTAAACGATCGCGCGAGCACACATAACACCGTTATACTTGACCTATTTTTAGCCAAAACAAACATAAACAAATGTGCATGTGCGCCGAGTAAGCGCTCCAATGCTTTAGGGTAGGTCTTGTCCGAAAATAGGTTGATGTGGCTCGTGCGGTAATTGCGGATTTCAATTAGTCTTCATTTTATTAACCGCACTGGAGCATATGTTTTAATTCTATCCATCTACATAAAGATGAACAGATGCACTTACCGATGGATTATGCAGGGATGTGTTGAGCATTATAATTGCAAAACTGAGGACATAACAGGTATCTGTGTTGGTGAAGATATCTGGATTTAGCTGACAGTATCGCTGGGCGAAAGTCTCCATCATTCTGTCAATCTTTTGAGCTTCGCCAGGCAATCGAAATGACCATAGAAATTGTCTAAAATGAAAGCAAAATGTTTGCGGCATTCGTACGGAAACGGGAGTCATGTTTGTTGTATTACCTTAAAGCTTGTACTAGGATGAGATTTGTAAAGTCGTGTAGTGCAACGAAAGCCTTAAGTACATCTTCGTTGAGATCATTCTTTTCGCCCAGATAGTCACCTAAAACAAAGCGAACAGAAAAGAATTCTTTGGTTAAATAATGCATTATGTACTTTAAAAAGGTACCTATGTGAAGTAGTTCAGTTTTGGGCGACTCTCTACAAGGCCTTGGCAATAGAAAGATTCATATTTTGAACGCTGTTCTTATAAAATAAAGGAGCGGCAGTTAGTTGTTTTTACTCCGAACATTTTAATACACGTTGAACCGCTTTGAATGTCAAACATGCAACGAGGATCCATTATTTCAGACGCATAAGTTATATGATAGTGTTGGACTACTAATCTAAAGGTCTCAGGTTCAAATCCCGCCGGGCCCAAGTAAAAAGTAAGGTTCTCATACTTGCCGTTCGGATCCGGCTTACAATTGTAGGTCCCTTCAACTTCGCAAAAGCAAATGCTTGGAGAAGCTGGGTTTTAGGCCCTGTATCGGCCGGTAATGCCTAATATTTATTTATTTTTAAGTTATAATCGGATGAGGGAAATGATAAATAAACTGTTTTGTCAGTCAAGCCATTTCGTTAAAGCATTCCTTTGTACCCACTGATGCCATTGCCAGAGTACGCCATAAAACCAGGGAAAGCAAAGCATACCTTTCTTATGCAAGCTTTTTAACACAGAAAGTATAACACTCAAAGGTAGCGATGGTGTGTCGGCTTGTGACCCGTGCGGTGCAGGTTCAATCCCCATCAACAACGTACGCCCCCCATTCAAGGAGAGAAACGAAAACACCTTGTTTCAACAATCTCTACACCAAACAGTGTACTTCTGCCTGGTAGTACAATGGACCGCTACAAAGTCTGAGTGCTCTGGGATTTGGATTTCCTTTTTAAAACAACACCACTCTCAGAAAATGATACCTTCTTGCTGGCGAACCAGTCGCATTTAACCGGTGGCTTTACTGTCCATGTTGCCAAAAGTAATAATAATAAATGTTGAGATGGCCAAATATTTGGAAACGGCTTATAAATGATCGGCAATATTCGGTGACCTACTCAGCTACATCTATGGATGGATGCAATTGAACACTATGGCGAATCTGGCGAGTCTGGCATAAAGCAGTGCTGAGCAAGCACACTTCTTACGTAAACCGAATTAACACTGTGGTTGGATGCGAAATTTCCTTCGAAGACGTTGAATTCAAGTTGTGGTCGATGGAGTGTTTTGGATAATTTGCTATATATGCAGGAGTACCACAAGGATCTATTTCTTCTTCAACCTTGTTGCTTATCCATATTAATGATCTACTGCAGACGACATGGGCGACAGTGGCTCAGTGATTAATGCGTTTTGGACTACTTGAGGGGTTCGAATCCCGCTAAGGATCACTTAAAACAAACAAAAATGTCCACTGTCCCACCCTTTGCCAAAGTCTGACCAACATTTAAGAGTATAAACTGTCATGAGAAGCTTCTCAAAAATTTGCTCTCCGGAATCGGCGTTAAATTGAAGGTCCCTTCCATTCCCCAGAGTCTACAGAAAGCGGATGGGCGAGAGACTCTCCTCTGTGCATTCACCACCCACAAGCGAAAAACAACATGTGGAACTGATAGCGTGACATCATCAAGGAGGTAGCCGAGACCACCGTAGGTTACCAGCCACCCCAGGAGAAAAAGCTCGTGGTAGGATTAATGCGTTATTGGAAGAAGATGACAGAAGATGCACATTTAAAAACGCTGCAGCACAAAACAAGGGCAGCGAGCCAAGAGAAGGGAGAAGAAGATCCTGCGTAGAAAGAAGAGGGTGTACGCCTGTACGCAGTCTTCCAGCTCCAGGAAATTGAAGTCTCGCGATCGAAACAATATCCTTACTGGCTGCTGGCATTAAGACCGGAACGCAGGCTCTTCGAAACAGCGACGGAAACCTAGTCACCGAATCACAGTTAATAGTAGATATATTTAAGCAACATTTCCAACAGCTGCTAAATCCAAACCAAGCACCAAATCATCAACCAAGTATGGGTGGAAGAAAGCATGCCCGATGCCTGGACTATCAGCTCCATATGCCCCATCTTCAAAAACGGCGATCGTATGTCTTGCAAGAACAATCGAGGCATATCCCTGATAATTGTCGCATATAAAATCCTATCCAACATACTGGGTGAACGTCTCAAACCGTTTTGCAACTATACGGCACGTACCAGTATGGCTTCCGGCCAGATTGACAATGGACCAAATTTTAACACTAATGCAAATCCTGGAAAAGACCAATGATTTTCAAGTCGAGACCCACTACCTTCTCATCGACTTTAAAGCTTCATATGATAACATTCATCGCCAGGAGCTCTACATGGCGATGGCCGAATTGGGGATCCCGCCAAAACTGATCCAGTTGTGTCGTGTGACGCTTGAAAATACGCCGTGTAATGTGCAGTTTGGAAGCAGCACTTCCGAATTATTCCAAACTTGTACCGGATTTCGGCAAGGAGATGCGCCATCATGCGACTTCTTCAATCTTGTTCTGGAGAAAATGGTGCGAAGGACAGGTGTTAACACGGAAGGCACTATCTTCAATACATCCGTCCAGCTACTGGAGTATGCGGACAATATCGGCATCATCGGCATCATCGGCCGTACCCAGCGAAATTGGTTGGCCCTGAAGTAAATGTGGACAAGACCAAGTACATGCTATCAACAAACAAACAAACATAATGTCCACCACCTAGGACAGATCAACGTCACTGTTGATAGCAATAACTTCGTGGTGGTTAAGGAGTTCATCTATCTAGGAGTAAAGATCAACTCCAAGAATGACACCTAAGTGGAGATCCGTCAGATAGTTACCTTAGGAAACCGCTGTTACTTCGGTTTAGCGAAACAAATGGGTTGAAAACTCCTCACTCGAAGGACAAAATGCATGCTCTATCGACCCTTAATCCTGCGATCCTGTTTTATGGTGCCGAGAGCTGGACGATAAGTAGAAAAGGGGAGCTTTGGTTCTTTTGAAAGAAAAATACTCTGTCGGATATTCGGTCCTATGTGCGAGGAGGGCGAGCGGAGGAGAAGATATAACCGCTAACTCTTGAGCTGTTCCAAGATGTGGATGTAGTCCAAAAAGCTAAAATACGTCGCTACATTGGCTTGGCCACATCGAGCGAATGAACAATAATGCTCCAGCGAAGAGAATCTTCGACTCCCAGCTCGCAGGTTCGAGGAGGCAAGGAAGACCGAACCTCGATTTTAAAGACCAAAATATCGCGGGTGCCAGAGCGCTTGGGCTGGACAACTGGAAGCTGCGTTTCCGGGATCGCGGGGAATGGAAGGCTGCAGTGTCTCAGGCAGAGACTATTAAAGGGTCGGGAGCTCGTTAAGTAGTAAGCAAACTTTGGAAGACGCTTCCGAGAGACATCTGTCCGGAGGAGAACAATTCAAGAGAACTATTTTATCAGAGAGAGTGGCTCAGTGGTTACTGTGTCGGACTACTATTCAAAAGGTCCCCGGTTCAATTCCCGCCGGGGCCAAGTAACATTTACGGCCATATTATTCACTCCGGCTGTAACTCAAGTTTAAGTTAATTTTACACCCGCCCATTAATCCGCATTTTTTAAACCCGACAATTTAAACCTGTGTCCATATTATTCACTGAAAAACATGCGTTAAACCCGCTGGATTAAAGATGGATTTAAATGCGGATTTAAAACACTTTAAACCGTTTTTAATCCGTTTTAAACCTACGTAGTGTCAAAAGCCACATATAACGACATTTGTTTCTTGTTGTTTGTCAATTTTTTCTTGGAAATTTGTCATGTGCCAATAGTTTTGTGTTTTTCCATCTTTAGTAAAATAAATTGAGAAAAATCTTAAAATGTAAGGTGTTGGTAAGGTCAACAGCTTATGTTCGGCTAAAAGCTCTCGTGACCTAAAATGAAAACAAACTAAATAAACCGATAACGATATGTAGGTAATAAATAACATACCGACGTTCATTACCATCCAATTCCTCTCGAATCATTGAATGTAACCTCCAAAATGCCTCTTTTTTTAGCCGGAAATCTAACGTATCGTAATCCTTTACACAAGCCAGCTTGTTCATTCGATACGTTCGACGAATAGAACGATGTTGACTCACCATCTGCTGTTCCATCAGCTCTTCAATAAATTCATCGTCCGACGACGAAGACATCAACATTTCGTCAATATCACGAATGAAATCTAGATTTTCAGCGTCTTGATAGGTACTTTTTTCCAGCTTTTTTCATTTTATTTTACTTTTTTATTTCCTGCCTCCTGCGAGCAAAGAAATGTCAAAAATGTGACCTAATCAAAAACAGTGAATACGAGTATTATGAAATAGAGTTTTAACCCGAGTTAAAGTACTCGTACTTAAACTGGTCTCCGGAGTGCAGTTTAAATTAAATCGGATTAAACCCTTCAAGTTTAAAAAACTGGGTTTATGTTTGGGTTTAACGACTGAATATTATGGACTTGGGTTTAATTTTTGGGTTAAACTATTTTTAATCCGGGTGTAACCTTTAACCCGGATTAAAGGGAGTGAATAATATGGCCGTTAGAGTTTTTTTCCACTGCCCCACCTCTTGCGAACGTCTGACAAACATCCAAGAGTATCAACAGTCATGAGAAGCTTCTCAAATTTGCCGGATTCGGCTTAAAATTGTAGGTCCCTTTCACTTCGCACAAGCAAGTGGTTGGAGAAACTAGTTTTTAGGCCCTTAATGCCGAGCATGTATGTATGTATTTAACAGTGGCTGGAGTTGATTTATCTGACTCATTTGTAACGAGGGTTCCGCATACGAGGCTCAAAGGAGATCAAAATCAGTAGATCCTTCTGGTGGGCCATCATAGCTTAATGGACTACATCGCACCAGCAAGACGAGTCTTTGAATTTAATTCTTTTGGACGACACCGCAATAGGTGGCACATTCAGGTGGAAATGATATCAACCAATTTAGTTTGTAAAACTGTTTGCAGCTAGGTGGAGAACGACCAGTCTGGAGGGCTACAATTCACTTGTGCAGGGGATGTGACTATGGAGAACATGAAGACTTTTTTGTTGTCACTGTCCCTTAGAGGCCCTGGTAACTAAAATCAAAAGTCTTGGAAATGCTACTCCCACATAATGCCGGAAATGACTTCAACAATTTAATTAACCACCCGGGCACATCTTCTTCCTCTACAAAGCGCAAGTTAGAGCCGGGATCGACCATTGCTTCCACGTTTGGGTTTCTACACCTAGAATTATACCAATCAGAATTCAGAAACGAGTACTAGGAAAGGATAATGTATTGGCATCCAATCTTAAACTGCACATCGAAAATGTCCGACTTACTTATGTACTTACTTACTTAAGGTGGCGCTACAGTCCGCGTTGGACCTGGGCCTCAACCAGCAAGCGTCTCCAGCCAGCGCTATCTTTCGCCAGCTGCCTCCAGTTTCGCACGCTAAGTTGGTTAAGGTCCCCTTTCCCTTGCGTGCGCCACCTAAGTCGCGGTCTTCCTCTACTGAGCCGTCCCTCTGGTGTGGATTCGGAGATCTTCCGCGGCGGAGCATTCACGTTCATTCGCTCTACATGACCCAGCCACCTCAGTCGTTGGAGCTTCACTCTTCTGGCTAAGTCGATGTCGCTGTACAGCCCGTACAGTTCGTCGTTGTATCTCCTCCTCCATTCACCGACCAAAAATTACTCGAAGGATTTTCCACAACCAAGAGTGACCTCATCCGCTTTTGATACTCAATGCCTCTGCACCATAGAGAAGGTCTGGGATTATTAGGGTCTTTCAAAGGGTCACTTTAGTTGTTCGAGAGAGGACTTTGCTACTCAATTGCCTTCTTAGCCCAAAGAAACAGCGATTGGCAAGAGTTGTTCTTCGTTTAATCTCAGCGCTGGTGTCATTGCCTGAACTTATTGCGGAGCCTAGGTAGACAAACCGCTGAGGTGGTTAAGGACAAGAAAAATGTGGACATCGATTAATACACAGTGCCTTCGAATACTGTGTATATTTGCCTACTCTCAAATTTTATTTACAAAACTTGAAGGGTTTGGAATTTACTACCAGGAGCAGGAGACACCTTGGAAGCAACACTGTTCTGCAGGCATCTTGATTCGTTAGTTTTGTTTTTTACGTTTTTCGAGGTCCTATTGGAAAACGGGATGACATTCTACCACTACTGTGGTTGCACCAGCAACCAACAAAGAATGCCAAGAGCGCTCGTAACAGGAAACCAAACTCATTAGCATACAAATCAAGACATAAATAAATTACAAAATATCAATGCAAATCTTTACTTACCTATTGCAGTTTTATTAAGTCCCTCGCCTTTGTATAGAAAATGTGCAATATCTTGAGGGTCCATCCGCAGCAGACGATTCTCCACTAAATACTCTATACCTAAAAGAAACGAAAAAAAAAAGGCAAATAAGAGACAACAGAACCGATAAACAAACAAGAAATAAAATCTCAAGCTCCAACTCCAATTAATCAAATCATTGAACCACAAGCGGAAGAAGCTAAAGCAACGCGAAAAAAGGGCGCAGGCCATCGGTTTAAACGACAATGATAGGATTGACAAGGCCGGAAATTAATCGGTGAAATATAAGCGAAAACTGTAAGCAATAAAATCACGCACCCCTACTACCCTCCTTCGAGGTCGGGTATAAAAGTACATGCATAGTTTCGATTGGCACGGTTCAGTGGAAGAGATTATCGAACGCGTTAACGCCCTTCCTTTCGAATCAAATCTAGTTTCTATATGCAGTGCAAAAGCCTATTCATGGAGAAGTAGTAATTTGCGGGCGACAAAAGGCAAGGCGGCAAGCGACACCATACTGCTGCAGAAGACAGACATAGTTTCCAATAAAATTGTCGCATTCCATTAAAACGAGTGGCACATTAAGAATCCAGAATGAGGCGAAGGCGTACACGATCGCAATAAGATATTAGTGCCGCTTTGTGGTTCCAAAAATTGTATAAATGTATTTATGCATGACTTACCCTTCTTCGGGTCCATATTGAACTTTTTACGGCCTATCGACATTTGTTTATCTTTGTTGGAATGTTTGCAGTCTTCGGGCACGTCTAACGCCTCCATTTCCGAGACCACTTCACACAGTTCATCTTTAATTTGCTGAAATGAGAACGAAAAAAAAGAAAAACAAACGAAAATTGATTAGCTTTGAGGTTAAGAGAATTTAGAACAAGCAAAATAAATATGACGCGATTTCGGAAGTAATTCATTTATCTCATTGCACTCAATTAACTGCAAGTGGTAGTATCTTCAACCTTAGTGGGTTAATTGTACCATAAAACAACATACTCGGTTCTCGGGAATACGAATGTGCTTTAATTTGTGCGGGTTAATTATTCCTTATCGTGTTTGGATGGCGTTTTGTTCGCTAATTAAAAATTTTGTCTCTCTAGTGCAACTAAGGTACAATGACGCAATTAGTAATGAACAGTCCAACGGAGAATGTGCACAGAGAGTACCCTCCATGTTGGACAATAAAAAGAAAAGTTTATGGTTCGGCGTGGAGCTCATGAGCATACGATCTGTCAGGTCTTTCGGTTTTAGCTTGACTTGGTAATAAAAAGATTATTTTTTATAGTTCGTTAGAGCGGTTCTTAAACATTCAATTAGCGGCTTTACTACCAAGGCCAAATAGTGTTCTTGAGATGCCTGAGATGGGGAATGCTATGGTGTGTTCTTTTGTGGATCGTATTGGAAAGTTTGCTGTTGAAAGATCTTTGCATGATTCCCACTAATAAGGAAAAAAACCATGGTATGCGCTCTAATTAGAATTAAGAAGAGATTTCACCATAATGCCTAAGATACTTTCCCCAATTTTTATGATGCTTCAACTCACAAACATAGCATAAGTCATTCCTAAATTTGGGGTCATTGTACAGAACAAAATTGGTATCGTTCTTCAGTGCAAGCCTCAATAACCTTTACTCATTTTACTTTTAATTTCTAATTTTCTGTTCGATTAATTTAAGTTTGCTTCAATTAACCTAATTTGTGAATTTGAAGTGTTGCATTTTATGTATATTGCCTAACTCGTTCCTACATACATTCCGCTTACTGCAATACGCACAGAACCCTATCTAGTTTTTGTATTCCTTGACCGACGTTTGGAGGCTTTTTTTCATACAGACTAAAGCTTAATCTCGCTTTCCGTCTTCCTAATCACTGTAGGGCGTTCCAGGCGGGAGTTATGATGATCAAAGAAGTCAACTCGTGGCTGAAGAGGAATGTGATATCCGCTAAGGACATGAGTATCTTGGATACCTAAGCCGATATAAACGAAAGTCCCTTGACACAGTCCCTTCAAACTCCATCGTATCACTAGACTGTCGATTACCTCTTAGGGATTTCACAAGACCTTTCTCGAGTGCCTTTATCAGCAGGGTCCACAGCCATAACCGTATTTACGGACGGTTCAAAAATGGAAACGGGGTGGGGTCAGGCGTCTTTTCCGTACCGCTGAGAGGCATATCAAAATCAGTACGCCTCCCCGACCACAGCAGCGTCTTCCAAGCAGAGGTCCTGGCAGTGACAACAGCAGCCCGTGAGTCTGTGGTAAGGGCAATACCACCCGATGCTATTACCTTCTTTATCGACAGCCAGGCAGCAATAAAAGCCTTAACTGCAGCAGTAATAAAATCCAAGCTAGTGAAATGCTGTCGCGAAGAACTCAAGGTTCTTGGTACTCAGCATAAGGTATCGCTCTGCTGGGTTCCGGGACATGAAGCCATTGTAGGCAACGAGAAAGCGGATGAATTAGCAAGACAAGGTTCGGCAGCTGTGTCAGAACAAGGTGATCCCCCTGTACTCATCCCGCCTTACACACTCAGGCTTGAAGCAGGGAGAAAGGCAATAAGAGAGGCGAACCTTAGATGGACGCCACTAAATACTTGCCACACCACAAGAATGCTATGGTCAACCTTCAATGGAGCCAGAGCCGACAGTCTCATGAAAAAGGATAGGAAATCACTATCCACCCTCGTAGGAATATTAACGGGGCACAATACTCTGCGGTACCACTGAACTCTGTAGAGGCTAGGAAGCTCTGGAGAATACAATCCACTTTCTATGTCACTGCCCGGGCCTCCAACACATCAGGTACAGATTCCTGGGGAGACATTTCTTTCATGACCTAGACGAGCTCTCCAGCACACCGCTAGACAGGATAATGAACTTCACTAAATCCACAGGATGGTTTGTATCGAACAACACAGTGAGTAATTAATCTCAGTTTTTGTAGACAGGGTTAAAAAATGAGTAAGGGACAACCCTCCTCCACCGATGGGCATCACAATGGTTCAGTATTGACCTGAGTGTGGCACTAAGCCAGCCCGCCTATCTAACCTATGTCCTAGCGAAATGTCGCAGCAGTTCAACATGCAAACCTATTTGGTGCCGGGGAACTGTGTGGCTGATGAGCTCACCAAAAAAGGAACCACACTACCTCTTTTACCTGACAAAGGTTCTGTAGGTATGCCAATCGCTGCATGCAAACTTATATTCAAGCTATTTGCAATCGAGTGGCAACATGCCTGGCGACAAAGCAGATCTGTCCAATTTTGTCTAAGACCCGATTTAGTCACTCTGAATTAAAAAGTGCATAATTCAGATTTAGCTTAATACGCCATTAGCTATTGGCGTCATAAACTTAACTCGATTAAATTTTCTTTTTATTCACTCGCGATTTTTTAAATAGCCCGCTATTTTAAGACGTATTTAAATTTAAATGAGATTTACAAAAGTCCCAGGAATTTTAACATGGAAAACCAACATTTGTGTGCTTCCGTGGTGTAGTGGTTATCAAGCTTGTTAGGAGTAAGGACCCCGGTTCGATACCGGTCGGAAACAGATTTTTATATTTTGTTTTTATATCCCAGCATTGGGTAAGTTATTTATTGGTCCGAAAATTAAAATCGTAATTCACAATAAACATAGCTGCATAGGTCATCTAAATGACCCGGTTCTCGCAGACGGTTTACAATGTTTAACAGCATACAAAAAGTACGAGGGCAAATTAGGGGCAGCTGAGATGATGTTACAAAGATTGATCGAATAAGAAGAGCCGAGGAAGCCTTTACGTCAAAGAACCAACTCGAGAAAAATGGAGCGCGACCGGCTAAACTGGTACTGCCATGATCAAAGGAGAGATCCCCCGAACCCTGTCAGAAAGGCAGTATCAGTCAATGTTCCAATACAAACGCGAAAGAGAGGCAGGCCTAAAAACTACTGGGTCACACAAATGCAGCAACACCAGCATTAATTGGCCTCATCGACGAAATGATTTGAAATCGGGAGGGCTGTCGGTATTTTCTGAGGTCGAAACGGCGAACCCCAAAGGCGGACCAGTACGGATGCAGCTTAGTGGGAGGGTTAGGATCCCTTTAATACTGATTATAGTTTCACCGCCGTTAAAGGAAAAAGAAGAAGAAAATCTGATCTGCTGGTTCATGGGCTCTAAAAAGAACTCCTTGCAGGCAAGTTATGCACCATAAATTGAGTACTGCTCCTACATTTGAAGTTTGGCAAACGTAGGCTTGGTTAATGCGTTGGACTACTAAGCGAGGGATCTCAGGTTCAAATCCCACCGGGGCAGCTGTAGTTTCTTTGCATTGCGCCACTTCTTGCGAAAGTCAAACAAACATTCAAGAGTATCAATTGTCATGAGAAGCTTCTCAAATTCGTCATTGCATGTCCCTTCCACTTCGTACAAGTAAATGGTTGGGTTAGCTAGGCTTGTTAGTGCCTAATAGTTTTTAGTACATAACAACATAAACAAATAGTCTTTTTTAAAGAGCAATTACATAAAGTGCAGACGTGTAGAACGTGCTGTTAATGAAAGTGTCATTGAAGACCCAAATGTCTTACTTCGTGCACACAAATTTAGCACTTGTCAAACAAAAAGAATTTATGCGTAAAGCTTTTGGATCTTGGGCGAAGTGAGTTCCAAAGATTTTATTCCCTAAGTGACAGAGTGAGCGTCAGTGACGGATTCATTCCTCATTCCTTTTTAATGATTTAATTGACACAAACACGTCAGCATTTTGCTGATTGTAATATTAATGGTTGAAGTTCTGGATTAATCGGATGTAGAGTCTTTTTTTCTCGTTTTTTTGTATCGCAAAATCTTGTTTTCGTAGTAGACTGAAAGTAGACTGACTATAATTAATGACAAGGACCTTGAAAGACCTCAACTTCACAATAAAAATCATTTCTCGATTCAATACTTTTTATGGTTTATTTAAAGTTGAAATTCCGACACCTCATTAGATGATTTGTAGCCATGGAATATGTGTGATGATTTCATCGCTACTTAGACTTCTTCTACACCCATAGTTTCCATGGGAACATAGAAACAAGGCCACATGCGACCACATGTCTGGAATGTACATTTTTTTAATTTTCACAGCCGGGTATGTCAAACTAAACAAAACAAAAACAACTATGGTCAGGTCTTCGACTCACGACCTGGAAGGTGTACCTACTACCTAATCGGGGTCTTAGATTCAAATCACACTGGGGTCCAGTAAAACCTAGTCTTTTTCCACAGCTGTTTTTTCTTCTGAAAGTCTGACAAAAAAGGATTATACATTGTCATGAGAAGCTTTTCAAATTTGTGGTGGAGTCAGCGTAAAATTCTAGGGGTTTGCCCTTTCGCAGAAGCAAATTGTTAGAGAAGTTAGGTTAAGGCGCAGTATGGACCGTTCATTTTTTTTTATTAGTTGCTTACGCTAAAGGGGTTTTTTCTGTTGTTACAGTACCCTTAGAGTGCTAGGAACACAGCGTAAGCATTTGTGTTTTAACAGCAAGCAGCACCTGGAAATATTATCTTTCATTGCATGCTTTTCGGTGCTACTTACTATTAGAAAGAATAGAGAGATAGAAAAGAAGTGTTTGGGTGCAGTTGTAGGGTTTTTTTCTCCACGGGTGGTGTCTAAGTTGCTTAGGGAGATTACGATTTCATGTATTCGATATAAAGTAATGGACTTGGCCGGGATTCGAACTCACGACCTTCCATTCAGTAACCGTTGATGCTTTCTAATTTTTATATATTAAAGCGAATGATTATCATAAATCTAGACAGAGGTTGCATTAACTAAGAGCCTAATAGGCTTTATTCCAGAATGAAAGAATGTTACAAGACTGAGAAAGGCCAAATAACTTATCCCTTAATGACGGTGCCCCTCAATATGCCGCTAAGTAGTAGCTGCAAACTTAATTCATCTGCAAACATGTCTCCTTCGAACACATTCCACATGATGAATACATAAACTCTTGAGGAAGCAGTGTTAGGTACAAATCCTTAATTGCCGTCATAACTATCAGTGGAAGCATTTTTAAAGCATCAACTCTACTTTCTCCGTGAGATGTAACTACTCGAATTACTGAGAAATTGCGTCTTAATTAGGGTTCCAAGAATTCCATGGGTGTTCGGTTGTTCCACAAGGGTACCGCAAATACAAGTCATTCAACGTTGACCTCATAAAACTGAGGTCGTCTTTAGGCATTAAAAAAAATTACACTGCATTCATGACAAATTGCCAACTGGGTTTTAATAAGTGGGAAAAGGCTGGCTCACCGGATGGAGTTTTCCCAAAGCATTAAAGTGGTTGAATTTCTTTAAATTCCATGCACAAGACACGTTGCCCTACGTAAATTGACTCATCTAAGTTGTCCACTGTTTTATGTTATGAAAATAAAAAAATGATAGCACATGCCTGTTCTGGGAACAACCGATTGGTGAATAACCTTTGTAAAAAAAAATCCAGATAGTGGACATTAAGTCGTTTGTATGAATGCATTTTATTGTAAACTTTAACTGCGAATGGGGATTCCCAGTTGAATTGAATTAAGAGAAAAATGGTTGTCAAAGTTGAGGGGCTAAATTAAGTATTGTCTCAAAACGCAAGTCACTTACCAATAAACTTAGCGTGTAATAAAATCAGCAAAACTTGACAAGGGCCTTTTTCTATGTATCAATTTTACCTGCCGAAAGTCAGCAAGGGATTGTGTGGGAATGTTGTGTGTATGGACCGATAAATATTGACCCTTATTTTTTGTGAAGCAGAGGATAAACCAATTTGAATTAAGGGAGGTTTAGTTAACAAAATCACACCGAAAACAGAAATCTGATCTCCTGTGCAAAAACCGTCAGCCATGAAACGAAGTGAGCTCCTAAAAAATGTCAAGTTCTTAGTTTCTGTGTTATATACGAGGGCGGGTCAATAAGTCCGTGACTTTTGGAATAAAACACAGATTTTTTGATAAATTTTTTTTTTTATTTTTAACGTAGTCTCCCTTGAGCTCTATACACTTTGTCCAACGCTTCTCCAATTTTTTTATCCCTTCCAAAAAAAATGATTTGTCGAGGTCCTCAAAATAGGCCTTTGTTTGCGAGATGACTTCATCATTGAAGTCAAATCTTTATCCACCAAGCCATTTCTTCAGGTTTGGGAACAAGAAGTAGTCGCTCGGAGCCAAATCTGGAGAATAGGATGGATGAGGGAGCAATTCATAGCCCAATTCATGGTTTTTTGCCATGGCAACTGCACATGTGTGCACCCTTGCATTGTCTTGGTGGAAAAGAACTTTTTTCTTGGCCAAATGAGGTCGGTTTTTATTCAAATCGTCATTGAATCGGTCCAATAAGTTGGCATAATATTCCCCATTGATTGTTCTTCCCTTTTGAAGGTAGTCAATGTGGATTATCCCGCGTGCATCCCAAAAAACAGTCGCCATAACTTTATTGGCTGACAAACCCACCTTGGCCTTCTTTGGCGCCGATTCACCCTTAGAAACCCACTGTTTTGACTGTTGTTTGGTCTCTGGTGTGTTGTGATGGATCCATGTTTCGTCCACGGTTACAAAACGGCGCAAAAACTCCTCCATATTGCGATTAAACAACGCCAAACCTTCCTGTGAAGTTGTTACACGATTGCGTTTGTGGTCGACTGTGAGCAAACGCGGCACCCATCTTGCGGAAAGCTTTCTCATGCCCAAGTGATCATTCAAAATTGAAACCACTGAGCCATGCGAGATCCCTACTGCTTCCACAATCTCTCGCACTTTCAATCTTCGGTCGGCCAACACCATATCGTGAATTTTTTCGATTGTTTCGGGTGTAGAAACCTCAACTGGGCGTCCAGGACGTTCGGCATCTTCAGTGCTTGTACGGCCACAACGAAATTCAGTAAACCACTTTTTTACCATTGAAATCGATGGTGCAGAATCCCCACAGTATTTTTCAAGCTTAGCCTTGGTCTCGGTAATGGTTTTTTTTCGCAAGAAATAATGCTTAATAAGCACACGAAATTCACTTTTTTCCATTTTCTCCTCAAATTAGTGAGTAGTCTGATAAAAATAGCTGTCAAACACAAACTAACTGACGCAGCAAGTTTAAATTTTGACAGGAGTCAACTGACAGATGCCTGTTGACAGGAGCAGTGTTGCCGTTTCAGTAAAGAGGTCAGAAATTCAAAAAGTCACGGACTTATTGACCCGCCCTCGTATTAATACTTTAGCAAAATTATAAAGATGCTAGATTAAGAAGGTCTTTGGGAGTTTAGTGCTAAATTGTTGAAGAACTTGCCACTTGAGAATAAATATTTCATATAATTTCTGACAACTTAAGCACGCCAACAAGGGCTACTACTACTAGCACAAATAAAAAAATAAATAATAGGCATTAACCTAAAACCTAGCCTAAAACCAAGCTTCTAAAACTATTTGCTTGTGTGAAGTGGAAGGGACTTACAATTTTAAGTTTTTTGAGAAGCTTCTCATGACAATATTGATACTCTTGGATGTTTGTTATACATTCGCAAGAGGTGGGGCAGTGGAAAAAAACTCTAGATGTTTCTTAGCCCGGCGGGATTTGAACCGGGGACCTTTCGATTAATAGTCAACACATTAACCACTGAGCTACTGCGCCCACAATTAGTACTACCACCATAAAAAAGAACGTATTGCTGGCCGCTGAACGTGTAAAACGCTATTTATTTACTCAGATGGATTGATATGCATACTAAGAGCGCTAGAAATCACTTTAAAAGTCCCAACTTTTCTCTTGCGGTTGGTAAACGACTATCTTAAGGACCGGGAGCTATTATCAGACAACATAAACGGCCCTAGAAGAAAAGACATCACTACTGGAGTAGCTCAAGGATCAATAATGCTTGCATTACGATACCTATGGAAAAAAAAACCAGCGTATTTCAAGCAGAGCTCCACGCCATTCAGGAATGCACCAGCCACATCAATGCATCTGGTTTTAAAGACGCCATCATCCATTTATTCACGGAAAGTCCAGCAGCTATAAATGCCCTTAGCTCGCATACCATTGAACCCAAATCAGTCAACTGTTTTAAGACACTTTAAATACTCGGCTCAAGGAACAAGACCAAACTGTGGTGGGTTCCGGGTCGTGAGGGTTTTGAAGGTAATGAAAAGGCCGACGAACTGGCAAGAAAGGGTTCAGAAACTCCCTTCAAAGGTCCCGAACCCTTCTGCTGCAATCCTAGATCAGTAGAATTAAAATGCTGGTAACATACGAAATGTACCACTTGTTGGGAGAGCATCGCAGGACTTAGGCAGGACAAACAAGCCATCCAGCCCTTCAATAGGAATGCCAACAAATGTCCAAATTTGAGTCGGCATAATATAAAAAAACCTGGTAGGTTATCTTATGGGTCACCACGGGATACCACCTAAACAAGATGAAAATAGTCGACTCTTAAGAGTGCCGGCTATGTCTTGAAGACGACGAAACAGCTGAACACATTCTAGGTGAATGTCGAGCCCTCTGCTGGTAGCATTACCCGCCTTATACGGGAAGTATAGAACTTCTACTAGCCTAAACGTCGCAGTACCTTTTTCCTCGCTTTGGCGAGCCAGAGGCTAAAAGACCTGATCTCTGGAACATCTGCGATGGCATATTTTGTATGCAGATACCAGGGGATACCTTCCCGGTATGCAGATAATATCAGCGTGGTAATTACGGATAAAGACGCCGAAAGCGCGGAAGGGCAGCTAAACCAGGCTATGAGACGAGTGAAGTCGAGGAAGGATCATGGTCTCAGCCTGACCGCGGAAAAAAACAGAGATAGTCCTTCTAACGAAGAAGAGTATCCCGACCATTGTCGATTTCCAAATCGGATCGAGTCATATGAAGCAAGAAACTAGGACTGACGCTTAACACAAAACTCACGTTCTGGAAACAGATCAAGTCCACATCTGAGCGAGCCTCGAAGATTAAAGCTGTTTTGAGCCGACTGATGGCGAATGTAGGTTTCCCAACGGCCAGCAAACGCAAACTCCTGGTGTCGATTACGCATTCCGTTCTCCTCTATAGATGCGAGATCTGGGCAGATGCACTTCGACAAGAGAAGTACAGAAAACAGATGGTAGCAGTGCAGAGACGAGGAGCTCAACGACTGACTAGCTCGTATCGAACAGTTTCGGAACCAGCCGTTGAGATCGAAGTAGTGACGTCTATCGATCTACGAGCGGCAGAGAAGAAATACATTTATGAAAAAAAGGAGGAAGTTGGTATGGAAATGGTAGCACAGGAGGCAAAAGAGCTGACAAAACAGCCCTGGCAAGAGCGGTAGAACGGTAGAAACTCGGCAAGAGTGGTAGAAAGCAGAGGACGATTGACGGCAAAAGCTGATCAAACATGTAGCCGAGTAGAACGCACTTAAGCACGGCGAGGTAAACTTCTAACCCACTTTCTAACCGGATACGGTTACCTTAAGCCTTTCCATCACAAGATCGGCTTTATAATTTGCTTAAGCTAAAGAGTTTTTTTCTGATTGCACCTAGCAATATCGTATTTCATTGCATACTTTTCGGTGCTACTTACTATTAGAAAGAATAGAGAGATAGGAATGATGACACTGAAAAGAAGCTTCGGTGTCATCATTCCGGATAACATCGCCGGGAAGAACTGGGGACAAAGCTGTTTTGTTTTGTATAAAAAATTCTCCGGACGAAAACGATGAAAGAAGTCCAAAACAGATAGATCCCTCAATACGGTACACATGCGCAGACGTCTTAGGCGGCAACAGAAGACTTTATGAAAATAAAAACGAATCGACTCTGAAGTAATGCAAAGAGCGCTTTCAGGACGGTCGCGAGGCCGCAGCGGAGAGAGTTTAATCCGTGAGTCTGGCACACTTTGCAATAGCGCTTTGCGGCTCAAAAATTTGGGCCAGTTTAAGGAATGCAGTTTTGGGCACCGCATGATCTTAACTGATGTGCTACCAGGAAATCCTATACGGACAGATTAGGTTTCCCCCTTGGTCGACTTTGACATTCCCTATGAGGTGTCATACCCGGGAAATGAAGAGTGGCAAAGAGATGGAGTCACAGCAGCAAATGATTTTGCCATCTATACTAATGGCTCTAAGACAGGGGAGGGAACGGGTCCTGGATTTTTTTCTGTTGATCCAGACCTGAGAGAGTCTATACGACTCCCCAATCGGAAGTTCTGGCTGTTCTAAGGGCGGCAGAGATAGTGCAGATGGGATCAATGTCGGGAAGGGATATCGCCATCTACATCGACAGTCAGGCGACACTCCTAAGGCACTTGAATCTGTAAACATAATTTCTGAGACAGTCAGAAACTGTTGCACAATGCTAAAAGCAGTATGCAGACGGAATCGAGTAAGACTGTGCTGGATACCGGGACACAGCGGTATAGAGGGAAATGAGCAAGTCGATGAGCTAGCGAGAAAGGGAGGGGAACTGGAAAATAGTGGAGGTGTAAACATTAACCCACCCATTGGCGTTATCAAGGGAATAATTAATGAGAACATCTTAAAATGGCTGACCTTATATGGCAAAATTTAGAGCTACATATGGTGTCTAGAGCACTTTGGCCGCATTTGCAAAAGGAAAGATCTAAGGAAATTCTCAAATTGAGCAGGGAACAGCTTAGAACAGTAGTTAGGATTATGTCGGGGTACTGTTTCCTAAGGAAGCATGCAAGGCGGATTAGATTGGTAGATGTGGATACATGCAGGTTCTGTGGGGATCTACAAGCCGATGAAGACATAACGCACATACTGTGTGAGTGCGAGGGCATACACGGAATCGTAGGAGGTTTTTAGAAGAATACTTCTTCGAGGAATTAGGGGAGCTGAGCGGCACAGACCACAGGAAACTGGTAAAATTCTGCAGGAAGATTGGGTGTTTTGTCTAGGAAAAAGTGTTTTTAGGTTTTTCTCCTTTTGAAGTTTTGGTTTCAATTGGTTCTCTAGGGATCGCGATGGGTCTTTCTGGTGCCTAGAGCTGTATGCGAATTGCATATCCCTGTTTTAACCTAACCTAACCAGGCAGACTTTGATGGTACATTGTACTCAAAAAAAAAATGTGGCAATGAGTGTTGCAATCACTTTCCACTTCATGCTGACAAAATATGAAGGCGATGCCCAATATTGATAGTTATACTATCTGTATCTGTAACGTGTACCCCTCCTCTACCCGTTTGCAACCTTCACCCAAGCGTTGTTCATTTTTCCAAATTAATGTCAAAGTTGTTAAAAAACAAAATTGTAAATAAACAATTCTTGAGAATTCCGATGAATAATATTCATATTCATTCTTATCTGGAAGACATTTAAATTGTATAAATAATGTATAAACATTTTAATTAAAAACAGGATTTGATTAAGTCATCATCCAAGCCGGATAACCATTTTGGCATTTTTTATCGCCATAGATTGCATGAAATCAGTTTCGTGATGATATTGTTTGACTTTGATGCAATTCATGTGAATGAACTTCAATGTCAGGCAACGCCACGCACTCTCTCACAAGTGAAATATGAAAAAAATGCAAATTTACATCAAACAAGCCACTGTATTGACTGTCACGGACGCCGCCCCGCGCCGGCGGCAAGGCACTGCTGCTGCTATGGAATTTACTTAATGACATCATCGACTACAACCTCTAAACAGTGTAAATTTCTACACAATTACTCAGGCTATACTATAGTGTAGCGTCTTTATTTTAAATTCTGGTTTTGGTTGCGCGTTGCTAATTTGCAAGCGCTGCGAATAAAAATAACTATACGACAACAATATTTCTTTGAACCCGAGTATCAGTCGCGAATTTCAACGTACAAATTTAACCGAAATAAAGATTCAAAATGCGTCCTTTTTGTTGTTGCTGGCTTTCTATGTCACTTGAAACTTATGCTGAGAATGTTTAGTGAAAGTTTAAATCAATTTCTATTTTTGGTTTCTATTCCAGCAGCAGACAGTCAGAGGGCAAGTAGTATTTGCCCAGACCCCAAGACTCAGAGATATATTTTTCAAGTAAACCAAGTGGCCTTTTGAATGTTTCATAAAAACGGAATTAGCTTGCTCAAGTGTCCGTACTTGGGACTTTCGGTTATGTAAAACGCATGCGGTTCGGTATAATTTTTACTGAAATAGAAACCTTCAACATGTTTGTTGTGTTTACAAGCAAACGTGCCACGCTGCGAGGCAAACGTGTGCAATTTTTCATTTGATTTGATTAATTTGAATTTAATCAGACGGCCAATGATTGAAAATAGAAATGATGTTAACATGGGTTTAGTTTGGCATCGAAACATGTTTTAAAAACGTTCGAGATGAAGGGGTAAGCAATGATAGTCCTTGACTTGGGAGTGGATGGATAGATAGTAGCCATTGTGTCACCGAATCATGGATATAACACTGTTCAACCCATATTCCCGTATTCCTGTTTATTTATAAGGCGTTTATTCGCCCGAAACACGAATACAACGCTCATATCTGGTAACTTATTTGGAGCTACTTGACAGGATCCAAAAACGCGCGATAAAACTCATTGGCGACCGAGACTTCGCGAGATCGATTGACTCTCTTAGCCATCGCCGTAATGTCTCCTGTCTTTCGTTATTTTATCGTTATTTCCACCATTCCACATTCCACTCCTAGAACATTTCAACCGCAATACCCGCCATGCAATGAATGCTCATCAGTTCACCTTCAAGCCTATATTCGGACGTAGAGTGAAGTTCAAAGAATCCTTCCTCAGCCGTACAACACGAATGTGTTCCACGCTCTATTTTTCCTTCACATTATAACCTACAAACATTTAAAACCAACGTGCATCGGCATCTCTTCTTTTTTTTCTAATCCAAATTTTATTAACGCCCGCCTTATGTGTAGCCAATACATTTTTTTTTTTTTTTTTTTTTTTTTTGTCGGGATGTGTGAAACTTTCTGCACTGGAGCACTCAGACTCAATACTGGTCCATTGTACTGCCAGGCAGACACACCACATTTTACTGTGGGAATTTACTCGTTTTTCTAAGAAAAACGAGAAGGCGCTTCAATGATAAGGAGCTTAGGTTTACAGCACTCACCATATCCGCACCAAATACCTGCCACCTGATACGAGCAAAAGCAGGACAATCACAGACGAAATGTTCCGCAGTGTCGTCGCTTTCTCCACAGGCTTCGCAGATGGTGGTGTCGCTTAGGCCTAGCACCTTAAGGTGTTTGGCAAAAGCGTAGTGTCCCGTAAGAACGCCAGTAGTCTGTCTGCAGTCTTTTCTGTTGAGAGACAACAAGAATGCCGCGGATTTCCCACAGACGTCGGGGAGCATTTGCTTAGTCTGTCTGCATCCTGGAGAGTCATGCCAACGGCGATTGTGTTCATAGGAAACCCAACCGTCAATGGAAGCCCTGACCGAGGACGCAGGCAGACAGATCGCTGGTTCAGGTCCTGAGAGGTCCCCCTCTGAGCCTTGTCTAGCAAGTTCATCGGAGATCTCATTTCCCGTGATCCCGTTATGACCCGGGACCCAGACAAGTTTAAGTGAATTCAGCCTTCCGACCGAATTCAGAGATATCTTGCATTCACGTACTATTTTGGAGGTAGTTAAGGGTTTGAGTAAGGCCTTAAGCGCAGCCTGACTGTCGCTACAGACGCAGATACTTCGCCACCTCCACCTGTTCCTCGTGACATAGTCCATGGCCATTAGGATAGCATAAGTCTCTGTTTGGAAGACTGACGCATGTTTGCCTAACGGAAAGAAAAGTCTAACGCTATCGCTCTCCACGAAGACACCAGCACCAGATCCTTGATCGGTTTTGGAGCCATCCGTAAAGATTCGACTGCATTCCCTTCCAGGTTCAGAGTCCGGCCAGAGCCAGTCCTGGACGCGAGGAAAGTCGACCTCGTATTTGCGCTTTAGCCGAAGTTCCGGTGTCATCGCATCAGACGGCATATCCATAAGACAGGAGTCGAAGGACAACCGTTGCGCAAGTTCATCAAAACTCCAGTGCGAGTTATACCAAAAGCCACCTCTTGTAAGACGTGAGATAGCCTTGATTGTACAGCCCATGATGTAAACATCAAGGGGCGGAAGGTTCAATAGTGCATCTAGGCCGGAGCCAGGCGTGCTGGGGAAGGCCCCCGTGCAGCCGAGACATACCTGCCTTTGGAGTTTGGCAAAAGCAGCAGTGACGTATTTACGTGAAAGCTTATTCCACCAAACAACCGATGCGTATGCTATAAATGGTCTTATCATAGCCGTATAAATCCATAGGACTCTTTTCGGTGATAAGCCCCATGTCTTGCCGAAAATGCCTTTGCACTGCCAGAAAATAGACAGCGCCTTGGCAGTCTTCAGCTCAACATGTTTGGACCAAAGAAGTTTGCTATCCAGGATGACTCCCAGATACTTTGCTTCATTGGAGAGTTGGATTGTGACGCCTTTTAGCACTGGCTGAGTCAACCCGACCAGCTTCCTCCTTCTCGTAAAGAGAACAACCTCAGTTTTAAGAGGATTGACCGAGAGCCCATTCCTAGTGCACCATTCGTCGATCACGTCAAGGGCCGCCTGCGCCTTGGCGCATACAGTCGCTAGGCATGATCCAACAGAAAGCACGGCAACATCATCCGCGTACGCCTGAGCGTAAATATTAGAACTGTTGAGTGCGTTCAACAGAGAGTCGACCAGCATACACCACAGCAGTGGAGACATGACGCCGCCTTGCGGGCAGCCTCTGTTTACCCCCGCCATAACATAGCGGCCACAATCCGCATCCGCAACCAACGTTCTATTCATTAGCATTGCTTTAATCCACAACACCAATGGTTCGTCTACTCCGTGTTGTCTGGCGGAGCTGCACATGCTATCAAAAGTCGCATTGTCAAAAGCACCCTCAATATCGATGAAAATGCCTATCGCGTATTCTTTCCTGTCAAGCGCGCCTTCAATTCTACCAACTAGATTTTGGAGCGCAGTCTCGCAGGATTTTCCGCGTTGATAGGCATGTTGCATCGGAGATAGTGGGTGCAATCGTAAAGCACCTTTGCGCACGTGAAGCTCGACCAGCCTTTCCAAGCTTTTCAGCAAGAAAGAAGTCAGACTGATTGGTCTGAAGTTCTTGGCGAGCGAGTAGTCACTTCTGCCAATTTTTGGTATGAATGCCACTCTAACTGTACGCCAGGGTGTTGGAATGTATGCCAGTGCTAGGACAGCGGTGAAGATTTTCTTCATAGTCGGTAGCAGCTGGTTTGTACATTGTTGCAGCATGGCTGGGTATATTCCGTCCGTACCAGGCGACTTGAAGCCGTCAAAAGACGCAAATGCGTATTTAATGGCCTCGTCCGTCACCACGGCCTTCGCAATATACCAGCTACGCCGAGTTGTTTGTATTGGCTCACTCATAGTCTCGGTAATCGGGGCTGGTTGTGAACCAATTGTAATCTGGTTACCCGGAAAGTGAGACTCCAGCAGATAACTAAGGGTTTCCGCTTTCGTCTCAGTGAAGGTGCCATCAAGTTTTCTAAGTGAGTCCAGTTTGGCTGGTTTGCCCTTTTTCAGAACTTTAACCAACCTACTAGTTTCACCCAGCGTTTCAATCTTTTCGCAGAAATTCTTATAAGAAGCACTTTTCGATACCCGAATTAGCCTCTTATATTCCTTCTGCTTCGATCGGTAGAGATTCCAGTCTGTCTCCAAATCAGTCTTGTGTGACCTATTTAGAAGCTTTCTAGCTTCTCTACGAATTCTTTGCAGTTCCGAGCTCCACCAGGGAACCGGTGTTCTGCCAGGGGGTTTGCTTACTGGGCACGTCAGTTCAAAACAGCTAGCCAATACATGATAAGGGTACTAAAAAAATCCCTTTAGTGAGTGTACATTGTAAAAAAAAAAAAGGGATGGGCTGAAAATATCACTGCAGCGCCCCAAAAAAAAACCAAACTTGTCACAAAAGGCGACTAAGGGTCAAACCATATCTAGTCAATTGTAACATATAGGTGAGCGTAGCGACGAATTCAACTTCTTGAAACTCTCCGGTAGGGGCGCGTGCAAAGCCGTGGGGTGACACGACCGGAGTTCACCAGCCTCGTAAAAGGACGATCAAAAAAATCAATAACTTGACCATGTACGCGTTGAAATCGTAAAAAAGAGGCGGTAAGTAGGAATGCACTCAAGAGGAAGGGTCCATGATCTTTTAAACCCGATCGTAGCCATTAAAGAAGAAGAAATCGATATCCAGGATGAAAATAACACATTCTGGGGACAAAAATTACAGCATTCTTCTTCTTCCTTAATGTTAGTGAGGCTATGATCAATTGTGGAAATTTATTTCCCAAATCAGTGTTCAGTAAAACCTTTGCCGATCGCGTATCCCTCAACCTCTCGACAATTCCTATGCTGCCATCAAGTGCAGAAGACCAGTGGCATCGATGCCAAGAAGTAATCAGAAGCGCCGCAGCTGATGTGCTCGGTTTTACCAGGCCACCACCACGAAACCCCTGGTTTGACGAGGAGTGCCGGCAAGCACATGCAGCAAAACAAAGCGCCTACGAAGCGGCACTGCATAGAACGACGAGAACAGCTAGTCAGCTCTACGAGCAAAAGAGGAGGGAAGTACCACAGCTTCTCCGGAGAAAAAAGAAAGAGCAGGAGAAGCGCGCGATCGAGGAAATAGAGAGGTGTGCTACTCAAGGAATAATGTTCGGAAGTTTTACCAAAAGGTAAAAAGGACTAGTCACGGAAACAAGACCCGAGCAGAGGCCTGTACAGACGAAAAAGAAAATCTTGTGAAAAACCATTTCTGCAGTCTGTTAAATGGCGAAGACGACACAAATTATGCTGTCAGGCAGAACGAACCATTAAGCCTGGACGATGATAGCCAAGGCTTCCGTCCACCAGGCCAAAACGAAGTGAGGATAGCGATACCCAAGCTTAAGTCCAACAAAGCTGCTGGAGAGACGGTTTAAATGAAGAGCTTTTTAAGGCAACGGGAGATGACCTGGTGGAGAGTATACACCAACTCGTTTCCAAGATTTGGTCAGTAGAAAATATGCCTGATGAATGGTGTAGTATGTTTATTTGCCTGTCTAGACATTCCAGGTGTCATCTCCGGTAACGAGTATGGCTCGTTACCCGATGCGATACTTGGAATGTGGAATGTGCATTTCAGCATACTACGCTTCCCACGTTTGTGATGACTCTACTAAATTGATGTAAAGTGGAGTCACACAAACGCAAGAGGACAAGGTAAGAGTCAGTCAATAAAGATATATCAATGGAAACGGTGGTTTTACTATTTCATAAGCACTATACATATAAACACGGTTGCCGTTTTGGTAGGATCCTACCAAAATTGGTAAGTTTTTTCAGCTTTGGTAGGTTGGTAGGTTTCAATTCAATTTGGTAGGTATTTTTTACTAAAACATCCAAAACAACTCTTTTACAAAAAATAACATAATCTCTAATTAATTTCTCAAAAGAAGTACACAAATGTAACCAGGCACTAAATGACTTGCGAGAACGTATATCTTATTTTGTTTGACTGAATTCACTCATACATTTTTTGAATTGACATTTGAGATGACAGATCAAAATAAATTTATTACATTCGGTTGTCGAAGCTTTAAATTATTTGTTGGCACTTCGAAACATGGATAGGTAAGTACTTTATCAAAATAATTAAATAATTGGCGTTGAATATGAAGTGAAAATTCCTCTAAAGATTCGTAGTTAGAAAAAAACGTAAGACTGATAGCGAAATCGAAGCTGATTCGGGAAAACCAAGCACGTCAACATTGCACTTAAACAGGTATATTTCAATAAATAACAATAAAACTTTGAAATTCAATTTTTAATTTTCTTCGTAGTGAACGAGAAAAACCAACAGATGATGAAGCTAAAGCGAGCGTCTCTGAAAGAACCAGCACATCAAAATCATTGGAATTTCCTTCAAGAAGGGATATTTTATCGTATGCAATATTCGTGTATACAAAATTATGTACATTTGTAACTAACTGAGTTCAAATATTCTTTATAGAGAAGAAACTTTATCGTTGGATGAAGAAGACAAATTGCAAAATGTGAAGAAGGATCGACATTTTCGGAATGAATGGCTATCTAGTTTTCCATGGTTGACAAATAAAAACAACAAATGCTTTTGTAAAGCTTGTGACAAAATGCTTGTCAACCATTTAAGCCACATCAAAAATCATGAAAAAACCGAGTGGCATATTCGAAACATAGGTAAGAAGAAGAATCAAACTAACATTGACACATTTATGGCCGAGGAAAATCGTCAACTTCCTGATCAAGTCCGTCTTTCCGAGCTGACTCTGGTTTTTTTTTATCATTCAACACAACTTGCCTTTTGTTCTAATGGATTTTTTACCAAATCTGCTAAAAGAATGCTGCCCAGACTCAAAAGTAGCACAGTCTATAAAGTGTTGCAGAACAAAAGCAACTGAACTGGCGAACGTGTTGGGCAACAGAGCAAAACAAAAAATAGTAACGGATCTCCAAAGATCAACATTTTCGTTGATAGTTGACGAAACAACAGATTTGTCAACCAAAAAGTCTTTAGTGTTGGTAGCAAGGTATGTGGATAACATCTCGAAATGTATTCATGATCGTTTCTTGGGTTTGATCGAATTATTCAAACCGGATGCAGACACTATTTCCCAATGCATAAAAAGTTTTTTTGATGAAAATAACATTAAAATACAAAATTTGATAGGACTTGCAACAGACGGAGCTAGTGTCATGGCCGGGGAAATAAATGGAGTGCAAGCAAAATTAAAAAAAGATGTTGACTTTTTTTACATGAAGTGTACCTGCCATTCACTGCATTTGTGTTCGTCTTATGCATGTAAAAAACTTCCGGTGGAAATCGAAGAACTTTGCCGAAAAATATACAAGTTTTTTGCATACAGTCCGAAGAGAATCAATGAGTTAAAGGAATTTCAAGATTATTGCAGCGTCAAGCCTCATAAGATACTTGGAATTTCGTTAACTAGGTGGCTTGCTCTGGAGAATGCTATTAATCGTATAGTTGAACAATGGGAAGCCCTCAAACTGTATTTTATTTCATCTTATTTGGAAGTAAATGGAATTAACACTAACGAATTGGCTAATTTAATGGATTGTCCCGACACGAAAGTTTACTTCTTGTTCCTGTCATATATACTCAAAATCATAAACGATTTAAACAAGGAGTTTCAATCCGAAAAAGCTCGATTACCGTATCTTTATGAACACCTTGAATCAAATACAAAATTAGTGTTGAGTAATTTTATTAACAATAACTATAAAAGAAATAGTTCTCTTGAAGATGTTGACTACAAGGATACAAATAATTATTTGCCAATTGAGGAAGTGTTTGTAGGAAGCAAAGCTGAAGCGTACATTATGAAATGTAAGATATCAAACGCAAACCAAACAGCAATAAAGATAAATATTCGCAGTTTTTATATAGAACTTTTAGATCAGATAATGTCCAGATTTGATTTCGGTAATATTAATTTGAAAAATTTGTCCATCATAACGCCTCAAAAAGTTTTATCTGATAATGAAATATCTATTGTACCCTTGGTATCTGCTTTTAATTATTTGTTTGATTGTGATCCTGAAGCTATCGGGATACAATGGAAGCTTCTAAGATTTTCCAAAAACAATTTGAGCCCTACGATGGAAATTAATCAGTTCTGGGAAAAAATTGGCCAAACTCAAAACGGAATGAACGAATATTGTTATAAAGATTTAACAAATTTCGTTTTTAGTTTACTGACCCTACCTCACAGTTCTGCAGCAGCAGAAAGGAAATTTTTTGATTTGTCCCTAATAAAAAATAAACTAAGAAACAAATTGGGATTTAATGTAATAAACAGTATAATGTTAGCAAAAGAATTGGCCGCTGACAACAAATGTGAATCTCATTACGTCTGGTCAGCTAAAAATTATTTTTAAACTAGGTACCTATTTATTTCTTGTTAAGTTTTCTACAGAATATGTTTTTTTACGTTTGTTTTTATGATTTAAATTGAATTAAGTATGTGATTTTTGTGATAATTACATAAGTATTTGTGATTTTTTTTTTTGTATTTTATTGAAGTCTGATATACATACCTACCTACTGGATACCTATGTTAAATGGTTACGGTACCTATGCTTTAAACTTAAACTTAAACTAATGTGCGTTAAGAAAAATAAATATGAATTACTGCGAAAACACGTTTTTTTATGTTGTTTATATATTTTTTCGAAAAATAAACGCAAACGAAGCTTGGTAGGTTTTTCATTGAGTTGGTAGGTTTTTTTTAAAAGCTTGGTAGGTTTATTTTCTTGACAACGGCAACCGTGCATATAAACAGTTTTACAATGGACTCAGCATCGTTCGCCCGATCCATAAGAAAAGAGAACCTCTAAACTGCGCCAATTATAGAGGCATCTGTCTCCTGAATACTGCCTATAAGATCATGTCTGTTGTACTGTGTGAACGCCTGAAACCATTCGTCAACGACCTGATTGGTCCCTACCAGTGCGGTTTTAGGCCCGGTAAGTCCATGGCCGATCAGATATTCACACTACGGCCACTGGATAAGCCCCAAGAAGTCCAAATCGATACCCACCATCTTTTTATCGTTTTTAAGGCCGCATATGACAGCATCTATAGAGACGAGCTAAACAGAGCCATGTCTAGTTTTGGAGTAGTAAGCCCCAAAGATCAGGCGTTTGTCGCTGGCCATTGTCCTTGCAACGTGCCTTAAAGCACCCTAATAAGGAAATTGTCAATCTTATTCAAATGAGCCCCATCGTATAGGACCTTGTTGGGATGGTATTTTATATAGTTATATATTGGAGTTTCACTTACTCTTTTAATAAAAATACACTGAATTGTAATTAATTATTTCTTTATTGTGTAACACAGTCTTAGGTTAACCAAGTTATTATAAATATGATCGCTTCGTTGCTCTTCAGTTAAAACTACTGGCTAGTTGGTTTAACATTCAAAATTGCTCGATCTCTCTTACTTGGTCTTCTAGGAAGATCAAGTGTGAGAGGAGAGCTAACATAGGCGAAGTTCTATTCATACTGGAAGTTTGTAGATCAAACATCAAGTGTGGCGAAAATGACTATGACTGTACTAGTAGTTAAAGGTATACCCTAAGGCTCAGGTAGGAGCATATTACATAACTATATAGTTGGATTCCGGCGTTCGGAACAACCTGAGACATGCCCCAAGACATTGTCTCTCCCGTGGCCCCATAAGCGCCACGTAACATATAACTCCACTCTATGAAACAGTCTCCTTGTCAGAGCATAAGCCTTATTGGCCCCAGCAAGACCAGCAGCTACATGTCATCGAAATACAGATACTGGTCGATCCAGATACCCCGATATCTAACTACGCTTCTTACCGCTAATGGCTGCCCATTTTGTCAATTAGTGGAAAATTTCTTCCAGTTTTTTTCTGGTATCTCAATAGGTTAGTCCCCACCCACCCGTTTGCAAAATACAGCTTCACCTCTGAGCTATAAAGCCAAGATCAAAGCTTATGCAAGGCATATTAGCAACACACTACTTATGGCAATTAAATTTTAATTCATCATCCGCAGGTAAACAATTTAATTATGGCTGTGAAAACGGATGCCAATAATATTAGCATAACAATACTTTAAGTATATTTTTTAGTACATATCTATTGCTAATAGGATCAGTTTAAACATTATCCGCTGACAATTTATTCGCATAAAAGTGTTGACCGCAATTCACACATTGTATTGTTTAATGCCTTGTACTTGGATTTTTAATTCTCTCCAAATGTATTCAGAAAGAATACAACTACCGGTGCCTCTGTGGGACTCGGATACAATGAGATTTTTGTAATCATTTTCTAGTTGCCGTTCATGATAAAACCACATGTGTCATCTGCGGAATGCTAAGAGATAAAGTAATGCAAAAGTAGATACATTTTATCGTGTCGTAAGTAAGCAGCTCATTCGAGTGAGGTAAAATGGCGTACATTCATTGTATATGATCTCATTTTGCTGATACTTTTAAAGTAGTTTTACCCAGTTAGATTGCAAATTGATATCAATGTCAACTCACAGATGCTATGCACTTTCTGTTGCTACTAAAAATAATCATCTTTTTCCTAAGAAAACTGAAGAAACGAGCACATAGGTGAAATACATTCCATAAAACAAAAATTGTTCTACATTCTTGTAGAAAATACGTAGATAGATACAGTCGAAACTCCATTATCCGAGACTTTTTTGACTTTTTTGAAAAAAAAAAATCTTATTACGAATTCTATTTATTTTTTTCAAATTCATTCAATCTATTATCCGTGACAGAAGCATAAAAACAAACAAATTCACATCATTCCTAGTCAGAACTTTTGAAAAGCTAATAGATATCTACATTCGTGATAAGCTAAATGCAAGAGATATATCCTCGGTTCAACACGCTTACACGCAAGGAAAGGGAATGGAAACTGCCCTACATGATTTCATTAGACCCATAGAAAAATCTCTTCAGTGAAAAAATACTCACTCGACACTGAAGGAGCCTTCAATAATTGTTAAGACAGGTGCAGTGAAAAGAAAGAAAAGAGTAACGTGAACCATACTCTTATTAAATTATTAGAGAGCATTCTTAGCGATAGAAAAATAAATGCGAAGCTAGGAGATACACATCTCAAAGTAATCGCATCTATAGGCACACCACAAGGAGGGGTTATCCCACCTCTGTTGTGGGTACTGGTCATTGACAAGATACTCATTAAGCTACAATACAGTGGGGTTGAGGTTGTTGCCTACGCAGGCGGCGTGGTAATACTGGTAACAGGAAAATTTCTACCCACCATAAGCGAGCACTTTAAACTCTCAACGAGTGGACAAAGCAATGTGGACTGGACATTAATCTCCAGAAAGCAGAACTGGTTCTTTTTAGCAATAAACGAACAATGCCAAGATTCAACTGACCGGGTATAGATGGGACTACCCTCAAACTTTCCGACTGCGTGAAATACCTGCATGTCATAATCGACAGGAAACTTAACCGGAAATTAAATGTTGCACGCATAAAAATGGTGGAGCTTTGCGAAAGTGAAATATGTAAGTCCAAATCTTATCGAATCACTTTCACAAAGTGAAATAAAGCCAAACGTTCAAATTTGGTATTATTTCACATTTTCAAAGCGAAATAAGACCAAATGCCCAAAATTCGCCTTATTTCGTTTTGCGTTATTTCGCTTCACCATAAAAGGCCACAGTGGCTTTTTACTCATGTAAAAACTGGGGTCCTAGTCCCAAAATAATTCTATGGATGTACACGGCGATCATAAGACATATATTAACATATTGGGGCTGGTATGGTGGTAATCCACAAGGCTTTGTGAGCTTGGGCACTGACACCATATTACACCCACGTAATCGACGAACTGAGACCGTTATTCGCCGTATAACTAACTAATTGCTGAATGTGTTATCTCGATTGAACACGAATAAATGACTATTGGGTGCAATTTAATGTGTTTTATACAAAATCAAAGTTAGCAAGGACTTGAAAAAAAACACCATTTAAAAAGCTAAAACAACAACGGTGCTAGAAGACTCCTGGGAAAAATCCAGAGAAAAATCCAGAGAATCCAATCCAACTTTTGTTTCGACTTTTTGCATCCTTTTTCTTCATTCTGTCTAACTACGAGGTTATGATCTGGACTAAAGTCATCATAACCCACAGCTTAAGCCGGCGAACCCCACAGGCGGATGTAGTGAAGTGGGAGGTTTATGGTCTAAGTCGTTTCGTTATAAAGTTTTCGTTATAAAAATGCGTTTGAGAAGTCTTAAAGACACGACAAAGTTATCTCATTCTTATCGAAACATTCGTGAATGTCATCTGTAACCTTCAACAATGCTGAGGTGCAGCTGTTATGTTTACGAAATCCTGATTGAATCCTGAAATGCGTGATTAGTTTATAGTTATAAGGTGGATAATGGTTCATCACAACTGATTGGCAAGGTTTTCGAAACAGGTTCATCAGTGCTGGAATGACAGATAGGGTCGACTCTGGCGGTAACATTAATTTCTTTAAGGTTTCTACATAGTTCAGACGAAGGAAGCTGACCATCAAACCTCTTTGAGAAAAAGTTTAATTTTTCCTTTTTTATGGCAAAATTTAAAATACTTTTTTAAAGAACATGTACCTACTCGTACATTAAATAGGTTACATTATTAGGTTAGTTATATTTAATAGGTTTCTCGAAATGATAAGCTTACCCTGTCATCAACAAATAGGTTGTTATTAAAGTCACTAAAAATTTTGATGTCTGAATATTGCGGTTAATCGAGTTTCAAGTGTTTAGTGTATATCTGGAAACGACTCACGATCAGGGTCAAATTTTTATTAGAAGAAAAAAAATCCTATTGGATACTAATCTCTTAATTAACAGCATTTTTAAAATTACATATAACAGTCAATGCTACTATCAGTGATTAATGCCCGTAGATTCCTTAAACAAGCTTTAAGCTTCTCAAGCACGTTATAAGTACATAATGTACGATAATAAATTAACCAAGACTGGGTGAAAGATAAATCAAGGTCTTCAGTTTTTTTTTTGAAATTTTAGTTATTTTATAAGGAGAATATTTTTATGCGGGATTTTTGTTTGAATCCATTTAAGTCGGTAGATGGGGACAGCGCATTTTACGACAGACAAATAGTATTTTTTCCTATCGAAAAAAGATAAAATGGCGACAGAGAATGGCAAATATTATTTTATGCCACAGGGTGCAAATTAAAATAAGCGGGGAATTCGAATGCGCTCTAAGCAATAATATATATAGCGACAAAATCAGTGTTTAAACGTTTGTGTGTTTTAGTAATTAGTTATAAATAAGCAACGACTTGGCTTTTACCTATTTTGGCATTATTTTTTTTTTATTTTTATTTATTTTATTTCATGAATTGCTTACACAGTAAGATACAATATCTTATAAATAAGTTATAAGCATAAAAACGAGATGATAAATGGATGGATGCTACGAGTATATTTATAGAAGAAAAAAAGAGGAACAAAAAAAAACTTAATTCACAAAAAATACTTAGAAATAAGAAGTAACTAAGAATAGCGGGAAAAATAGGTATTTAATTCTTTTTTTAATCTAGCGGTGTTATCCAATCTTCTTATACATTGAGGCAAGGAGTTCCACAATCGAGTAGCGTATATAAAAAATTGACGTTCAGATACAAGACAGTTGCATCTAGGTACAGTAAGCTGACCGGATCTGTTAGTAGAGGGAAATCTATTTTTTTCGTAAAGATATGCGGGTACGATACTGGAGAAGTTTATCAAAGGTCATATTGTATGAACGTTTTGAATAGGCAGAGAACGTACAATGCTATTAAAAGGAACGTTAAGTTTCCTTTTAGACTCAAAACTGCAGTTGGCAAAGATTTCACAACCTTTAGTGAGTAGAGTCACGACTAATGTTTTTGCGAGTAAGGTACGTGTTTCGAACGGAGTGAAGGAGTGGGAGACCCATAATGTTCGAAGGACTCCATAAGTCTTTCCTACTGCCTGTTGGATGTGCTTATCCCAGGAAAGATTACGACATACCGAGGCTTTTAACCGATTCAACATACTCTACAGGGACATGACTAATATTGATGGAAGGAAAGTATGACATGTCTAGAGGCTTTCTTGAAACTACAATGCACTTGGACTTATTGGGATTAAGGAACAGACGATTACTTTGTGACCATTGCACGATTAAGTCCAGATCTTCATTTATACACGAAGTTGCATGCTCAATTAGGCCCAAGGGACAGCTGAATATGAGCTGAATATCATCGGCGTACATATGTACTGAGCTATGCATAATGAGAGAAGGAAGTTCGTTAACATATAAATAAAAAAGTAATGGTCCCAATATTGAACCCTGTGGCACGCCGCTGACTATAGGAAGAAAGTCCGAAAGCACGTGGTTTATTTCCACAGCTTGCACCCTGTCTGTCAGATAGGAAGATATTAGCTTTATAGCACACGGGGAGAAATTATATATCTGCGACAGTTTGAGGCACAAGGTAGAGTGGACAATCGTATCAAACGCCTTCGAAAAGTCTAACAGCACAAGAAATTACACTTTATCTTCATCAAGCGCCATTCGAATATCATCAGATACCCCTATAACGGCAGTGGTGCAACTGTGTTTCTGCCGAAAACCAGATTGTTTTGGAGACAATATATTATTGGAAGCAAGGTGTTGACTTAATTGTTTTTGCAATATATTCTCAAACACTTTAGACATAAATGGCAGGATAGAGAATTCGTCACCCTTAAGTGTTTTCGGAACTGGAACAACTTTGGCTGATTTCCATTGCAAAGGAGGAGAGGAGGACATGAGGTTACCACAGAGTTGAAAATATGCGTAATATATGGCAAAACCACGGGTAGAATTATTTTTAAAAACGACGGATGTACCTCATCGAGTCCAATCGCATTTGATTGGATACACAGTAAACTTTCAACCACATCATCACAACTAACTGCTGTAAAACGGAAGCAAGAGTCTCGGGCAGAGGGAGAAGCATTGACATTATATTGCGGGGCTTGAGTACTATCACCATGGTTCTGTGAAGAAATAAATTTATGGTTAAATTCATCAGGACTTACTCCGTCAATACAGTGAACTTTGCGTTTTCCAACGCCAATGTCACGAATATTTTGCCACAGAATCCGACTACCCATAGATGCACTCAATCGATTGGAATAAAAAAGTGATTTAGCTCGCCGTATCTCAATGACTACTTTATTAAGAAGTGAACAATAAAAATGTCTGTGCTCCTCCAGGCGAAAACGCTTCCAACGGCTGTATGCAATATTGCGCTGTCGCATGAGTCTGCGGATATGGTTAGAGAGCCAAGGCACGCTGGTTGGTAAGATGGTTTTTGTTTTGACAGGAACATGACTATTATAAAGGTGCCCAATGTTTACGTTTAGGAACTCCACCTTTTCATTAGAAAACGGCAAAGAGTAAATTGTGTCCCAATTAAAACATCTATTGTGTTCCTCTAGCAATGAATAGTTTATATTCTTGAAATCTCTGAATTCAATAGTTCTGGCAGCAGTAACGATATCGAAGTCAAAAGTTAGATAGATTAAATCATGTCTGGAGAAAGGCGGTGCCGATAACTGATCATATAGGAGAACTTTATTTCTATGACTCACTAAGAATAGGTCCAGCAACGAGGAAGATTGATCAGAAAAATGAGTCGGAACAGTAGTGTTGACGGAGAACAGATTAAGTGAAGACATTTATTGGATGAGATGGGACTCAGTTAGGAGATTGCTGTTAAAGTCGCCACAGAGGATAATATTAGGACAGGCTAGCGAAATTTGGTCTACAACATCCATGAAGGGAAGCAGATTAACATGCCTATTTGGTCGTACCAATTGGCAGTACCAATTAAGAGATTAGATTCGTCATTGACCAGTTCAACGAATACGAATTCAACATCCGTTTCGGGAAAAATTTCGTAATCTGCATTTTATTCCTGCCCTAACATAAATAGCGACTCCTCCACCAACACGCCCAATCCTATCAGAACGAAAAACCTTATACCCATTGAGACGGCACTGATCATCGTTAAAAGCATCCCTAAACCAAGTTTCAGAAATACAGATCAAATCAACTGCTGAATTTTCAAACAGATCCCGGAACTCGTCAATTTTCGGAAGCGGACTCTGAGCGTTAGTGTGGCAAACATGAATGCACATGAATGCCAACGTTTTGGCCTCTTAACACCTTAATCATGCTGCCTAAGGTACTTCCATGTGCAGACATTGCGGACAAAAAGAAGAATATAAACAAAAAAAAACATAGGGACGGGCTACAGTCCGCTTGGGCGAACTGTTAGATACCCTATTCCTATTCTTATTCCTATCCCTCGTAAGTGGGTGTGACAAAAGTCTTAGTATGGTTGAATTGTTAAGAACGCTCTACATATAATTATAATTAGAGTATAATTTAAAGGATTTTATCAAAAAAAAACGAAGCTTTTGTAAAAAAACGCTCTCTAGCTCAAACTTTGGTTTTTCAATAAAATGTTTCATTTAACTGTGGGCGTGTCAGTAGGCGTATTTAAAAAAAAAATAGCATAAAGGGCCCCCTAGAGAGTATATATTATAAATTTCAGCTGCCTAGCTCAAACTTTGGATTTGCAAAAAAGTTGATTTTAAATTGTGGGCGTGTCAGTAGGCGGATTTTGAAAATATTTACACGTGAGCTGAAAGGGCTCCTAGAGAGTATATATTATAAATTTCAGCTCCCTAGCTCAAATTTTAGTTTTTAGGAGTCATAGATCATATATAAAAAAATTTCAGCTTTCTAGCTCAAAATTCGATTTCTTCCAAAATTTTGTTTTTTGAGTTTGTGGGCGTGTCTGTGGGCGGATTTCAAAAATTCGGAAACTTGATTATTTCGGGGCCCTAGAGAGTACATGGTTAAAATGTCAGCTCTCTAGGCCCAGTTTAAAGGCCTAATTTTTGGCGACGGACGGACGGACGGACATGGCTAGATCGACATTACTATCGATGCTGATCATAAATATAGTAACTTTTATTGGTCTACGGGCAATATTAAGGTATGTTACAAACTATGCGTCAAAATTAATATACCCTTAGAATAGGGTATAAAAAAGAATGGGGAACACCTCAGGATTTTGCAAAAGTAACGAAAATAAGTACCTAAAAGTTTGACAGGAATAAAAGTGGAAATAAAAAATTTAAGGTAAAGTAAAAAAAAAAAGAAGAAATTAATTTAATTCAGTAATTTAAATTGATAACGAAAAATCAAGAAAAAAAGAAGAAGAAATTAATTTAACTAAATTGAGTAATTTAAATTGATAACGAAAAATAAAAAGACTAAGTTCCATTTAGACTGGCAATGTCGTCCAGATCCTCGATGTTTTCGACCATTTCAGAAGTTTCGACCATTTGACGTTTGACGTATACCATTCCATGCAAAGTAAACACAGAGGCCAGCTGTTTACATTTTTTTAACTTTAAAGCGTTGCGCAAAATAGATTGATTGTGTTTTGTTAGGCATTCGCACAGGTGAATGGCGCGATTTGAATTAATTCCGACGTGCTGCAAACAGAGTTCTTGTTTACTTTCTCTGTGTAAAAGTGCAATAGACCTCAGAACTGAGTTTCGTTCACGCGGAGTATTGAACTTAAGAAGAATCGCAGTGTCTTTGGAGTCACCTTTCGGTCGAGTGCGGAAAATGCTTTTCATATTTGGTGTTTTGTATTTTGAGTGTTGTGCAGAGTGAATTAAACATTGAAGAAAGGTTTTCATCGGCAGTGTACGGGACTCCAAAAAGTAAAGCATCACATGCTACAGTTCGGTTTTCTTGGGCATTTACTATTTTTTTTAACGCATTCAATTCAGTTGTGACAGATGGAAGGTTAGTTTTAAGATCGGATATATCCGACGACTTTTCGGTTATTATAGCCTTGGTGATAGTGTATTTCGTGTTGACGTGGGTCAGTGATGATTTAATGTCAGTGATATCAGTTTTAAGACAAGATATATCCGAGTTAGCGCTCAGGAGCGAAGAGTCGAGGTGAGTAACTTTATTATTTACTTCACAAACAGTGTCCTGCATGTCTTTGATTTGCTGATCCAATTTTTGTGAAATTTTGGACTCCATTTCGGACATTTTTTTTGACAACAAGTTTATTATACACTCACATTGTTTTTGCAACCGCTCGTCCATCCATGTGTGAGATATATTGTTGTGCCCTTCCGTACGTTTGGTTGTAGTTTGTAGTAGAGGAGAAAGATGAGCATGATGGCGAAGAATGATGATGAGGAGAATCCGTGTTGGTATTTCCTTTCAAACGGGAACTGACTGGCACGGGAGGGTGGTAGAGACATGGCAAATGTGAGTAAAGACGAGAGTCAGAGAACAATTGAGATTGTCACAATGCGCGAATTATTAAAGTTCTTTTAAGAATTATAATATAATGCAGAGGATAAAACACAAAAAAGTATACTTGTATTATGAGGGATGACTTTATTAGCGTTAGGCAAACAACTTTATTTCGTGATAGACGCTTTAATTGAAATTATCAGAGACGCGATTGCCAGGCAGAAAGCACGACTACTCAGTAGCTATCCACATAGAGAACTCGCATTCATGTATGGTTGTTATGTCCCTTGCGGCTTCTTGTTGGAGAAAACTAGAATGGTTCAGAGTTGAATTTATATAATGTTTAAAATTGTTTGCTCTTGTATGCGAGGAAGGAGAATGGATTTGAAGATTCAATCATGAACTCTTTAAACTTTAGAAAATGTAGTTGTTGTCCAATAAGCCAAAGCACGTCGACTACATTGGCTCGAACACATCGGATGAATGGAAAATTATGTTCGAACCAAGAGAATCATTAAACCAAACCCCTTAAGAAGGACCGAGCCTACATTCGAAACTCAAGTCATTGCAGATGCAACAGCGCCTGGTGTGGATAGCTGACAGCAACGTGTCCGGTTTCGGGGAGAATGGACGGAGAATCTAATGAACTACCAAACATAATGAAAATGTGGGATTACCATCTATTCATTTCTCCTCTAAGCCTGTCACAGAACAGTAAACTACCGCATCAAACTAATGAAAAAAATTCCATAATTTCTTAGACCATATTTGGTCATTATCATTCCCCCGATCGGAAAAAATGGGTCAGCAACAATCAGCCAGCGCTATTACGAGCACCGCAACGACACGAGACGTGTATACAGAGAGCTAAAATCAAAACAAATATAAGGCAGATGTGGGCGCTGTGGGTCAGTGGTTAATGTCTTGGACTGCTGATCGAAGGGTCTCAGGTTCAAAGCGGGACGGAGCCCCACGACCTAGTTTTCCCCTCCCCCACCTCTAACAGTATCAATTGTTGTGAGAAGTTTCTCAAGTTTATCGTTCCGAGTCGGTGTACTGTGTAAAGATCACAAGCCGTTCTGCAACCAACTAATCGGCACGTACCAGTGCCAGTACCAATTCAAGTCTTGGAAAAGTCATCAACCTTTTCATCGTCTTTAAAGCTAAATATGATAGCGTTCATTGTCTACATATATGGCGATGGCCATACCAGCAAAACTAATCCAGCTTTGTCGTGTAGTGGGGAACACGCGGCGTTATGTGAAGTTTAGAAGCTGATCTTCCAAATTTTTCCAAACTTGCACCGAAATTCCGCATGTGACTTTTCCAAACTTGTCCTGGACAAGAAAGTGTGCAGGGCAGGGCAGGCCAGGCTATTCAAAAACAACGAGATATCAACTGTCAATACGGTAACCCTATGCTGGGTACCACGGCACAATGACATCTCGGGTAATGAGAAAGCTAGAAAGCGAACTAGCAAGGAAAGGATCGGAGAGGAATGAATCTCTGGCCCTAAAATCCATAAAAACCCTGCTAAAAATATGAAAACTAAAACTATGATCGTGCTTAACCTTAAAGATATTCGAACACTGACGGAGGTACTCCCAGGACAGGTGTAGTGGGGTCTACACACGGAGCGGATGGGCATACTGCACAACGACTCCCGCAGGAGCTGCAGGGACGTTGAAGAAACAGAATATGTACGTCACTTGCCCTTAGAACAAAAAGATTGAAGATTCTTGGCAGCTTCTTCTTTGAGGAGCTGGAGGATCTGGCTGCTTTGGAGCTGAAGAAACTCCTGAGATTCACACATGAATCCGGGTGGTTCTACTGAAGCGAGTTACTGAGATGTTAAACAGCGGTTTCTGATCCCTTTCCCTTTTTCAGGTTTCCAACAAATTTTAAAGAATCCCAAAATTGAGGAGGAATGGCTTTAGGCCGGGTGATGTCATTGTCTATACGGATGGCTCACTCATTGACGGTATCTCCGAAGCCGGCGTCGGATAAATCTATCTGCAGCCTTGGGTAGACAAAACTGTTTTTCAGGCAGAAATCTTTGCGATTGCCACTGCCGCCAATATTCTGTTAAGGAGAAGGATTAAGGGTAAAACCTTATACATCTGCTCAGATAGCCAAACCGCTATTAAAGCCTGGATAAGCTTAAGCGTCTGGGAAGATGTAACTCGGTATCACTTGCCTGGGTTCCTGGGCACACAGGTATCCAGGGTAATGAAAGAGCGGATGCTCTGGCCAGGAAGGGCTCTTCAACAGCCTTCATTGGCCCACTACCATCCATAGGATGCTGCTCATCCGTCTACAAACGTGAAATGGCTGAAGCTCTACGCCAACAACATTCCGAATGCTGGCATGATCTGCTCTCATGCAGGTATTCGAAGAAGCTTGTGGACGGTCCAAAAATCAGCAGAGCTAAGTTTTTGCTTGGACTAAATAGGAAAGACTTGAGATCCTTGGTTGGTCTCGTCACTGGTTTCAGTCCTCTTAATGAGTGGCTAAAGACCATCCACATTAGGAGCTCGGGCCTATGTGAGTGCTACATAGAGGCGGATGAAACGGCATCTCACTTCATCTGTGAATGTCCTGCTTTCGCCAGAACCGGGCTCAACACTATAGGTAAACAATTCGTCAACGAAGATGAGATGGGGGATATAGAACTTGCTAATATCCTTCGCTTTGCCAAGGCCACTGGCAGGTTCTCTCTCACTGACTCTAATACTAATCGCCAATAAGCAGCGAGCGGGTAGCTATGCTGAAGTACAATGGACCTGTAGGTCTAGATGTTTCCTCGGAATTTGACATCAAAGTTCCTGAACGCAGTACTATGGCTTAGATTTTTTTTGGCTTCGTAAAATCATAAACTATAACCCAGTATAGAGTGCACAAACTGTTTTTCAAAAATGTGCTTCCCTATTCATATCTTTGCCTATAACAAATCGAAGGCTTGACAAATATGAACCGATCTTATTTTCGGTGCGGTGGCTTAAAACTTGGAATCGACCATGTCTACGTTGCGTGTACCTATTTATGTCCGCCCATCAGTATTGCTGTGCATTTATTTAATAAAATTATGCATTTACGGAAGATCACGGTAAACCATTTGAAATCTTAATTTGACGTCTCATTAATCCCCGACTCCGAATTTTAATTTGAATTTAAATTATCGTAAAAGTTCAATTATACCGTTCACTCTCATTATCGGCGAGAAAAAGCTCGTCACTTTCGCCTTAATATGCATTACAGCTGCCTAGCATCATCCAAGTGATTCGCGCCATTAGTATCCGGTCATTTAAACTTTCGAACTTTCTATTCTTTTCCCATAAAACATATAACATTTAAATTAAAGCAAACTAGTCTAATCAGAGGTTTATGTAAATGAATTAAATTTAATTACTTTTTCTGTTTGTTTTCCCATAAAAAACAATAACAATGTAAATCAGTTTCATACCTTTCTGCTCCTCATGGAGGAGTTCTTCCAATTGTTTCTATTCTGTTGCTTAACATTCCTGCAACTTTGGCACAGGTCATTATTGTTGTTGTTGCAGTGCTGTAGATTCTCTTTGACGTTCGTATCACTTTGCGAGGTTGAACTGTCATCGATGTACTGAATATCGCCACTGTCCAACGCAATCGGTGAACCGAGTACCGTTGGCGTATACGAACTGTCATCGCTGTCATTCAGAACACAGTCCAGGCTATTGGAACGATGCTTCTCGATTCTCGACACTATTTCTCCACGTTCGTTGAGCAGTAGTTCCACCGGCCGGGTTATTATCACAGTCCGAGTTGATTTTGTTGTTGTTGTGCGTATGTAATCGGAACGCTTGTTGTAGAGATTCGCTTTGTTGTCCGTATTTGGCAAACGCCTAATCCGAACGTCGCTCTTCTCGTCAGACTCTGTCTCGAATGTAAGGCTATGTTCTCGGCTGAGGATCGAAGCCGATAATGGGGCTGACAGCGGCGTAGATGGTGGCGTTGGCTGCTGCTGTTTCTTTTGTTGCAGGTGGCAACAGCATTGCGAACACAATTGACTGACTCGCTTGCCGCTAACAAGACTTCGCCTGTCATCATCGTCGAGCGTATCGCTAGAAGTTGCGGCAGTGATGGTCGTCGCAGTAGAAGACAATGGTGATGCTGGAAGAGGCTGTACGTAAAAAGTGCTCTGCGATGAAAGGTCAATGCAACTTCTTTGGAATTTCTTGTCTGGTTGGATGGACTTGTTCTTGTTGTTTTTTGGCTGACGGCGTAACGATGAGAACCAGTTAGAGACGCTGGGTCTCTTCTGTTGTAATGATGACATTATTGCACACTATAACGTTTATTATCTTTTGCACTGTTTTTCTTTGTGTTTGTATTCTCTTTGTTTTGTAGTTTTTCTTATGATATGTTTCCAAGAAGGAGAGAATACATTGAAATATAGTTTTCTTTGCGGTTTAATTGAGGTATCAACGCGTTGTTGTAGCACTGAGGAAACATAAGGGAATTGTAGCAACATGTACACCTTGAGGTTTTGCTCGCGAAGACGACACAATCCGAAAGGAGAGTAACAAAATACGGTGATGAAATATGTTTTTTTTTTCTTATGACAAGAGGATCGGGTTTGTTTTTTTTTCTTCGAGTATTTTCTATTTTCTGTTTTAGGAGTGGATAGGATTACACGGGGTTGCTTCACTTTTTCATAAAAAAAAATGCAACTCTTTGCAGAACAGTTTTTATTTGAACAAATATGACAATATCGTTTAGTAAAAAAAAAGAGGTTGGCTTGGAAACTAACAAGCTAACAGAAGTCTTTTCAAAATTTACTCAACTAATTTATATCAAGCCCAGAAACAGAGTTGAGTTCAGGATGTCACAAGTACAAATAATGACAGCGAATTGAAAATAAAATAAAATCACATTTCAGTAGTCCAACGCGCCAAACAATCAACAAATAATTCACCAAATAAATTATGGTGTTCCACAAGGTTCTTATTTATCTTCTAACCTCTTTTTTTATTTTGCATGGTTCTTTGATTTTAAATGAGGAACGACTGTGACATGTGAAGGAAGAGAATAGAGAATGTGGATCGTTAACCATCGAAGACGACTCAAATTCCACGAACAATTCTGACAGCCAAGCAGCGGCTCTTGACGCCTACGTCATCAAGTCAAAACTCGTATGGGAATACCTAAACGGACGGAATAGACTTGGCAAGAACAACAGAATTTCCATCTGCTGGGTACCTGGGCATGCAGGCATTACAGGCAATAAGGCAGCGGCAGAAGCAAGAAAAGGGGCAGAGGAACCCTTCATAGGACCCGAACCATTCTGTGGGATAGGAGAACACACTCTACGCGATGAGTTCAGGAGACTGGAGGAAGAAACAAGGGCCAAAACCTTTCTCAACCTCCAAGGTCTGAGGCAAGCAAAGAAACTCTTAGGAAATTATAGCCAAAAGAGATTTAAAGCATGTATCAGCCTTAACAAAAACAACCTAAGAATCCTAACAGGCCTCCTCACGGGGCACTGCAGACTCAAGGAGCACCTGAGGAAGATGGGTATATCTAAGGGCGGGCTCTGCAGATTCTGCAGCGACAACGCCGTAACTGCAGACCACATATTGGAATCCTGTGCAGCACTGGCCCGATAACTTTCAACCGCAATAAAATTGCGGAACTAGCAGGACTTATCACTGGAAAGTTGCCTGCCAAACGTTTAAAATTTCGTAAGAATAAAATTGCTTGATAAGTATTAACTTAGTTCCAGCAGCTAACAAATTTGTAGGAGGTGGTTTTAGTTAGTACAAATCTCACACTACTATGAGCACGGGCCGAAAAAAAAAACTCGCCCACAAAAGGATAAGAAATTTGGGCAGGCACCAACAGACAAGGACAAACCATGGACCCACAGCTCATTCTCAGATTCATCAAGAAAACTGGACTGGACGCTGTGCTATATACCCTAACTAAATATCTATATATTAATACGGAGTTGCCTATAACGTGCAAAAAAGGGGAGAATTTTTTGCTATTATACGTCACATAGATATGCCAACACTATATATATGTATTTGGGTAGGGGGCAATACATAGAAGTGCACAATACAAAAATTATCCACATATATAACATACATGATGAATTACAGCAGGTAAAATACAGCGAATTGGATGAAATTACAACAACAACAACATTGCTGTGTGACGCAATAATCTGCCAATCGGAACGGAAAAAATTTTATATCATGAAGTTACTTGGAAATGCTTGAAGTTACTTAGACATGCTTGAAGTTACTTGAAAATGCTTTAAGGTACTTGAAAATGCTTGAAATTACTTGAAAATGCTTGAAAATACTTGAAGTTACTTGAAAATGCTTGAAGTTACTTTAAGTTACCTACTTGAAAATGCTTGAAAACTTGAAGTTACTTGATAATGCTTCAACATTCTTGAAATTACTTGGACATGCTTGAAGTTACTTGAAAATGCTTGAAGTCACTTGAAAATGCTTGAAGTTACTTGAAAATGCTTGAAGTTACTTGAAAATGTCGGGAAAATTTTATATCATGTGAAATCAGAGAATGCAATGTCGAAAAATTTCATTCTCCAAATAATATGTATAACAGTCGACTTTGTTTTTTTTTTCAACTTATAGAATAAATTGGTCGAATTTCGACCATTGGGCGACCCCTAGTTATTATTATTAACCATGACGATGCAAACCAATACTGCTATCCACCCGCTCAAAATTAAGTGAGGATAGCAATATCTCAACTTAAGCCTCTATTAGTGCAGTTTAGGCCGCAAATCCGAAATTAACCAAATATTTACACTGAAGCAGATCTAGAAGAAAAACCAAGACGTCGAGATCGGTTCTCGTCATTTTTTGTTGATTTAAGGGCCACATACGACAGCATTTATAGATACGAGCTCATAGAGCCATGTCTACTTTGAGCATTGCAACTAAATTGAGAATTGATCGCTGCTCCATGAGGGTCCAAAACAATCTCACCGAGAACTTTGATTTAAAAAAAAAACAGATCTAGAAGGTTGCCCAGGTGCTTTTTTTCTAAAATTTAATGCAATGCAATGTCTCTGGTACGTTGGGAACTATTAGAACATTTGCTTAGAAAACGTATTTATCCATGAATGAGGGCGCCCCACTTCATCGTACAGAACGCCACAAGATTAGATTAGATTAGATTCTTTATTTCATGAAATATATGTATAATAGTTTGTGTTTGAGAACACGAGCATGGCAGAAATAGCCGTCTGCCAGAACGCCACAATAGACAGATATAACTTAAAGGGACTTTGCCTACCTCGGCTCTGCGATTACCTCTCATAATTAGATATCATATTGGCCTTGGAAGGCAATTGAGCAACAAGGCCTTGTTAAGAAATGGTAATAAGACTACATAAAGCGTTCATCGCAGTCAAGTTATAAGTGGCGCGGAAGCATGGACGTCAACGAAGGCAGATAAAGATTTCCTTGGCCATTCTTAACGCAAAGTTTTTCGAGTGACTTATGATCCCGTTTGCACTTAAGGGCTTTGGACGTGGAGAAGTCTTAAAAACTTTACAGTGAGATCGACCTGGTGAAATAAAGTGCGCATCAGACGCCTGAGATTATTGGGACATATAAGGCGAATAAACACCAACCTTTCACCCGCCTTATATTTGCAACGAAAGACGACCTCAACTTAGTTGACATGCTTAAGTCAAAATCCACCTCAACCAATTTAGGAAGTTGACCAAGGAATGCGCCAACTGAATAGACAACAGAGGAAGATCTCGACTTAGTTGGTGTGCATATGTGAACGAAATCTAAGCCAACTTGGGGTAAGGTACAGCAGGTCCAACTCGCCACCTCAATAGTAATAAATAAACCAGATCTTTCTCATTTTTCGTATGCCTTTCTTATAATACTGACAAAGGAACAACCAGCACTGTGTGAGTTTTGTGCGCACAGGCATCAAAGCATGCACTTCAATTTCTAGTTTCAAAATCTATATAAAAACCTCTTAATACATTTCAGCAAGTAATTAAACAAATATATAAAAAGGAATGTTTACGTCTTCCTCACCAATTTCGATTATGAATGCATGTTTGCTTTGATCGACTACCGCCTTCTGTAATGAATCTTCACTACATTCAGTCATAAACATAGGTATTAAAATAATTGTCAATGGATATCGCATACCCATCCAACTCATCAATTACATGCGAGAAACCACAAACATCTTCAATGGTCTTTTTTTATTCGATTATTTACACAATTCGTATTGCATTTAGTTTCCTTGCCTGAGTACATATTTGCCGTATAAACTCAATGATACATCGAAGGAAAGGAAACCCGTAGACATTCTCAGGGAATTGTTTTTCACTGCGGACATATACGTCAATCGATTATAATGCATCGGACGAAACCTTGCTTTTATTTGTGTAGAAGAAAAAAAAATGGCTAATTCACATTGGAATCGCATTAAGTTACCTTGCGAAAGTAACATAAGCCTCTTGTGTCGGAGTAGAATGTCATTAAAATAATCATGCTGTACCTACACTTTCACTATACAGACAGACTATTTTACATACCTCTTATGTGTCAAAAAAATAAAGCCATGATAGTTATTTTACTTCCGTCAGTGGGCCCAAATAAATACTCTCATGCAAGGCCATTGGCATTTGACATGAGTTCTAATGATTTGTTTAATTCGATTTCGAAATGTCAAAACAAAATGACACTATTTTTAGATTCGGACACGTGTCGAATTCGAGATTGCCTTCATGAGAAACGCTTTGTTATCACTTTTTTTAGCGTACTGCCAAAAGTCGCTCCATCTTGTTAATTAGTCTGTAAACATATTAGAATTTGATTTATTTTTAGATGTAAATATTTGTAGCAGCTAATTTTTTTTAAGGTTGTTTCGTTCTCTGGCTCAAAGAATTCCCCCTACTTTTTGTTTGAAAAAATAAAAAAATAAAACTGCGTATGTTCACTGACAGATCTAGGATAACACTTGACACATAAAATCCAAACAACAACACATTGATCGCAATTGAACATTTAGGTTTTCATTTAATAAAGGAATGCCTGAGGAGATACGCTCTATTTACACTATGTAGCGGTAGAGTAGCAAAATTTAAGTAGCCTGGCGTTTCGGGAGGTGTCGGTCGGCCGAAATCGATCATGTGTGAAACATATGTGTTGTGCTGCACGCGAATACTTGCGAGATGTCAACTATTTTTTCGTTGCCTGTGCCAAGTATTTGTTTACGAAATGTACATACTATAAAGAACAATAGATCGGTATCGATTGTTGCTTGCTGAAGCATATGGGTGAGTCATGGAGCTCATATGGAGTTTCTTTGACACTTAAATCGAAATGGGTTTGGACACACACGGTTGGGAGTGCTGTGTTACTGCAATGTGGCATGTTTTAAATTTAACCCGCGTCGATAGTGTGTGCCTTTGCATAATGTGTAATATGTGCTGGCATTTCTTAGCTATTTGTCACGCCGGCGATGATTAAGTAGATTCTTTGACACTATAGGCATTACCAACATGGAGACTAATGAACTGACAGTTATGTAAAGTGACATTTTTGGGCTTCGTTTAGATTCAAAAGTGTGGGGCTGCATATTTTTGGCATGTACCTACATGTTTTCATTGGAATTTACTTTGAGGCGACAATTTTCAGTTGTTTCAGATCAAAACAAAATTTGACGTTACCTCAAACTCATTATATTTGACAACTTGACATCAAAATAGAGCAGTACGCGAAGCAATCTCTTTTGAAATTGCGCCATATTTTCTTTCTGCAGACTTGTATGAAATCAGTTGGGAAATTCGTAGATTTTTGTTATTTTTCTTAGCTTTTATTCACTTTCGAAGAGCTCTTGTCAATAAATAATATTTTGTTTTCCCTTGAATAGACTGCTCCGTTTATTTTCCTACGAATTCGTTTGAAACTGTCGCTTGTGGCGAACTACTCTAATGTCAGATAAGTCACTAACGACATGACAAGCTTAAATGACAAGATTCCAAAATGTCACCTGTCAAATTTTATAAAATAGGGAAATGTTCCCATATTCAGAGGATTTTAAAAAATGATTCGAATAAAGTGTACACACCTGGGCAAACAACACATATCACCCCCAACACAAAATAAAGTCAACCGCCTTTGACAGCATTTTGGGGATCTTTCAAATCAACATTTGTTAAGCAGCGAGCAGCTACTCAAAAGACTCCAAAATAGACAGTAAAGTCGTCTTCTCCTTCATTACTTGGTTCACGTATATAAAAAATGATTGATATCAAATTATATTTCGTTATTTTTCAAAAATTTAAAGGGAACAGGAGACAATACAGTCGTGAAACATAGTGGAGTGTATACTAAGTGGTCAAGGTGAATACTTCTATTTACACTGCTGGTTGGTGTATCAGGAAAGAAGAATAATTTGGCACACTTTGGTTGAGGAACAAAAATGACGTTCGTGTTTGATACATACGACATTTGAAAGCCAATTAATTGGTGTCACTGAACTGTTTTATAAGTATAAATAGCAGTGCGGCTTTGCCGCTAATTCGAAAATTGGCTCAATAATTTAAAATGAAGTAGCTATAAACGGATGACTCGTAAAGCGGTCCAGGCGTGCCCTTTCAAAGTTATAAAATGTCAACTATTTAAGAAAAACTAAGTTATGCCGAAATAATGAGTGCCTTTCCTCATTATTATGTCCATGAAATCGCTGAAATAGTCGGGAAGCTTTAAATCGACATACCACGGGCGAGAGTTACCAACGGCCGGCACTGTTGCCAGCCGGAACGACAAGGAACGACAGCTAGATTTTGTTTTCCTTTAAGCGGGTGAAGGACATTTACGTTTGCCATGAAGTCGCTGAACCAGAAATAATAGGAAAAGCTTTCTATTGGCATACTACTTCACTTGAAAGTTTCCTTTAAGCGGACCTCGAATATTCATGTTTATAGGCATAAAGTGGCTGAGCCAGAAAATATTGCGAAAGCTTTTGAACGGCATGCCGAATTAAAGAGTGTTTTTCTTTATTATAATGTCCATAAAATCGCTGAAATAATCGGGAAGCTTTAAATCAACATACCACTAGCGAGAGTTAACTACGGCCGGCACTGTAACCAGCCATAAATGACAGCTAGATTTTCTTTTCCTTTAAGCGGGTGACGGACATTTACGTTTGCGATGAAGTCACTGAACCAGAAATAATAGGAACAGCTTTCTATTGGCATACTACTTCACTTGAAAGTTTCCTTTAAGCGGACGGCGATTTTTTATGTTTGTAGTAGCAAAGTCGCTGAGCCAGAAATTATTGCGGAAGCTTTTGATCGACATGCCGAATCAATTTCCTTATGATTGTGTCCATGAAATCGCTGAAATAATCGGGAAGCTGTTAATCGCCATACCACCAGGGTGTTTGCTACGGCCGGCACTGCAACCTGCCAAGGAATGACAGCTAGACTTTTTTTTCTTTAAGTGGGTGACGGACATTTACGTTTACCATGAAGTTACTGAATCAGAAATAATCGGGAAACATTTTTGGTCATAAAATGATCAGATCGGTCCCTTACACCGTGTCTCCACGCGCAATCAAAATGTTAATTCTATGAAAATTGCTGGTGAATACTACAAATAGTATTCTATCAAAAATTGCTGTCAACTATTGCTTAGTTTATAGCTTTCTATGGATAGTATTCTATGCACTGTCATTTCCATAGTTTGCTTTGCTCTACGACGTTTCCACAATTGAAATAGCTTACTATGAGATGCCCTCCCTAAATTGAATGGCATTCTCCTTTTTCTTTTTATGAAAAGTGACATGGCAAGCTATTAAATATTGCTCGTGGAAACGCGGTATTAGTTTTATACTTTCTGTGAAAGAAACTTAACAGCAAAATCTCCCTAACGGTCTTAAATTAATATCAAAACATTGAATACGGAAAAAAGGTAAACATGGACCGCATGCAGACACCTGCCATCTAATTTGCGATCCCCTAATGTGTTGTGTGTTCTTTAGCAAACGTGTTTCGCCCCAAGAGATTCAACGCACTTATACAAAAGCTAACAATACGTACTCAATCAACATTTTGTGTGCCTTGTTGACCTTGCTGCTGTTTCTTGTTTTCATTTTTAAATTTTGCCAATTTCATTCGTGTTTATGCCAGAAGAGTGGCAAGCTTTCGGCCGAATATAAACAATTTTTCTCTGTATACGCAATCAAATTCGGATTTTTAATCTGAAATTGATTTATCACATTTAGCACAAGGCAAATAGAGAAAAACATTATAAAACATTTGCTTTCCGCGCTTTTATCTTCAAAAGGAAAGAAAAAAAGAAAAAAACATAAAAATAAATCTCAAGAGTTGGAACTCCACAACGATGTATTTGCCAACAGCCGTCCATTTGAATGTTTTGAGCGATAAAACACTTCCTGTGCGGGCGCAATTTCATGGGAATCAATGGCCGCCTCTTATCTTAAAAAAACAAAAATCAAATTAACTATGGCTGCCGCGACATATGGCGACGATTTTATTTAAATGTTCAATCAACGAGCACAAAGTTATGTTATTCTCCAAACTGCGAAACAATTTAATAGGAACGTTGCGTTGCACAGCACTGGATGTGGCTATTTTTGAACATTTCTGCAACCACAATATTAACACATTAACAGGCCGAGCAGCGCTCATAGTGACAACAGTCGCAAAGGCCTTACGATAAAGGTCATTCGCATGATAGCAAACGTAATGGCAACAGCAACTCGCAACCAATTTCGTAAGCGATCGTATGCTAATATGAAAGTGGCTTATTTTTATTCTGATCCAGAAATGACGTAAGCGTTTCTTTTATTCTTTTTGTAGAACATAAACAACAGATTTTATTGCACAGCTTAGATGAGCAATAGAACCAGGACAAGAAAGTATATGTATACATGTAGCAAAAGAAATTAATATAATTTAGTCTGAGAACAAAGCTGACTATTGTTGCTTACGTTCTCGAAAGCATAAATGGTGTCGATAGAAATGGAAGACAAGTGGAAATCAGTAATTCTTAGCGAACGGTCTAAATAATCCTGAAACGACGTTTTCCCCATCGATAACGGTATCAAAATAAAATCATTAAAAATGTTTTGAGCGGCGATTTATTCATATCGAAATCAATGGCTCTTTGATCGATGGCAGTATAGCAATTACCGACAGCGGAGACGTAGAAATTCGGCAAAAGGTCAAGGCTATACTCTTGTTTGTTTTTTTGTATATCATCTTTCTCGGAATTTACATTTCGTTGGCTATAGAGGAGGGTCAGCGACATTCGAGGGTTATTATTGATTGAGAAGTACAGCCTTGTATGTAGCGCCACTTTAGCTTCGTTGATCGACTTAAAGTCAAAGTCAAGTGGAGGAAAACTTGACTTATGACTTGAAGTGCACAAATAAGTTTGGTAATTGAGAAAGGGTGTGGTACTCATTCACTTAATCTTGGAAGTAAGGTTTCTTTCACTTCAATTGTTATCGTTTAACATTGAGATTCGGTTGTAGGACCAGAGCCACCAGGTGCAAAAAATAGTAGAAAGTTCTTGAGAAATCGGTAGAAATTTTAGGAAAATTCACAACGTTTGTTTGGTAAGTCAGGGACTTTGGATACCCTATCCACATTCATATCCCCTCGCATCAGACACTACGACGTCAATGGGTTGCCTAAGCCGACTCATCCAGACTTGTTGCTAAGATCAGCAGTGCCAGACGCCGGAGTTAGATCAGGCACTGGCAGTTAGATCCGGCTGACACCGTCATTTCGCTCGGAGAACTAAGTCTGCAACCCCTAAACCAGAGTGTTATGCGCGTGCTCACTGGATGGTTTGGAACCAGGGGTAACTGGCTGTATTCCTACGAAGCCTCTCTGATACCGGGCCACCTCAGAGAGTAACCATGGCCTTACCACGGGAGCGGGTCGAAATTCTGCTTTCAAAATTCTGCTTTGCAAAATTCTGACTTTTAACATAAAAAATCTGCTTTTCAAAATTCAGCTTTTTTTCTGTTCTGTCTTACATAATTCTGCTTTTCAAAATTCTGTTTTTTTAAATTCTGACAGGCAATAGCCCGCGCTTTTTAACATTTTCCAAACATTTTTTTTATTATTTGAAGAATTTTGTAAAGCAGAATTTTGAAAAGCAGAATTTTGAAAGCAGAATTTTGTAGATGTCGACCCCAACCCGCCTACCACGATTACGCGGGACTCTGACGTGGTTGACTATCTTTCCCGCACTACTCGTGGGAATACATGAAACCAAAAAACAGAACAAAAAACAAAATGCGGGGACTGCTGGGAAAATGAACCCGCCTTGACATCAACTGTCACGCTGTGTCCAGCGTAAGCACGGGCATGCGTTGCGATGCGATTAATGCGGGCAGCTGTCCAAATCAAACAGATGCAACATACGTCCAGCGTAACCACGATATTGCGGCAACGCGTGTTTTTCGACGTTTCCGCATCGCACGCATTGTTTGAAAATCAAACTGATTTGATTTTTCTCACATTTGTCGTACGGAAACTGATAATGGAGGTTCTGATTTCGGAAGTGCAGAAGAGAAATGTTTTGTGGAACAAGAGTCATTGTCGCTATAAAGACAGAAGAACTACAGAAAGCGAATGGGACGCAGTAGCTACAAATGTGGGGATTTCAAGTAAGTGAACAATGTTTTAATTTTTATATTTTATTTGCTGAAAAGTATTCACAAAAAATATTTCGTGTAATTTCTGCTTCTCGCGGCGGGTGATTATTTGCTCTGGAAAATTGTAAATTGTTGTTTCTCATGAGATTTCTTGAACCTAAACTTTGTTGAATAATGTTGGGAAAAGTTTCTTCTTTCTCTATATCAATAATAACGTTGTGTAGAATGCAAATTGCTTTTACAATATTGACTGCATTTTCAACATTAGTTTCTTTAGTGCTTTTAATAAAATTCTGAATTTGGCCGAACTAATGCCAAATGCACATTCTACTGTCATTCTGGCTCTTGACAAACGGTAATCAAAATTTGAAGCAGCGGTATTGTTTTGAAGACGTCTTCCAGGATAAGGCCTCATAAGATATGTTCTCAAGGGAAAGGCTTCATCGCCTACAAAAACAAATGGAGCCTTCTGCCTAGAGTTGGGTAGTGGCTTATCTCTAGGTAAAACTAAATTACCATTGTTTATGTTTTTATAAATTGCTGAATTAGTAAAAACTCCAGCATCACTATCTTTCCCGTATGCACATCGATCATTGTGAAACGATATTTTGCATCTACAACAGCTAAGAGTACTGTTGAAAAGAATCCTTTGCAGTTGTAATACATACTGCCTGATTTTGCAGGGCTTTTGAGTCTAATATGCTTTCCGTCAATACTTCCCAAACAGTGGGGAAAATTCCATTTCTCGAGAAAATCTTTGGAAACCATTTCAAAACTTTTAGTTGTTGGTACAGGCATATGCATCTTCTGGAGTGACTCCCATATGGCGTTGCATACCTCTTTGACTATAAATGCAACAGACGATTTTGATATCCTGAATGAGAAAGCAATTTGCCTAAAAGATATTCCCGTTGACAAGTACCTGAAACGACAGATACATTTATTTCTTTTCAGAAGATGATGCTAAAAAGAAGTGGCGGAATTTGCGCGATCAATTCAATAAAGAATTAAAAAAAAATCCGAAAAGTAAATCCGGCGATTCGCAAGACCATGCAGCAAATTAATCTGTAAAGTGGCAGTATTATAAAAGTTTACTTTTTCTTAAGGATACAATGATCCCGAGAGATACTGAGGGAAATTTGGCATACGAATTAGATGATTCGTTAACTGCAGCCGAAGTGGTCAATGAGGAGTCGTCAAATATTGAAGTAGACGACCCTGAAAACAGTTTTATTGTAACATGCCCTTCGAATTCACCACCTCATCGGAAAAGAAAAACAGTACAAGAAGGAAACCAGGTCGAATTAAAGCTTCTTGAAATTGAGGCAAAAAAGCTTGCTCTACTTGAAGAGTCAGAGGACCACAACTCCCTTTTTTTGAGGTCGCTGCTTCCATTTATGAAGAAATTGGATCCAATTCGACAACTCCGAGTGAGGTCCAAATTTCAAGACGTCTTACTGCAAGAAATGGAAAAAGTGCGGCTACTTGAAACTGCTGCTTTTTCCGACATATCTGCACCAACTTCCCCTATCTACAGCGTTTATCACCATACAATGCCACATTCATCTACTGCGAGTCTAGAAGATTCTTCTTTGCAATATATATTAGAAAATTAGTGTGATAAAATACACATTGTTTAAAATGAATTGCCTTTTTTGTTTTATTACCTTAATGTTAGGAAAAGCCTTTCTTCAACAGATATAGGTCTCTGAAAGTTTGTTGTTCCGTGATAACAAATATCATATATGTTTTTAAAAATATGGTCAAATGTTTTCGTCGTCTTGTGTACTGGCGAAATGCAGTTTCATCCGCTCGCAATTGTGGGTACAAATGATGGAACTCGCCATAACGTATTCTGTTTTTGTATATAACATTCGTTTTTGATTTATAACTCTTCTTTCTTTATTTTTAGTAAGCTGTTCTCCAACAGTAAAAGCTTACGGGGAGAAAATAAAGTCATTTCGAATTGAATATGTACCTATATTTAAAAAAGTTATTTTTAACGCAACCCGCATGAACGCACTATCGTCTTGTAGTTGGACACTTCCGCATTCCCCGCACAGAAATGTGGCGCGTGCGGGCATCGCATCGCACGCAAAAATCGTGCCCGTGCTTACGCTGGACACAGCGTCAGACGTATTCCGATCACATTGCATTGATAGCCAGGGGAAAATTCGAGGAAACCCTTGGTGACATTATAAGGAGGGGACTTAAAGTAACCAAGGAATGGTGCCATACGGTAGGACTTAACATCAATCCGGCGAAAACGATGATGGTACCATTCACCATCCAGGAAAAAGACGACTTCAGAGACTTAAAGAAATTCGCCTATCGGGCACTGATACCAATCAATGAAATAAAGTATCTAGGACCACATCTAGACAAAAAGCTCCTCTGGCGAAAGCACACAATCATCAGCCTGACATCCTTTGCTCTGAAAACCCCCGAACGCATCTTGGGCAGATATATCCGACAAAATCTGGGAAACACAATATTTTAAGTCTCAGCATGCCTACCTCAAAAGCAAGTCCACGGAGACCGCTCTGCATGAATCAGTGCAGACGATCGAAAGATCAATCCACTACAAACACTACAACCTGGCTTCCTTCTTAGTCATTGAAGGTGCCTCAAACAACGTCCTTTGTGAATCTATTCAAGAATCTCTCGCCACGGCAGGTATAGACGGTTTTGTTAGCAGATGGATTACATCCGTGCTCAAAACTAGAATAATACAGGCCCGATGGGTAACACCTTTAAAGCCAAGACTGTAGAAAGACTGTAGAAATTGATCACTGAGAAAATTTTGATACAGAATTGTAATCGAGACAGTTGCGTACGCAGTCGACGTGGTTATTCTGGTATCTGCCATGTTCCCCTCAGACATTAATGAGATCACAGAGTGGGCTCTGAATAAGTTAAGCGCATGGGCTACAAGTTGTGGCTTCAGCGTGAATCCAAGTAAAACTGAACTCAAGCTTTTTAACATCACGTTCAAGATACCGACTTTTACCCTCCCTAAACTAAATAACCAAACGCTCTCCTTATCTTCCGAAGCTTAATATATAGGAATTATCCTAGATTCAAAGCTAACCTGAGCGCAAATTAGCCCGGGGAACGTAAAGCATGTGTCGCTTTCTACGCCTGTAGCAGAACTTTTGGCAAAAGGTGGGGAGTCCGGTCTTTGATGGCGCTGTTGATGTACACAACCGTAATACGTCCCATCCTCACCGACGGGTCACTAGTATGTTGGCCTGCCCTAAGTAAAGCTTACAACATCAATCGAGTCAAGAGGTCGGCTGGTATTGGTGTAACCGGGGCTCTTCGGTGGAGTCCGACCGATGCCCTGTAATTCTAAACCTCCTCCCTATCGACCTTCTAATCAGATTTAATGCACCTCGCGGCGCAGTAAGGATCAGGGAATCTGGGTTCTGGTCATTCAAAGCCTACGGTCACAGTAAGGTGCTTGACCTGCTAGCCGAGTACCTTGCCGCGACTGCCACTGACTAAACAATGCCAAAATCAACCTTAGCAAAGCCGCTCAAGTCTATTTCCCATCCAAAATGGAATGAAATAATGAAGCGTTCCCAACGAACCACCAGGAGGCGATTTTTACCGACGCTTCGAAAATGGTATGCGGAGTCGGCGCGGGTGTCTTCTCATCGGAACTAAACAAATCCAAAGCTCTCGACTCACACTCCATATCATCCAAATTAGTCGCACAGGCCATTACAACATCGCTCTTCTCTGCTGTTGCCGACCATAGTAGCATAGGAGTAAATGAAAATGCCGATGCGCTAGCAAGTGAGAGTCAATGGAAAAATATCTCAGTACTACCTTTCCCTGGTGAACTCCAGATGGAGCATTCTTAACAGCTGCGTCATATCCAGGAAGTTCAATGCGAAAAAAAACTCACGACCTACAAAGAGAACCCCACAGGAGATTGCCAGAATGGTGGCAATCAGCACTGGAAATTGGCCTGTCGGCACTCACGCTGCCAAGTTGGGCATCCAACTTAACCCACATTGCCGAAGTTGCAAAGATCCAGTGAAAGAGGAAACCCTTCATAATTTTCCTCTGTCCGGCCCTAGCTAGAACCAGACATTGTACAATCGGCAAAACATTCTTCGACGATGTCTCAGAATTGAGTTAAGTCGGGTGCAGTGGCTCAGTGGTAAGTGTGTCGGACTATTAATCGAAAGGTCCCCGGTTCAATTCCCGCCGGTGCCAAGTAACACCTTGAGGTTTTTTTCACTGCCCTACCTCTTGCGAACGTCTGACAAACATACAAGAGTATCAATTGTCATGAGAAGCTTCTCAGGTTTGCCGTTCGGATTCGGCTTTAAATTGTAGGTCCCTTCCATTTCGCACAAGAAAGTTGTTGGAGAAGCTAGGTTTTAGGCCCTGTATGGGCCGTGAATGCCTAATTTTTATTTATTTTTAAATTCTGCAATATCATTTCAATTCCACAGGCTGGATTTGAAACACAAATTGACACCCTGGGTCACAAGTGGTGGTAGCAAAACAGGGGGCGCCTTCGCGCTAATTGAGCCCTAGTGTAACTGATGTAACACCAGGCAGCCACTTCTACTTACCTACCTACCTACAGTCAATGAACAAACAGGTATATTCTATTTCTCTCATTCTTTCGAATACTTGCGCCTAAATGTATGCGATAAAACACGAGAATAAAGGCATTGCTAGGTGGGCTGTTAAAAACGAATGCGTCTGCGTTTCCTTACCACTTAGGGTGGAAACACATCGGATAAAGCAAAACGTTTTTTTTTGTTTCTTGAAACAAGAGAACATTGTTTCTTATGAGAGCGCATACACCAAAGAAAATGAAACAAAAAACTGGTTTTTGTTTCGAAGTGTTTCGGTGGTGGTGGTGGTTGTCGAAAATACATGCCATTGTATACGAGCAACACACACCGAATGCAACAAAACTGTTTCGACCCAGCGTCGTTGACGATAATTGCTTACTTTCTTATGGCGCAACACGCACCAAATGAAACGAAACATAAAAACAAAAGCAAAACAAGAAAACGTGCTTCGTTGCCGATAGCTGACCTGTTGTTTTCTGCAAAACATTGTTCGGTTTTTCCCAATACTTTTTTAAAGACGCATGACTTGATCCTTTTCACTACGTGCAGTGGTACCTGATTTACTTTTTCAAATAGTTTATGGCTGGTTTTTCTGATTATTTTTGTTAATGATTACACCTAATTATGAACCTCTACAATAACCCTTCAGTCAAAAATATGAGAGTGTCCCTACTCATTATATGGATATACTCTGGTTTACTCTGTGCGCAAATTTTAACAAATATGCACGTAGAGGAGTTAAAGTATTGTTGCATGTTTGCTCAAACTGTGACATTCAGCATCAATTAGTCAACTTGCACCGCCATCTAGGAGAGAGCCATATAACCGATATTTGGTAGAATTTGAAAAGCAGTTTGAGTGGCTATGGAATACTTAGTACATCTGTGTTCTCGAACCTTCTGAACTCAACGAATCTGGAAATTTCGAGAGGTGTCACTAGGAGATATAAATACTCGTAGATGTCGCAGGAGCACCCAAGACGTTCTAGTTGTGAACCGCGATAAAGAAGTGCGATAGATGAAAGTGAATTGTTGGATTAAATAAGTGAATTATTAAAATAATAATCAAGATTTAAAAGACATTGAAAGATAACTAATAAAGATTAATTAAATACAATTACGTTTTATCTTTTCGAATCCTAGCCTGGATGTAACAGTATTGAACATACTGATTGCGTATGTTACGTGCAGCATTTGGTGGTCTTGCTCTTCCAATATTTTCATCATGTGTTCCTCCTTGAGGTACGTATTCCATAGCTTCACGCTCAACATATATTTCCTGAAGCAAGCCTTCGCGTTCCCTAATCATATTATGCAAGGCGCAGGCGGCTAATGTAATAATTTGCACTTTATTGGGAGGCAGTAATATGACAGTATCAAATATACGAAATTTTTTGGTAATCATACCAAATGCGCATTCAACCACTCTTCGAGCTCTGGATAAAAGATAATTGTATACTCTTGTTTCAAGTATACCTACTCTTTCTTGTATACTCAGCAAGTCACGAATTCAATTTTGTTTTATTTCAACTCACACCAAATAAAGCAAGAAAACAAAACGTTTTGTTTTGTAACATTCTGCTTCGCTTGGTGTGTGTTGAAATAAAAAATGTTTTTTTAACTGTCGAATCAAAAACGATTTGCTTTATCTGGTGTGTTTTTAGCCTTAAAGGGCGATAAAAAAACATTACGGAAGGCTACAGTCCGCTTGGGCGAACAGTTGGATATTCATCCATTTCCCTATTCATTACAGTGCGCGGGGCATTTTGTGGAGAGTCCTTGCCCATTTTTTGTTTCAAACAAAATAACTAAAATTTGAAAATGTTGTCCCAAAATTTGGCGTGGCAAAAAACTATTTAGTGGATCCGAAATATGAACATTGATTTGACTAAAAACAAAAACAAAGTTATAGCATGATACGATCAGTTTACCAGCAGCGCAACGTCATATTGAGTAAATCTGACAGTAAACATAGAAAAGCAATGCGTCCATATCTCGCGGTGACATTCAAAATCTATCATGAAAGACTTATCGCTGACTAGTTCCTCGAAACCGAGATGAACTGCCAAAATTGAATAGACTAGTATTTAATGCACATCATCTGGAAGTGCAATTGACAAACGCAGAGACAAATTAAAAGGCTCCAAACATTCTTGTGCGCAAGTTTTTTACTTGCATGACACTAAAACCCTTTCATGTCTTAGCAAGTGTCAGAAGAATACAGAATTTGTTGAAAGTTCAAAATCATTGGTTTTCAAGGAATTAAAAGTTCTATTTGATATTTTTATCCGCTAATTAATGTTAGATCGATGCTATGCGACCAAACAAATCATCGAATTTCAAAAAAAAAAAAACACAACAGAAGTCCCCCGCGATTTCAAAGAAGAATATGAAATTAGCGAATAGATTTAAAATCCCTTTAGTGGAGTGCAATTTATCTATGAAGCTATAAAATGTGTTAAAATTTAAGGAACTCCTCGGCCGATATCAAATTGGGCATGGCGCACATTGCACTGCAGGGACCCTGCAGGCGTTGTAAAGACGTTAGTTTTATTGTATTTCTTGTGTCAATATTGAATTATCCTAGTTCAACCGAATTCTATATTCGTATATTTCCATTACGATGGGGGTTGTCTATAAGTGCACACTCGGATGTCCCTCGAAGAATATTGAGTTTTAATTGGGAGATTGTCGTTTCGCCTTATAATATATGTGATTTGTAAATATACAATACGCATACAACATGTGATCCCTATAATAACATGTGTGTGCGGACAGGCAGACAGTTGTTAGCAATATGTTTAGCGTGCCTTGAGACAAATGTTTTATGTTCGCACGCAGTTGACTTTATTTGTGTTGTAAAGTTGGAATGCTTATCCCTTGTAATGGTCAGTTATCGTTACTGCTTACAAAACCGTTGCTTTGCCTGTGTCATATGGGCAAATGGTAGGTATAGGGCATGGAAAAATGATTTATGTAATTTTTGCTTTTAAAACTCACATCCTCATACAATTGTGTGTTTGTAGTTAATTACTTTCGTGCAGCACGTGCTGGACGTAATTAAGGAAGTGCAATATGGTTTAATGTCATTGAACGCATTTACGTTTAACGCAACGGGCATTGCATGTGATCAGAAAGAATGCGTCTATCCTTCCTTGCGTGTCTTTTTACAAAACTCAAAAGCATTACGTGCAAGGATATTAAATAATTCCAGGTAATTGCCGGCAAGGAAATATAAAAGACAGCGAGACCGGACCTCTTACGATGCTATTAAATATGGCCACGTAAGTCCTGTCTATGGAGATAGACGGGAAATAATATAAGTTGACAATAATAATAAGAGGGTGAAAACGAATAAGAGACGTTAGGGAGTTTAAGAAAAAACACCAAAAGGAAGTCTCAACTAAGCCAGAAATACCACACCCAGGTTATTTTCAAACCTTAGCACTAATGGGAGTAGGATGAAGGGCGACAGTGTATATAGACCAAGAGCCCACAGCAAATTTTGGGCGTGAAAGTATAACCAAAAAGCTGATACATGAACAGAAAGGTCTCCAAAAAGTAAAATCAAATGTCGAAGTCTGGCAGCGCTTAGTTGCAGCTGAGGTTAGTAATAGTAGGTTGAAAACGCGTTTTATTTCCAAAATCTGGATTTTTTATATAACCACTTGAATATAGTATTAAATGAAAGAACAGACTGCCCTGATCACAGAAATATAGGTGCCAGACGTCTTACGCGCAGCCTAATAGTATGTTAAAAATCACATTTTGAAATAATTGGTATAACCAAATAATGGTTACACCAAAAAATTTGTGAAAACGCCCAGATCACAAAAATGATGGTCCCAGACGTTTTACGTGCAGCCAAAACCTTGCCAGACGTCCTCAAAGTATGCTAAAAGGAAATTAACAATTCTGATAACCATATTGTGACAACAGAAACGAATTTGTCAGAGCCACTGGTCATAAAAGATAACTGTTAAATACTTCACTTATGTCTAGTGAATGTTGCCCTAAAAGTGTAATTATCTTAAAGATAATATACAAGTATTTATACACCATTATTTATAAATTAAGAACTTCAATGTTTATTATATGATATGTATTTATGTACATAACTGAAAAATAATATATACTTGTATATAATACGTTCTAAAAGTTATTCATTATATAAACGCCTTATAAATTGTAGAGCGATCAGAGGGGGTAAAGTATTTCTTGCACCGCTTAAGGAAGCCTAGACATTTCGCATCGCTCTTGGCGACATCGATAATGAGGTCATTCCAACGAAGGTTGTCGTTAACACACATACCGAGAATGGAAAGTCTCTCGGTTTCAGCGATGCCAGTTCTATTCATGAAGAGTGTACCCCACCGAGTTATGCTGCTGAGATCGGAATTAAATGAGCTTAACATACGTTGCCGTTCCTGTTCCACAGCTGACTGGCGTGACCCAAGAAACGAATGTGAAAAGCTGAGGGTACTGTCATCAGCAAAGGAATGGATTGGATTAGAAATCAACAGACTTTAGAACATTTTTGTTAAAATTAGAAAGAGAGTCGGAGACAGAACAGAGCCTTGGGGAATGCAAGTATTTATTTGGTGAGTTGCAGACTTGAAACCGTCCAAAACAACTTGAATGACCGGTCCGAAAGGTAGGTTAGGTTAGATTTCTGGGTGGATGGAACAGAGCGAATCTGTTAGACCACACTTAGGTCCATGTGGTCCACTTGTGTTGTCCTTTGTTGGGAGTGTTGGCCTCGCTGTTCTGGCCTTGGTCCTTCGTCCTTGGCTTTCTTAACTACTTCAAGTTGTCCAGCCATTTGGATGTCCTTATAAACCTGTAAAGATTCGAAGTGAGACATCAGAAAGTCCGAAAGGTAATTTCTAATAAATTGAAGAAAAGTATCATCGTTTCCAAATGCACGCATTTTGGACAAGAGCTTAGCTTGGTACCAAACTCTGTCAAATGCCTTTGAAATATCAAGCGCAACAATCGGTTAAATAAGTCATCAAATCAACAGTGGACCTGTTGCTGCAAAAACCGTACTGCCGGTCATTAAGAAGTTTGTTGTGAACTTATAACTCAATGAGGTGTGCCATATCTTCATAAATCTTAAATAGGCCGTTGGCCATAAGTTTTGTTGTTGTATGCAGACGATTGTCTCGCCTCTTCTATTTGAATTTTAATAGTCGGATAGATGACCCAGTGCACGCGATATTCAAAAACCCAAGGGCAATTCTTCGGCTCACGATCTGGAATTGGCTATTGTTACAACTGGTGTTTAAAAAAATAGCTATGCTCTTTATTTCCATACAACTTCTATGGCACACATTTTTAGTCGGATAAAGTACACTTTAAAATGATATTACCACGTGACAAAAGTCAAAATTAGCTATTTAATATTTATAGTAAACATAAAGCGCACATTATTGTTATCACCCCGTTAAAAAAATTAAAGTCCCCGAAACCTCATTTAAAATATTTTTTACGTACGGCAGGTTAAAAAATGTCTTTAATGAACAATACCTAGAGCATGCTTTTTGGTTTAAAGTTGCCTTTAACTTAGTGTGAAGTTAAGTAAAGCGAGGTAGGCTATAAACTTGAGCTATACGCTTATATGTCCGCTTTAAATTGCAAGGGTTCGGTGGTAGGGTTTTAGATAGAAAATCGCACATTTTTGAATGGAGGTGAAAGTTGTTTCTCCCTCGAGTACAATCTGTGCAGCAAATTTGTGAAGTGAATTTGAACGGTTTTGAAATACGCAAACAGGTATCTAGACAGTGAACGTTCTCGGCAGGGTCATTTCATGCTCAGGGACATTTGTTTCATCTGAATGGTGTTATTTCCGGAGCAATACTCGTAGAAAACCTCTCTGATCACATAACATCGATTGTTGAGTCATGTGATCGCTGACATAATATGAATTCTTATCGAAAGAAGTAGAATTGCTTGCTTCTCGACGATAGCAAGTCATACCCACTTGGCTTATTATGTAACGAGGTAAGGCAAAATATAGACAGAGGGATCTCAATCAGTAAAGGCATCCACATAAGTGGTGATCAATTATGTAACAGTTAGTGGATGTTACTAAAATGCCATACACAGAGGGAGTATGGTTCAAAGCTCAAACATACTCGTAATTCAAAGCTCCAAGATGATTCAAAATAAATTCGGATTATAGAACGCGATTAAAAAAACGTATAGCTGAAACTGATAAGCTTCAAAAATCGTTATTTTGGTCACTTAAGCAGAAATTATCATACTGCGCAGAAAACAAGTATCACGGTCGTGAAGTAGGTATCTTATCAGGTACTCCAATAATCCGAAGTCATCGTTAACACACAGATATAGGTACTTAAGTTACAGAGTTAAGAAAATATGCATATGGTCATGTTTCCACGGATAATGGTTTCGAAGTTATAGCGTTTAAAGTGGCTACACCTCCAAATTAGAGGTCACCCACTTTGATGGGCTATAACTTGGAATGGAGAGGTGTTCAACCGGTGTCCTTAAAGGACGATCGAACACAAATCAATAAAAAGAGCATGCAGCCGTCGAAATCTTTAAAAAAGAAGCAGGCCGGAATCATACAAATGCAATAACCCCAGCATTTGGTTGCCCCCAGTAAAGAAGTGATCCGAAAACGGCGAACACCACAGGCGGACCAGTGAGTAGAAATGCAGTCAAGAGAGGCGGTTCTGATTTCTTTAGTCCTGGGAACTCATGTCGTAACTTAAATGACGATAATCGTACAAGCGATTGAATGAGATCGTCATCAATTTGCTTCACGAAACTTTGTTATCATCGTTTCGTTCAAAAAACATACACAATGCTCATAGACTATCCACTCTTTTGTGCAAGAGCTAATTTTCGGTGAAATTAAAATGTGCTCTTAGACGTATATTCATGAAAGCAAGTGTCGAAACTATTATTCCCATACAATATTTATAATTTTTACTTTCGAAATCAATTTTCCTTTCTACTTTTCATCGAATGTGAGCGAACGATTATGGATGGTTGCGAGGTAGAAAAATTTATTTAATTTCCAAAACTTTACAATGGCCCCAGTTATAGCCATACGTTAAATGAAAACGGAAGCAGTGTGCCGGGATCGCAGAGGCTGTAGTGTCTCAGGCAGAAACTCTCCACGGTTCCAGAGCTCGTTAAGTAAATAAGAAATCGTAAAATTTGATTTGCTTTTTTGGTTCAGTTAAAATGAAAAGATCGACAAATGTTTTGTATTTTTCTGTTCAACTTCTCAACCAATTCACACAAATGATACAATGATCGTACAGTGGCGGCACTTTGGAGACAAATTCCAAACGTTGGAGGACTCAGACAGCCAATCAGAAACCTACCAGCTGCGGTGAGCAAGTGGATCCCGATATACGCGTCCCCTGTATGGGTACGGATCGGAAAAAGCATTTGCGAATGATAAACTCGGCGCATAGAATTGCATCGCTTAGAGTATGCTGCGCCTTCAGAACCGCGTCTGGTGAAGCGATCAGTGTTATCTCTGGCCGAATGCCCATCGACCTAGAAATAAAACAACATAGACGAATGGATCAGTAGAAAACACGGCGAAGTAAATTTCTACCTGACACAGTTTATGTCGGGGCATGGATGTTTTCCTGAGTACCTCTTTAAATACAAGAACGTGGATGACCCCCACTGCCCACACTGCAAAATCCAGAATGCTAAGCACGCCCTGTCGGAGTGCCGTATGTTCACGGCGGCTGGGAGCTTCCTGGAAAGGGAAATGGGCTGGCAAGTGATACCGAGGGCACATATTGTATTCATGTTGACGACGACCGAAGCGAGAGACAACTACGGCTGAGAGCCCCCCCCCCCAATGATGAAATGTGAAGAAATGAATAACGGCGGTACCATGGAGAATAAGGGTTCGCAGCAGAGGTGGTTTTAGTTCGCGTTTACGTCCCACACTCCGGCTTTCGATGCTTTCCACCTTTCTTTAAAAAAAAAGTTTCAACGCAACCGGATAAACGATGCGCGAAGGCAAAGAAGACGAAAAATTGTTCGATGCCACATGCGCGCAACCTGATGTATGTCAATGGTAGTACGCCAGAAACTTAAAGGTAAATGCGGACAACAGCTGTACAAATTTTTAGCTCAATCAGCTTAACGATGCGCAAACGCATAGGAGACAAACACACAAACATTTGCGCGCCACCAATTGTACGTTGATGGTACTATGTCAGAATCTTACGCGTAAGTGCCCATAAAACCTGTTCAAAGTTTTAACTCATTCGGATAAACGATGAGCGAGCGGATAGAAGACGAACACACAAAATTAATTTTAATAGGAAATATTGATTCCACGGAGCGAAAAGAAATGCAGTTCTGGATATATTTTGACCGTACAGTACCGAAGATTGTTTAATATTTTAACTGAATTGGTTCGTTTCAAAGTCTATTTACTTCGGATATACAAACAATCATTTTTGTAGTTTTAAATATATACTCCCGTATTAATAAACAACGGAAAGCGGCGAGTTAGCACTAGCACATCTGTTAACTCATAATTCTGATTAATAAACTTGTGTTAGATATTACTAACATGTGATAACGAGTGGATAACTTAACTCACCGAATTCGGCGTATAAGGAGCGGATAACTTCACACATTCTCAGATTGTAGTTCTGGCATTCACAAATTGAGAGGATACGCATTGCGCATGCATGTGTGGAAACATCGAGAGGATGAGAGCGAACACTGTCTCCCATTTGGGCATATTACTCTTTCATAATGCGTTGACTCCATAGTAGTACCATAGTATTGGTATGGAATACACAGAAATTAGTGTCAACTGATGAAATATGACAAATACGCTTGATTTTTGCGTATAATTTGGTAAAGTGCTGCCGTATTGTAGGTGATAAAGAGCAAACAACTAACACAGGGAAAACATATTTTTATTAATCAGAAAAGTTATCATATGGACAAGTTCGCTATCCGCGTGCCAGCTAACTCGTGTGTTAAGGAGTAAATGGTGTTTTTTTATTAAAATGACTGATAGAGATTGCATTTACATCATCACTCAGTATATAAAAATGACATTAAGTCGATTGCTCATATTAAAAATCATTAAAAAATGCTTAAACTACCTGCAAAATATTCAAATCGATACCTCATTATCATTAGCTTACGGAAATGACATCGACCTACGGAAGACAAATAGTGATCAATCGAAACGATATCGTCTAGACGATAGACGATTATTGAATGCAAGAGCTTCGGCAAAACGATCTAATCAAGGGATAATCGATTTACGGAATGAGAACCCAGATCATAGCCTCGCCGCCATTAACAGAGAAAAAGATCGTATTGATATTTGAAATTTATGATATTTGATAGTGAATCTCGAATGAACTATCCAGTAAAGTAAGCACACAACATTTTAAACAGACAACTCTAAATAGTGAACAATAAAAATCTCGATATACCGAACACACATTTTTTCTCAGGAATCTGCATCATAGCTATGCATGCATAATTTGATTTCGAGTGATAAACGGAGATATCCATTATGTTACTTGTCAAGATTGATTTCTAACTATGTATATTTATTGTTTACGCTAAATTGTTGATTTACTACTCCGACCATAAGAAAAAGTAGTTCATTGCAGCCAGAAGTACTAAGAAGTACATACTGAAGCCCAATCGATCTCACCTACTATTAAACTACCCTCTACCCGATTTGTTTCCTTCAGCATCTAGGGTAAGAAAAATTATTTCCACAGAGGTGCTAAATTTGCAACTGAACATTTGCCCTTGGGTTTCATTATCGCCAGTACGAATCAGATCAAGAAACACGTGATTTCTTATCTTCTCTTGACCAATTATTTTAAGTCGTTACGCAAAGATAACTGAGAACTATGCAGTTGTACAATTCCATTCAAACGACAATCTAAAAAAAAGTATTTCTATGATTGTTTCCAAAGAAGCTATAAATTTCATTGAACTAGTTCCCCTTTTCGTCACCAGGGCAATAAAAAACAAATGAAAAGCTATGTTCAGTTGTTGGGTCTTTAAGGAGACATAAATGTCTGCTATGTTCGAAAGCAGTTAACATAAATTTGGAGTTTCATTGACACTTAAATATATTCTCAGATGTTGCCTATAAACAAGGCGAAATATTGAAATCATTAAGACAGAAATTCCATCAAATATGACATTAAGAATCGCCCAGCAAAACTAAATACAAGACACATAATACTTTTAAATATCCAAACTTTCGCGCGCTCCCAATAATTGGCCCACTTCTAAGACAACCCTGCTCAGCTTTCGGATTAACATAAATAAAAAAAAATATTTTCAAGGCAAACATTTTTGAGTTTGTTGTTTCTCCTTTGATCGTGTCACTTTCGTTCATGCTGATGACAGGACTTAATTTGAATAAAATATAGACTTGAGTCTATACACAAGCGTCAACGCCAATTTTTGCGTCAGCATTTGGTTTTCACTTGGGGTAAGCAAACAAATATTGCTTTTTGTTACCTTATAAACGTTGACAATTGGTTCCGGAAATACGTTCCGATGATACATACTCGTATGTACATTGTACAGTCGTACCTGCGATTTGTCATTGTGTACATTATCGTGGAAATTTACGTATTTTTTTAAGAATTTTATATTTTTTTGTTTGTTATTCATTTATAAAATGTTTACATTGATTAGGAGTATATTCTTATCATAGTGGAAATGGCGTGGGGAATTGCTAGATTTTTAAATTTCCAAAATTATTAATATGCAAAACAATCAAAACCTTTCATGAATTTGACAGGCGTTGGGTACGTGATGTCTTGCTATCGTATTTTTAACACCCTATTTGTGATTTTAAGAGTTTGTGGAATACGTTAGGTTTGTGTGTGCTTTTGGATTTATTTTTAAATTATTTTATGGGAAAAGTGACAGCAGCTAATTGTTTTATGGAAAAAGTGACAGCAGCAATATATGTTATGGTGGTGATGATGTTTTTACTGACAAAATGCACCATCACCCGTTTTCTTATCGCGGAGAGATTTCACAAATTTTGGAAATATTTCAGTATTAACTTCCGGATAAAATCTACAAAAAAAAATAAGAAATTCTACCCGTATTCTATCTTCTAAAGCCGGCGTGGTATTGCGTTGAGTGGCAATATGGGAATTTGTTTTCTTCTTTTATAACAAAACGTTCAAAACTTTAAAAAAAATTCAAACCGCCCCAAAAGTGGGAGTGGAAAAACTTGGTTTCGACGAGATGTTAAAAGTCACATTATTTTGTTATTACTGTTTTTTTGTTTTTCAAGGAATTAATTGAAAAACGGTTTTGTTTAAAATAACGCCGAAAAGAGGGCGTGGCAAACAACTTAGGGGCGAATTGTTTAGAAGGGTATTTTGCAAATTGTTTTCTGTTTATTTTTCTTTTTTAAGGGATTTGTCGATAAAACGTTGTTGTCAAAAGCGCCTCCAAAAGGGGATTATCAATAATATAATAATGATATCAATAATTATAGACTTATTTCAAAACTTGCATGTATTTCTTATTCGCTTTGAGCAAATTCTCTGTGAGAAGTTAATATATTTCTCTGCTACGAAGCCTGGGATATAACGAGTGAAGTCATCACAAGCATGATGCACGAGCTCTGCCGAGAAGAACGAGACAGTGAGGGAATCACGAGAAGCAGCGCAGTGAATACGAGCTGACCCAGTGCCACTAATCAAAACGCATCTGCACTGAATGAACAGCACGGATTTAAAAGAAGCAGGTCCAATGTCACTAATCTTTAATGTTTCTTGCATGCATACTCCAATACTTTAGACAAAAAGGGCGAATTAAATTGCATATACACCGACCACCTGTCCCATTAAATAATCGACTTTAAGCCCAGGGCTATTGGTTTCCCACCCGGTTTCATAAAATGGATTGATTCATACTTTATGCTTGGCCACACGCTCATGAGAATGAAATTCGTTTTCATGAACATCGTGGCTACAGACAAATTTGATTTCCATAGCAACCTGCTGAGGATAGGAGGAACAAATTGTTGGGTACATTTTTAGTGCACTCAACCCATCTCCTTTAAACATACTTAAAATCTACCTGCCTTGCTGGACATGACTTGCATTCACAAGTACGTGTGGCCAGGTAATTAGATCAAGGGTTAATCAAGTCAAATTTAGAGGATCGCGTATAATCTTTCACAGTCAGTCTGGATTTCCTCAAGGAAGTCACTTTGGGCCAATTCTATTTACTTATACTAGCCATTAATAGGGATGCAGTAAAGTGGGAGGGTTATGATGCCCTTAATCCTGATAATAGTCTCGTCGTAAAGGAAGAAGAAGAAGAGCCATTAATGATGTTAAGGCATGTATAAATTAGAGCAATATTCTGATCTACGCTGATGATATGAAAAGAAAGGGTCTATCATTAGCGACTTGACAACTTCAAACTTTCAGTGTGAACGCACCCTTAAACTGATTACAAAACTGTCAACGTCAAAATATTCAGTAAAATCAACATTTTCATTATGGTGAAGTACATGAAGGAACGTTTTCAAATAATTAAAATTTACTACCGATATTCCGAATCGGTGGTCGCAACTTTAAGAGCGTTAACGCCCATTTTCGGCCGTCATTCTCGTCTCAGTAGAAAGCAATTCATAGTCTAGTGAAAAAATTTGAGTCAGAATAGTCGCTGGTTGATGTTGCCGTGCCACTGAGACTACGTTTTGCCCGACGGGTGGAGAATATTGCTACCGTAGAAGCGTCCGTCGGAAACCAGCCAAATCAGTCAATTTCACGGTGTTCTCAAGAATTGGGCCCCTCCCAGACCACATTATGGCGAATTTTGCGTAAGGATCTTGGCCTACACCCTTACAAGACCATGCTGACTCAAGAACTAAAGCCACTTGATCATATGAGGCGACGTAAGTTCTCGAATTGGGCACTGGACATGATGGGAGAAAACGAAGAATTTCATCGCGAAATCATCTTCAGCGATGAAGCGCTTTTTTGGTTAAACGGCTTCCTCAATAAGCTAAATATGCGTTACTGGAAAGGTGAGAACCCTCATGTGCTTCATGAACCAGCACTTCATCCACAAAAAGTCACTGTTTGGTGCAGTTTTCATGCCGGTGGTGGCGTCATTGGGCCGTTTTTTTTCGTCGATGAAAATTACCGTCACGTTACGGTAAATGGTATTGCCTACAGGGACATGTTGAACCGTTATTTCTTTGAGCAATTGCATGAATTGGACATCAGTTATATGTGGTTCCAACACGACGGTGCCACAAGCCACACAGCGGGTGCAACAATCGAGTTATTGAAGTCTCAGTTCGGTGAACGTGTTATCTCGAGAAACGGAACGTGGGATTTAACGCCTCTAGACTTTCTTTTATGGGCTACATTAAATCATTGGTCTATGCCAACAAGCCGGCGCGACGTTAGAGGAGCTCAGAGCCAATATTGAACAGGAAATGTGCGGCCTAGTCATCGAAAATTGTTTTTAACGTATCGACCGCTGCATACGTTCCCGTGGTGGATATATGAACGAAGTCGCATTTTATTAAAAAAAGAAGAATTTGTCAAGTCCTTGTCGAAAGACCCTTTATATAAATGTCACTAATCAGCAATATAAAATTCTTCTTCAAACCGACAATAATAGCTTCGCCACTTGGTGTAAAAAAAGTTTATTCATGAGAACTACTGTGTGAACATTATGACATTTTCTAGAAAGACCCCTTCCACCTTTCAATATTAATTGCCTCAGCATACCCCTTGTCATCGTGATAGCTTTAAAGATCTCGCGGTTTATTTTGATCCTTAACTGGATTTTACAGAGCATATCAATTTTATTGTTAATTAGTCTAATTGTATGCTGGGCTTCGTAAAAAGGTACGAGTAGTCTAAAGAATTGTATGACCCTTACGTTTCTAAGTCATTATACAATTGTTTTGTTAGTCCAAGTCTAGAGTATGCTTTACAAGTTTTTGGACAAAAAAAGTGGCCGTGGCTAAAACCGTTGCATGAATTACTGGGAAAGACTATGCCTTTTCCTTTGGGAATAACGCGAACATCATTTCTATAAACTTTTTCGATAAATCGTGTTTTTTTTAAATAGTGGGTGGATTTGAAAAAGTACACTTGATCATTTTGGGACCCTAATTCCTAGAGTATATGTTCGAAATTTCAACTTTTTTACTTCGAGTTAAAATGCTTCAAAATTGGCGAAAGACGGACTGACATGGTTAGATCGACATTACTTTCGATGCTAATCGAAAATATGGCATTTTTTCGGGTCTACGACGAATATTAAGGCATGTTACAAACTTTCAGTCAAAATTAATAAACCCTTAGTACAGGGTGAGCAAAAGCGACTTCCTAATTTGAAAAAATCATCTCTTTTGTTTTTAATTTTTTTTCTTTTCTTTTTTAAGGTACTTATAAAACAAACTTGGGAGATTCACTAACATGAACTACAGCGCTTTAGAGAGGACCAAACTAATTGAATCTGTTTTAAAAATAATCACTCGATTTAGGAAGTCACCTTTGGCCCACCCTGTATAAAGAACAAAATTGAAGGCATAACCTAGCTTCTCCAACATTTGTTTGTGCGAAGCTATTTTTTGGCACAAATGGAGGGGGCCTACAGTTTTACGCCGATTCCGTGAAGTGAATTTGAGAAGCTTTTTATCACTCTAGGGTGTTTGTCAGACTTTTGCAAGAGGTGAAGCAGTGAAAAAGTGCTACTGCGCCCCGGTGTGATTTGAACCTGAGACCTCTCGATCAGTAGCCCAACGCAATAACCACTGCGCCCACAATCAAAACACTTAGCCGTCTTTATCCAGATTCTCTCCATCTGCAGTTCCTCCCACGTAATTATAGGAAAAATAACAAAAAAAAAATCAGGAGTTACCTACTAGCTCAATCAATTTAAGGAACAAGATATTTCACACACCTTCCATTCTTAAACAAGCCATAAACAACCAATACAATCCGATATGTGAGAATTTTCATCAAAATTATGAGTTGGTTGATTAAGTAGTTCCGCACAAGACCATCTCTGATTACAGCGCAGTAGAAGTTCATTCAAATGTAAATTCTTGAAATCCGTAGAAGACGTACACACCTCCCTTCGACTTTATAATTTGATTACAACCCACACGTCTCCAGACATCTTCCTATTTTTTCATTGATAACCAAATGTGACTGTTGTTTTGGGTCATTGTGCTCTTGATGCACCGCACCTAGTCCTAATTAAAAGAACTGCCGAAGACTCCTAATCCTTTCCACACACAAAAAGAAATGCTACCGTATACAAAAAAGTGTTCCTGAAATAGATTGGTCGTGCGAGTTAAGTACCCTCAAGGGTGTAATTTGTGTAGATGCTTTGTCTGGATTTTGAAGACACAGCGTTTTTTCAGTTAAAGTAGGTACTTTGATTTTCCTTTTTTGTGTATCGTCTTTGATTGATGACCAAAAAAACCAACAGATTGTTTTTTTTTATCATCGTCACCTCGTTGAAAATGAGGTATGGGGAACATGTTGCGGCGAGTAAATTGTGGTTGAAAAGAACTTTTCGATGGGTGTCATTAGAACATGACATTTGCATGTCATTTCAAGTACGAGTAGTTTGAAAGATTCGAAAATGATTGGTTGGCTATGAATTGATCTTTTTAAACGTTCTGCAATAATCAGAACTGTTGAGCTGTTGATGATTGAGTGGAATAAAAAGAAGTTTAAAAGATTAGTGGGAAATAGATGAAACGGTGTGCTGAGATACTAGCGGACCATAATAAATTACAGTTGAAATCTTTTACCCCAGATACAGTAAAATAGAATATTTTCGTTCATTCAACCATTCAATATAAATTGACAGAAAAAATGCAAATGTGAATGGACAAAAATTCTGGACACACAAAAACCACTTGAAAAATAAATGTTTGACCACATTTTTCCTTATCCGAACAATTTTGCAAAATAAATTGGAAAAATAATACTCGTAAGACTCTTAAGGATTTATCGTTTTGCTTATATGTATCGTTTAGTCAATCATCAACATCTACGTAAGCGAAATAAACGATAAATACATATTATGTATCTCCAAGTTTAATGGATTTCAAAATGAATCTTAGTTAAATCATTGTTATCCGAATTAAGATCTACGTATAGTTCGACAGATGTAAACAAATCTTCTTAGTTCTTTATCTGAATAGTTCAGCAACTCGGGATGAAGTACATTTTTTTGTTTTATAATTTTCGCGTGCAAAAGGGGTTGTTAGCACCCTTATAGTATACTTCTGAGGGAGACTACACCTCATCTCCTCTGTACATGTAATGCACTCTCCCATAAAAGAATATCTATCTAGGAGCCTTCTTCCTTAATGAAATCGGTGGCTTAGCTAACACAGATGTTAGAAGTCTATCGCGCTTCATTAGAAGCTCCAAATGGTTTAGCGAGTAGAGGTCGAATCTCCCCCGAAAATCCGACGGACGGCATCACAACGGATCTCATTGGTTTAAGTGTGTTAGCTATTAGCTAACAGCCGCCTTAACCTAACCTAACCCTTATAGTATAAATATTTACGCAGCGCGGGCATTAAGGAAATGAGGAAGTACGAAGGACGAGAAACCGATGCACATTGCTTTTGAATGTTTGTAGATCATAATGTGTAGGAAAAACAGAGCGTGATGGAGCATTCCCCATTCGTGTTGTACGACTAAGGAACGATTCTTTGGATTTCATTGTACGTCCGAAAGTAGGTTTAAGGGTGAACTGATGCGTATTGTGGTTGAAATGTTCTAAGGTTGGAATGCAACTGGCTATTTCGTTTGTGGTGGAAATATCGACAAAACAGCGATAGGCAGAGAGACATTGCGACGATGAATAGACAGTCAAGCGATTTCGCGATATCTCTGTCGCCTATAAGTTTTATCGCGTGTTTTTGTATTCTTTCAAGTAGCTCCAAATATGTGATATGAAGATATGAACGTTGTACTCAAATTTGGGGCGAACAAACGTCTTATAGCCAGATAGAATAAAGTCTTTCAGTGATGCTGGTGCTATTCACGGATAATGGCAGGCTGTTGAGGTTTCGCTTTAATGACAAAAGACATCATTGTGTTTTGGAAGCATCAAACTCCACCCTATTGATTGTATCCCACTGAACTAAGCTATTAAGATCGGAATTGAACGGACTTAACATACGTTGCCGTTCCAGTTCCATACCCAAAATGAGCGGCGGGACCCAGTTAACCAATATGAAAAGCTGAAGGTACTGTCTGCGACGAAATGAATTGGATTAGAAGTTACAGACAGGAGATCATTAATAAAAATGAGGATGATCGATGACAAAACGGAGCCTTGGGGAACACCAGCATCGACCTCAAAGTTCTATTGCCACTGTTGCTGCAAAGTGAGCGGCAGGCAGATTAGCTTTATCTAAAGAGCTAACAGCTGGAATGTCATAGTAACTGAGATTCGGTATAGATGAGGAGACCGAATTCTTGATGTTTTTAACAAACATGGGTGCAAAACCATGGTTAGCCGAATTAAGTACGCCTCCCGGATAAAAATAAATGAATATGAGACATTAATGGCCCATGCAGGTCCTAAAACCTAGCCTCTCCAACCACTTTTTTTTGTGCGAAGTGGAAGGGACATGCAATTTTAAGCAGAATCCGAACGGCACATTTGAGAAGCTTCTCATTACAATTGATACTCTTCGATATGTTTCAGACGTTCGCAAAGGGTGGGGTAGTGGGAAAAACTATAGATGTTAATTGACCCCGTCAGGATTTGAACCATTGAAACACTGCCGCCCGGATAGTTAGAACTATTTTTAAAAATCATACACCCCTATCGTGGAATCCGTCGGGGGGAACGATCCGCTAATAGTGAACAATTTGCATCGTGTAATCCGCAGACGTGTACCATCCACATGTCGGTAACGTGAATGAAATTCACTGTATCGTGGAAAACGAATAGATCGAATCTGTCCATGCATTTGACATCCGCAGTTTTTATTTTCTTTTCACTGAATTTAATTTTTACAAAACAAATATGTTTGAAATGAGCTGTCACATTTGAATTTCCTAATCACCAATAGTTGTCGGTAAGGGAAAGTATCCGACGGATCCCACGATAGCAATTTTCTGTTCACGTGAATCGAGTAAGTGAAGTGAATCTCAAATCCGACGGATTCCACGATAGGGGTGATAGTCTTGTAATTTTGTCGCATTCTCTGTTCAGAATAGCATAAATTCATAATAATTTCAAAGCTTTAGGAGTTGTATACACACGGACAGATGTAACATTACCCTGTGCTGGGTTCCTGGACACCATGACATCCCATGCATCTGCAAGGCGGACGAGTAAGCCAGAAAGGAAACCGCACAAGAGCTCTCTGGCAACAAGCAAAGGCACCGTCCGTGCCCATTCAACCGTTTAAGTTTAAACTATCAGAAAATGCACTGGTAGAAGCGAACAATAGATGAATTAGTATCAGCACATGTTCGTCCTCCAAGCAGATATGGACAAAGTACGATGCGAAAAGAACATCCTATCGCCTCTCCATAAGTAGGAAAAATATTAGCTCGGTAGTTGGAGCTATCACTGCGGCCATTGCCTTCTAGGCAGATACGCCACCAGAATGGGAGCATACTCCAATGGTTTCTGCAGAAGCTGCAGAGACGTGGAGGAAGAGGAAATCATCACACTTCCTGTGTAGCTGCCCTGCACTAGCGAATATAAGATCTTGGCAATTATTTCTTTAAAGATCTAAGCGATCTTAGCGAGACAGATGTTTGCTTAGAAGAAAGAGCAGCTTCAATTGCTATATGGCAAACCAGGTGGAAGAACACTACAAAAGGCAGATGGACATACAAGCTGATCCCGTCAATCGAGACCTGGACAAAGCGAGCACATGGAAACATTAACTACCACCTTACGCAGTTCCTGACTGGCCACGGCGGCTACCGCAAATACCTACATCGATTTTGACACGATAGCTCGCCATTTTGCCCAGCTTGTCCAGACCAGGAGGAAGACACGGAGCACGCAGTTTTTCATTGTAGGCGATTCGTATCATGGAGAACGAATCTGCCCAATCCATCTTTCGTAATAGACCATATGTCGGAGTCGGAGGACAATTGGACGACAGTTTGTAATCTGGTAATAACTTTCCAAAATGAACTGCGGAGAGTAGAAAGGCTAAGGAGAGCATCAGAAGCAGCAGAAGCGTCAGAAGCAACTGACACAAGACAAGACGCATAGCATGAATTGCCAACCAGCCCCGCGAAGTAATACCTAACGGCAGTCCCGCGGGGAGAGTGGTTGACGTCTGCTGGGTGTGGATTAGTACGTAGGCGCATTCCTGGCATCGATTATTCGGGTTTGCGAATCGTGCATGCCATCTTTTGAAGATTACCACATCCATTGGCACAGCCAAGAAAAAAAAAATATTTGCTGCATAAGCAAATTGGTCACAAAATCTAAAGGGCTTTACTTATTTGAGGTTGAACCCCCCTGCCATCCCTTCATGCCCCTTTCCGTGGACCAGTGTGGCTGAGGTTCGTACTGCAACAGTCATCCCAAGCCACACTCCACCCACGAAGCGCGTGGCATTTAGAGGTACGTATGCCCCAGCCACTACCACTCAAGAACCGAAATTCGACTGTGCAGCTGTCCCATCCCGGTATCCCTTCCATGAGTTCAAATAACGGTTTTCAGGGTTCGACTGCAGCAGTCAGCCGACTCGATAATACCTGCAAGCGAATAGAGGGTGGTTTGTGGTTCGACTAAAAAACAGTCAGCTCAGAAAACTCTCCTTGATGGTCGTACTGAAGCAGTCAGCCCACGAAGCTCTTCCTCCGCTGCGCAGTGAATCGGGATCAGTCTGGGGTTTGAACTGATAACAGTCACCCCACTCGGATCCTAACACATGGTTTCTGGAGTCATGCTGAGCTCGACTGCACTAGTCACTCCTTAAGATATGCAGCTGTAGTAGCCACACACCGGTTCCTCGGCAGCGATTTCGAGCAACAGGCTGGGATTTGACTGCGATCAGTCATCCCAACCTGTACTTCTACCCAAGAAAGCGGACTGCTTGAGGTTAGACTGCAAAACTTCAATCAGCACTACACTCTTAGGGTATGTTTTCTTAAGCCAAGCAGAAAAATGGGACCAGAACTGAGGCTCGACTGTAACTGGCACTTCACTCTGGTCCTCTCCCAGTGGTATTGATCGTCTGTGCACTTCTACTCTATATTTTTCAACTTCTCTTCTCGGTAAGTTAGCTTGACCTTCGAGCCCAGCCAGCCACCTTACCTAACCTAAACCTAACATAGGAGTTGATAATATTTGCACGTAGTTTTTCTTATCCAGATGTAATAGTTTTCACTGATACTTGTAAATATGTTACTCGCTCCTAGTTCCATATAAACTTTTGAGTAAAAAATAGGGAAGCATATAAAGGCGCTATCAGATCGGTGGGGCTGCCTCTAGAGACTGTAGATATTTTCACCACGCTGTTTAACAATGCGCTGAATAATGCACATTATCCGGCGCATTGGAAGGTAGCTGTGGTACACCCTATCTCGAAAAAAGGTAAAGATAGGACGAACCCTGCCAATCTCCGGTCAATTAGCTTGCTTCCGAATATTAGCAAGGTCTTTGAAAAGGTTGTCAATAGAGCCCTGTTAAAGTGGGTCGAGGACAATAACATAATCGTGGACAACCAGTTTGGTTTCAGGGCGAGGCATGACACTATTCATGCCGCGTCGAAGCTGGTTTCCGACATTGAGTGGAATAAATGCAAGAGCCAATGCACGGGTGCTTGTCTGGTTGATTTTGAGAAGGCTTTCGACACCGTATGGTTAGAGGGACTTTTCTACAAGTTGACCAGGCGGGGGATGCACAAACCTTTGCTATATGTAATTTATAATATGCTTATGGGAAAGAAGTTCGTTGTCAAATGTGGCAACGTGACTTCGAGCAGAGTCTTTGAAATTAAAAACGGTTTACAGCAGGGGGCGGTCAATTCTCCGATCCTGTTTAACATTTACACGAGTGATCTGGTGGGTTCACTCAGACATGCTATAGCGTATGCCGACGATTTGGTGGCATACAGATCAGGTCCTAAAATCGAGGTCATTAATATCCTTTTGCAGCGTGACTTTGATCAAATTAAGCGATATTGCGACGACTGGAAGTTGAAAATCAACTTTCAGAAGACGGAAACAATCTTGTTCAGAACTCCATTGGCTGGGGCCTCTAGGGATACCAGAAAAAACTGGAAAAAATTGGCCATTATTGGACAAAATGGGCAGCCATTGGCGGTGAGAAGCGCAGTTAGATATCTAGGTATCTGGCTTGACCAGTATCTATATTTCGATAGACATATAGTTGCTTGTCTTGCTGGGGCCAAGAAGGCTTATGCTCGGACAAGGAGACTGTTTCATAGCAGTCAACTTGACTCTAGAGTGAAGGTCATTTGCTACGTGGTCCTTATAAGGCCGATCATCGCTTATGGTTGTCCATTGTGGTTTAATATAGCGCCTAGTTATATGGAAAAGATTCGGGTTTTGGAGAGACAAAGTCTTAGGACCTGTCTCCGGTTGTTCCGAACGCCTGAATCCAACTATATAAAATACTATCCCAACAAGGTCCTATACGATGGGGCTCAGTTGAATAGGATTGACAATTTCCTCATTAAGGTCACTCGAAGGCACGTTGCAAGGGCGATGGCCAGCGACAATAGTCTGATATTTGGGGCTTACTACCCCAATGGAATGTACATAGAGAGTACGCTCCGGTCTGGCTTTATCCCGCCAGAGGCATTTATCCCTATTGATGCAAAAGGGCTGGTACAGACGAGGGATGGTATTCCGGTCTTATACCAACGCTACCGCAGCGCGAGAGATAAGCGGCTCCTCCAAGACGGGGACGTCGCCAATGCTCATGAGCTCCTCCGTTTTAGTACCGCAATATCGGAGAGGGATAGATTCGCCACGGAAAAGCAATTCGCCGAATTTTGGTGGCTTGTTGAGGGGGGAGGGGTCAACATGCCCTCCCAGGACGGTGCGTTACTCTAGGTAACATCCTCTTAGCTTATAAGTTAGATTAAGTCAGCTAGGGCGTTTTTGGGAGAGGCCGGGCTCGCCAACGTGTGGTGATGCTTCCGGGAGTTGACTGACGCTGTAAGACTTCAGTCGGCTCACGGCGGCGCGTGTGCACGTTGATGACTGCCAGGCGCTCGGAAAGCAATTGGGATTTTGACCACTTGTTGTGCAAGGCAACGAGTGCTCAGAATCGTAATTATAGTAAGAATACGTTAAGTAGTTTAAGTAAGTAGAATAGGTAGTTTGTAATTTGTTTTATATAAAATCTCAATAATGATACCGAGTTTTAGTAAATTTTCTCGAGGAATATATATGCAAGATTAGTTCGTAAAATAGTTTTTAGGCCGAAAGGCAAAAATTATAAGGTTATAGTTAAGTTTAGAGCGTCCGCATAAGGACCTGTTAATTTAAAATTAGGTTTAATCATTTTTGTCTAGTATGTAAGTAGTTATCTAACAATGAATAAAAAAATGAATTTCAAAGTCAAGTCAAAGTCAAAGTCAGATCGGTGGGATATTGTATTCCTTTAGCTAATTAGCAAATCTATTCTAATAAATGTACGTCTTACCTATCATATTATCATCATAAAAAAAACTGCCCAATTCAGTCTCACAGACTGAAACAAGCCCAAATTATCATAAACACGGTTTCGGGTAGCCTGCTGACTTTAAATTTGCAGTGCTCGGGGTTTTCAAAGTACTAATAGTGCTAATAAAGTGTTGCCTCGGGATAAGCCTCGAAAACTATAAACAGAACTTTTATATAACTTTTTTTGCTTGTTTGGGTGGAATTTTGACCATTTGATTAAAACAGACCTAGATGTCGGTAAATTCATAAACATGTAGTAACTTTAAAAAAATGTTCTGTTTTATTTAGGTTCTGGTTTATGGGGTAAATAAAATAGTTGAAAAAGTCTCGGATAAGAAAAACCTTAAATAGACATTCGTAAGGACCTTAATCACTATATACTCCGACAGGTAAGCGGCTGCAATGGCTATGGAGTCAGTAGTTGTAAAATCAAGGGCGGTGTTACAGTGCGGAAGACACCTAGACGAGATGCTAATCGCCAATTCAGTGACCCTATGGCGGGTACCAGGGCACAATGACATCTCGAGCAACGAAGAAGCAGACAAGTTGTCGAGATACGCATCGGAGATGGATGGATCTCTGGCTCTAAAATCTATACAAACTCTGCTCGGTGCACTGACACGAAAAATCGATGTTGAATCCACGAGTTAAACAAACCAACGTTGGACCAACCTCGAAACGCAGACACTCGAGGGAGCTAAGGCCAGCGGAAAACAGAAGGAAATCTAAGGTCATGACCGGGCTAAACCGCAAAGACATACGCACATTGACGGGGGTCCTCACTGCGCTGTGGGCTTACACGCGGAGCGGCTGGGCATAATGCACAACGATTACTGCAGGAGCTGTAGAGACGTCCAAGAGATAGAATCTATTCGTGAATGCCCTGCCCTTAGAACTAACAGATTCAAGATTCTTGGCAGCTACTTCTTTGAGGAGCTGGAGGATCCGACCGATATTGAGAGGAAACTCCTGAGATTTACATATAGATCCGGTTATACTAGTGCAGGGAAAATATTTAAATACGTTAAGTGAGGTCACAGAGGCCGCCTTAAAGAAAATTAGTAATTGGACTAAGAGCTGCGGACTAAATGCCAACCGCTCGAAAACGGAGTTAGTCCGGTTTACGAGAAGATACAAAATACCGCACTTCAATCTCCCGAAACTTGACGGAGTGGAACTGTCCCTTACGGACAGTGCGAAGTATCTGGGCGTAATCCTAGATAGAAAATTAAATTGGAATCTCAGCATAAGGGAAAGAATTAAGAAAGCGTACAAAACAGCGGCAAAATATGGGGCCTGAAACCCGCCATGGTACACTACTGGTTATATACAGTAGTGGTGATACCCATACTTACATATGGCTCCCTTGTGTGGTTTAGGGCAACAAACAAAAGAACCATAATTGGAAAACTAGCGACGGTGCGGAGAACGGCTAGCACTAGAACGGCCGTATTACTCCCACGGCAGCACTGGACACCTTTCTGCACCTTATCCCGCTAGGCTTAAAAATTAAACAACTTACTGGCAATAGCGCCTCAAAAATTTGGGCCAGTTTAAGGAATGCAGTTTTGGGCACCGCACCTTAACTGATGTGATACCCGGAAATCCTATGCGGACAGATGATTTTTTTTTTTTTTAATAAAAGATTAACTTTAATTGTTCTTAAATTTTTTTATTTACTTTATAATTGTCACAACTTTTTTATTTTGTTTTTTCTTCGCGACGCGTTTCAAAGCTCCTGCTTCATCTTCGGGCGAGTACTATGTGTACGAAGATGAAGCAGGAGCTTTGAAACGCGTCGCGAAGAAAAAACAAAATATAAAAGTTGTGACAATTATAAAGTAAATAAAAAATTTTAAGAACAATTAAAGTTAATCTTTTATTCAAAAATAACATACACAACCGGAGACGAACAAAAATAACAAAAATGGAAAAGATGAAATTTGCCCCTTGGTCGACTTTGACATTCCCTATGAGTTGTCATATCCGGGAAGGGAAGAGTGGCAAAGAGATGCAGTCACAGTAGCAAATGAGGTTGCTATCTACAATGATGGCTCTAAGACGGGGAAGGGGACGGGTTCTGGTATTATTTCTGTTGATCCAGACCAGAGAGAGTCTATACGACTCCCGGACACAAGCAGTGTCTTCCAATCGAAAGTTATGGCTGTTCTAAGGGCGGCAGAGATAGTGCAGATGGGATCAATGTCGGGAAGGGATATCGCCATCTACATTGACAGTCAGGCGACACTTAAGGCACTAGAATCTGTTAACATCAATTCTGAGACATTCAGAAACTGTCGCAAAATGCTGAAAGCAGTATGCAGACGGAATCGAGTAAGACTGTGCTGGATACCGGGACACAGCGGTATAGAGGGAAATGAGCAAGCCGATGAGCTAGCGAGAAAGGGAGGGGAACTGGAAAATAGTGGAGGTGTGAACATTAACCCACCCATTGGCGTTATCAAGGGAATAATTAATGAGAACATCTTAAAAAGGCTGACCTTATATGGCAAAATTTAGAGCTAGCTATGGTGTCTAGAGCACTTTGGCCGCATTTGCAAAAGGAAAGATCTAAGGAAATTCTCAAATTGAGCAGGGAACAGCTTAGAACAGTAGTTGGGATTATGTCGGGGCACTGTTTCCTAAGGAAGCATGCTAGGCGGCTTAGATTGGAAGATGTGAATACATGCAGGTTCTCTGGGGATCTACAAGTCGAGGAAGACATAACGCACATACGTACCTATAGCACGGAATCGTAGGAGGTTTCTAGGAGAATACTTCTTCGAGAAATTAGGGGAGTTGAGCGGTACAGACCACAGGAAGTTGGTAAAATTCTGCAGGAAGATTGGGCTTTGTCTAGGAAAAGCTTTTTAGGTTTTTCTCCATTCGAAGTCTTGGTTTCAATTGATTCCCTAGGTATCGCGATGGGCCCTCTGGTGCCTAGTGCTGTATGCGAATTGCATACCCCTGTCTTAACCTAACCTAACCTACATATAGTTCCGGGTGGTTCTAATACAGCGGATCACTGAGTATATTTTTGGTTTCTTTGCAGGTTTTAAAATGTTTGCAAAAACCCAACAATGGACATAATGGACCCAAACTGATGGTCTAAGTGAGCCGTGACATCTGTCACAAGGACATTTATTTACCTACCTACCTACCTAAGGACCTTAATCGCATATATACGCCACCAAATTGTTAAGTTCATTGTATTTCAGTTTTTCAAGAAATGAAACAGCCTCGGAGGAAGCAATAACATTACAAATAGGCCGCTAAGTGCTGACTTCCACAATTGCAAAAGCACCGCACCCTATTTTCAAATTGTTAAAGCTAGTCAAGACCAGAAATTCTTAAATGGCTTCATAAGTAAGCAAACAAGACGTAACGACTATTCATTTCATAAGGATTAACCAGATTCCCTACATCGATGTAAAGCACGCCACCGTCTGCAACAAATCTCCCCTGGATAATCCCATTCATAAACCAAGAAAAAAAAACCTCACACTCTCATTCTCATTTATTAAATTGTACACGTACATCTTTTAACAGCCATCAGGCGTTTTACATCCCTGCAAACGATACTTTATGTTTGAAATTAGTTCGCAAGTCGCCACCATGTCACGTACATTTCTCTTTCATTTCGCCTCGAATCATTACAAACGGTAGATGGCGATTGGTTTCCTTCCAATCGAATAAGAAGAAACAAATTATGCAGTCCAGAGATCACAAGAGAAATCACCCATTTCACACACAATGATCCTCGTTTTGTCATCCAATTAAGCATCTCGCAGCAGCACTCATCTGGCTAACATCTCCAAGCGACCAAACAGCACCGCAACGAATGAGCCAGCCATTCAATGTGATCGCATAAATTCCAAGCAAAACGAGCAAGTGTTTTACATTTATCCGTCCAAGAGTATCTATCTATCTATAGCAGGAGAAGGCGCGATTTTTTATAACATGTGTCATCAATGAAGTATCTTCTATAATTCATGCGCTAATGGCTGGAAAACTATACGAGCGACGACTAACGACAACCACGACGACTCAACTCAATCTTGTAGAATACGATAATTTATTGTTTCAATTTGTAAAGTGGCCGTTGTTTGTGGATGTGTTTTGCCCTCAAAAGCACCTATAATGCAAGCGTCGACTAAATTTATATATATTTGTCGAGTGTACTTTGTGAATTTACAACTTTATTGACCTCGCACTCCACACAAGTATGCCTATACCTTTTGTATACGCGAATAGATAGGCGCGACGCATCCGTGGGCTTTCTTCCTGTCAGACATACCTACTTTGATTCTGGTTAATGCGGGAACAGTGAGTGGAATACGTGAGCATTAGAGAATAAAATTGTGTCTCCAACTAATGCCATAACGAGTGAAACAAATGTTCAGGGATGCTTTTATCCTCTACCCAACACGGGCGGTGCTATCTAAACGAGACCAAGAATGCGGGCCCGATTTGAAATAAAAACCAATTTTCCCCCAGCCCTGGGAATTATATATGTGACTGGGTGTAGTAGCAGCGTATTTAACTTAATGTATTGTGTGCGTTCCGCTATAAATAATTTTCCAATTTATATTCGTTGGCTACCAATAAAAATAGATTTCTGTTTAATTTTTATCGCACATTTTTCATCGCGTCGCGTCGTTGGGAATGCGTTGAAAGGACATTTTCATTATGAACGACTTCTTTGGATAATTCCTATTTGAAAGGCAAAATAAATTATGACATATCAGAAAACCACTCTCCACAGAAAAAGTCCGCTGCACTCTTCCCTACATTTACATTTGCGAAATGCCAACGCTTTCCCTTTTTTTTGTATCAAAGCTACTTAGCCACAGCAGACGAAGATTCCACAATTGCTATCTGCTGACGCGGAGTGTGATGGTGTGCACGTCCTACTTCTTAAGGAAGAATGTCGGATGATGTGACACGCAAAAATAAAATAAAAAATAGTCTGCGTATTTTTATATAGGTATACTACACACATGACCGCACATTCTTAAACAGTTTCAGGTTAAACCAGGCAACATGCAAAGAAACGGTACAAAGAGCGCACTCACAACAACAAAACATTCATTCGTAAACGGCTAATGGGGCAGATTAACATGTAACCTCTTTATCGACTGTTATCTCTGGAATTAAGTTCCGCGAGAAAAAAAACAGACAGATGAACTAAAAAAAACAGATTGTGCATGTAGACTACGGCACCCCTAGCAAATAGCACGATATTATTATTCAATGTTTTGCAGTTAATTGCGTTTTGGCGTTTTCTGAAACGGAGCTCCGTCCTCTCTATTTTGAAAGAAACAGAGAGAGATAGAGATACCTAATCAGTATGTAGCACTTGACCCTTTCTGGTACTAATTGCAGCTGAAAGTGCATGCAGGCGATGGCGATTAATTAATCTTCCCCCTTCTGCATCACTGAGGGTTTTGCTTACACTTCAGGAATAGTTTGCTTAATACATACACATATTGTAAGGAGAATGCTCTTAACCTCTTTTTTAAGTGCTTAGGAATTGAAACGACTTTTAAGGTAAGGCCTCTGCCACAATTAGTATTCACTGAAGAACTGAATATGTATTTGATTTCGTTTATCCGGAGGGAGTAGAGTAGTTGGATAACGAGCAGTCTGATAGTTTATTGACGTAAAATGCAAAACGACTGCATTGTTTTATTTATTTTTATGGATATTTGTTCCACATCCTCGATTGGCTTATCACCAATAAACACAAAAAGGACATATGTTTGCATTTGAATTAACTTATCCATCCGGTAAGGCTGAAAACACACCGGATAAAGCAAAACGTGTTTTTTTGTTTCGTGAAACAAGATAACTTGGTTTCTTGCACACAGCAAAGAAAACGAAACTAAAAACATAGGGACGGGCTACAGTCCGCTTGGGCGAACTGTTGGATACCCTATTCTTATTCTTATCCCTCATAAGTGGGCGTGACAAAAGTCTGAGTATGGTTGAATTGTTAAGAACACTCTACAGATTTTGTCGAAAAAAACTAAGCTTTTGTAAAAAAACGCTCCCTAGCTCAAACTTTGGTTTTTCAATATATATAATTGTGGGCGTGTCAGTAGGCGGATTTTGAAAATATTTAGACATGAGCATAAAGGGCCCCCTAGAGAGTATATATTATAAATTTCAGCTCCCTAGATCAAACTTTGGATTTTCAAAAATAGGTTTTTTTTACATTGTGGGCGTGTCAATAGGCGGATTTTGAAAATATTTACACATGAGCTTGAAAGGCGCCTAGAGAATATATATTATAAATTTCAGCTCCCTAGCTCAAATTTTGGTTTTTCAAAAAATTTGTTTTATTTAATTGTGGGCGTGTCAGTGGGCGGATTTTGAAAATTGTATCTCCCGAGCAGTTTTAGGAGTCATAGATCATATATACAAAATTTCGGCTTTCTAGCTCAAAATTCGATTTTTTCCAAAATTTTGTTTTTTTTAGTTTGTGGGCGTGTCTGTGGGCGGATTTCAAAAATTCGTAAACTTGATTATTTCGGGACCCTAGAGAGTATATGGTTAAAATTTCAGCTCTCTAGGCCCAGTTTAAAGGCCTAATTTTTGCCAACGGACGGACGGACATGGCTAGATCGACATTACTATCGATGCTGTTCATAAATATAGTAACTTTTAGGGGTCTACGGGCAATATTAAGGTATGTTACAAACTATGCGTCAAAATTAATATACCCTTAGAATAGGGTATAAAAAAGAAAAAGGCATTAACGGATCATACAGGGCCTAAAACCTAGCTTCTCCAACCACTTTCATGTGCGAAGTGGAAGGGATCTACAATTTTGAGCCGAATCCGAACGGCAAATTTGAGAAGTTTCTCATGACAATTAATACTCTTGTCAGGCGTTCGCAAGAGGAGTTCGGCTGTTTAATCTCAAAAAACTTCGGCGTGCCTCATGGTTTCGATCAGTTTTTATTGAATCAACTGCATTTGTGTGACCCAAGAATTTGCAGGCTTGTTTCTTTCTTAAGATTTCGACACTTGCATGCTCCTGTTATTGATTATTGTTTGATCGACCTTTTACGACACCAGTGATCTCCACTCGTGGCAACCCACGGATTTGCATACAAACCTTCGGGAGAGCTGCAAATGTGTCGCTTAGCTCATATGAATGTTAAAATTGCCTAGAACTGATTTCACCCATTGGCGAGAAACGCTGCGTTTTGAAGGGCCTTGCAGTGATACTTTAAGCCCGTCCCTGTGGGCAGCTCATTTGAAACTTCTTAATGGCTATTTTTTGCAATAGTCGAACACGGTATCCCAACTGTGTTGCGGAATCTAATTTCATAGATAAGCTATCATGTGATTTTTCAAATCACGTTCTGGAGCAGTTAATTCGCAGAGCAGCTGGTAACTATTTTCGGTGGCAACTATACCTGGTGTAGGTAAACAACAATACCTCCAATCGCATCGTAACAGAGAAAAACCGCTACTACTTTGGGTGGGCGAAGCAAATGAGTTCCAGACACCTGACGCGAAGGACAAAATGCATGCTTTACCAAACCTTAAACCTATCGTTTCGGCTTTTTGGCGGCAAGTGCAAGACAATAAGCAGCGAGGGAAAGCTGATAATCGTCTCCCTCGAATTTCTTTGTCGAATATTCGGTGATGTGTGCGAGATGGGCGAATGGAAGAGAAGATACAGTCGCGAACTCTTTGCCTTGTAAAGCTAAAGCACGTCGACTACATTAAATCAGATCAACCGAATGAAAAATCATGCGCTAGCCAAGGGGATTTTCGATTCCCAGTCCCCAGGTTCGAGACATCAAGGAAGGCCGAACCTTGGTCAAGCCATCGCCGATCCCAGGACGCTTAGTCTGGACAACTGGAAACAGCGTGCTCGGGATCGCAGGCCGATGGCTGCAGTTAAGAAGCAGAGACTCTGTACGGGTCGTTTATAAGTTGGTATGAATATTGGAAACGGATAAGCTTTGCAATTGAATGAAGAACGAATAATGGTAACGCAGCTAATAAACAAAAATCACATATCACATTAGATCACACATTAGAAGATGCCCATTTTCGATATGTTTAATTTGTTGAGTGCTCCCGTGCAGGGAAGGGCTAAGATATGACTGTAGTGCCCTAGAAAGAACAGCGCTTGTCAAAAAAGGCGACGAATGAGATACATCACTTCATCAGTGCATGTTTAACACGTTGAAACTATCCAACAAGTGTACATGCAAATCCGTGGGTTGACACGACTGGAGATCACCGATGTCGTAAAAAAACGATCAAACAATAACACCGTCGATTGAGCAAATGTTTCGACGTATCGTGATTTATGTAAAGCAGAAAATGAGTCATCGAAACGACGTAGTTGAAACGACAGCCATTTTAAAGGTTACACGCAGCAAAACCATCGTCAAAACTATATCGTCAGACGATCATCGGCTTACGTGACGAGACCCCTGATCGGGTTTAATCGTAGTTTGTGTGGCTTGGGTTAGGATATGCACAACGCACACGAACACGAACGAATAAAAAAAAAAAGTTCCAAACATAAGACAATCGAAGCGATTGACATAAGGACAACTACTTTCGGATATGTATAAATGTGGACGATATGACTGAATAAACCACTAAAAAACGGAATATAGGTATTCAATCTTCAGCCATATACCCACGATGGCATTAGCTACGCAAAACAAAGTACATAGGTACCTACATACATATTTAGAAATATGAAACTATTACGACGACTATTACGAGGACTAGAGCAGCACCTACTTGAAGCCAGACTTGTTTAGTCAAAATAAGGCAATAAATTTTAATGGAAATATCTAAAGCATTCTGTTCCTCCTCGATTTCTTCTCGTTTCTCACGCACCGATTAATATAGATCTCAATGATCCCCGCACAACCTCAGAGTAGTGAATAGTTATTCCCAACAAAAAGAAACACGTATAGTACCTAGGTACCTCTTTTAAGGTCTCACAAACCAGCGTTCCTAACATAAAAAAAAAAAACAAAAAAATAGGTAGCGACTATCAAGGACTTATGTCAGACAAAACAACTTGAACGGTGGTGCTACTCAAGTTGCACTAACCACTCGACCTGCGACTTCTAGCTAACCGCAAGAAAATTCCACTGACATACTTGAGAAACAAATTTTCCCACGTCCAGTGTTTATTACGATATAACATGACGTTACATGAGGATAACGAAACCATTTAAAAACCATAATTTCTAGGAGAGTTAATCGCGCACATATGCGAATTTCAATTATTCTCCTCCCAAGGTGTGCAAATGCTTTTAAGACACATGCTACGCGCTCCAAACATATGTTTTACTGTCAATATTATGCACGTTGCCGTCACCTTTCCCGGGATATACCCAAATCCAATTAACATTTGACAATGGCACGGAAAATAGGATAAAAACAAACTTCAAACAAGTTAATGGTGTTTCCGTCACTCATCACCGTTACCCGACAAGCGATTATAATTAATGGCAATTAAGACTTAAGAAAAGCGAGCTGAAGAAGAAACAGAAAATCCCAAAATCAAACAGAAAATAGAATAAATTTCAGCAGAAAATATGAAAAAAAAAAAAAAAAATTAAAAATTATAATTCACGCGGTCATTTCTCTTAATCAGTCGATTTTCTAAGAAATAATAAACGGGAAACTTGAATCAACAATTCATCGAGTGTCATAGACAACTTCGCTTTACTTCATTAACGCGTGGTATCTGAATGCCAAAGTAAACGGAATACCAAAGCAAACGGAATGCCAAAGCATTTAGTCGTCATAAGAAAAAAACATTTGTCATCGAATGTATTTTTAATTCTCTCGTTTCCATGTCGTAGTCGTTATGAATGGAATTTTTAGCATAACAATTGTCTAAAGTGAGGAGTTGGGATTAATTTGGTTATTTTTATTGATTTGGATAATTGGTTTTAGTATTGTTGACTCTTGGATAAGTGATTTTTGTAGGAGATCCGGTTTGAATATGAAACTTGCTATTGACAACTAGTTTTTCTGGCTTCCGGATAAAATTTTATTGATGCGGTCGATGAATAGGGAATATGTTTACAAATGCGTGGGATAATTAATAGTTATGGATAATACAAATAATTTGAAAAGATGTAGAAGAAAACAAAAAGCTTTGTTTATGAGTCTCGCGGATGCATAACAAAGGCGTTTTGCTTATGACTGAGGTGGATAATACACACGTTTTCGAGGTCGTAGAGACTGGTAATTTTTATTACATTTTCGCGACAATTTACACCTGTTTGATAAAGTAAAAAGAATAAGTTATGAGAAATCCGTTGGGGTAAATATTTTGTGATCATTTTTGCGAAAAACTGTTGGGTAAACTGCGGAACACGTCAGAGGGCCGAAGTCCAGTTCTGGATGCACAAATATGACTCATTTGACGCTTGCCATAACAACAAACGCAGATATGATTCATTCCAGCGCTCGCATGCATCTGCGAAAGAGAATTTCGGCTTATGAAGAACAAATGTGTTCCAGATACGATGCATCCAATGCTAGGGATGGCCCAAGAAATCGAAATAAGGATAATGAAGGTTTTGATAGGCATAGGACCACGTGCAAAGCTTACATCTTTACAAATAGAGAAACATGCCTTGACGGAGTACCTGTTAAATTTTATGACGTCAGCACCCACACAAGGTTAGCCTTGAAGTAAATGAGGACAAGACAAACATCTGTCCACCGCCTGGGACACAACGTCAGTGTTGATAGCAATAACTTCGAGGCAGTTGGAGTTCATCTACCTTGGAGTAAACATCAACTCCAAGAATGACACATTAGTGGAGATCCGGCAGATAGTTACCTTAGGAAACCGCTGCTACTTCGGTTTTGCCAAACAAATGGGTTCAAAACTCATCACTCGAAGAACAGAAGGCATGCTCTATCGAACCTTAATCCTGCCAGTCCTGCTTCGTGGTGCCGAGTGCTGGACGATAAGTAGAAAAGCAGAGCTAATATTTGAAAGAAAAATACTCCATATATTTGGGCCTGTGTGCGAGGAGGGCGAGTGGAGGAGAAGATATAACCGCAAACTCTTGAGCTGTTCCAAGATGTGGATGTAGCCCAAAAAGCTAAAATACGTCGACTACATTGGCTTGGCCAAATCGAGCGAATGGACAGTAATGCTCCAGCGAAGAGAATCTTCGACTCCCAGCCCCCGGGTTGGAGAACGCAAGGAAGGCAAGTAAGACCGAACCTCGGTTTGAAAGACCAAAACATCGCGGGTGCCAAAGCGCTTGGGCTGGACAACTGGAAGCAGAGTGCCCGGGATCGCAGATGATGGAAGGCTGCAGTGTCTCAGGCAGAAACTCTTCACGGGTCAGGAGTCCGTTAAGTAGACACGTTTTTGGTCAGATTAACTTGAAACTTAACATAAACATTGCAAGGTGGTACCTAAACATTTTAATTTGGACAGAACTATTTTGAGTTGCATTTACTTGAATGATACTAAGCTGTCGACAGTATGGAAGGCGGCACACCAAAAACGCCTTGGTATTTAGTCAAGATTTGGACTGTCGGTGGATGGTTCGCTTTTAGCCCCGTTGTCTTATCGATTTTGACAGTGCAGTTGCTCAATGGAACGTCAATGAAGCAATCTCATTTACGATCGCGAAAGAGCGGCAGGCCTAGAAACTCCTAGATCACACAAATGAGACAACACCAGTATTTGATTGACCTCAATGACGATATGATTCGAAATCGGAAGGCCTGCCGATACTTTTTGAGGTCGAACCGGCAAACCCCCGATTAGCAGGGATGCAGTGAATTGGGAGGGTTGCGGTCCCTTAATTCCAGATCAAAATCTTGTCATTAAAGAGAAAGAAGAAGTGGTTAGTTCATTCGACTGCTCGGATTCCAGTAACACCTGGAGTATTTTCCACTGTCCCACCTCTTGCGAAAGTCTGACAAACATCCAGAGAATTTACTGTCATGAAAAGCTTCTCAAACTTGCACTTCGGAGTCGGCATGAAAATGTAGATCAATTGTAGCAATCAAGCACGAACATTATACAAATGCATTAAGAGGAAAAAGGCTCAAGATACATTATTCATTGTGCATAAGAACGATGAAGTAAATGGAAGGTTCGCGATTGGAAGTTATTTGTATATGTAAGTAGCTCAGACACCGTGTGGTGCATACTTTGTTTTTCAAGACATGAGAAGTTTCCTGCAGTTATGTATCTCGAGAATGTTCAAATGGTTTACTTAACGAAAGTTCATGTCACCAAAAAGATATCCAGCCCACCAAAGTCTAAGCTTAATGCATTTGTTTACCGTTGCAAGGGTAATAATTTCGCAAAACAACTTTTATACTGTGAAGCAATTATCAAATGACTGGTCAAAGATGTCAAATGCAAGTGGGGAAGCCATGCGAAGTGCTGAGAATTTGAAAGGCAAAAGAGTTCCTTCATACTTTTCATCCTCCAGGCTTTCCTCCTCACGGTTTTGTAAGTAGGAGTATCTGTTATGATATTACAGAATCTAAACCGCAAAGCCAGGCAAGTACGAGTACAATGAGAAAGACCACGCTAAAGAAACATAAAAAATTGCAAAATTTATTTTGACAAATGCTACAGAGAGCGTTGCATTAATTTAGGTGCGGATTTGTGGACACGCAGTTAGCCAACGCCTACTGACAATCTGCATTAGGAAGTTTGCCATCGTCCACGTAATGTGCGCATACGCCCCAGGGGAGGTGAAGAAAAACGGACAAACGTACTATTGAGTCCCTCGAAAAGAACTACATATAGGCGGATGCGCAGGGGCTCAGTGGTTATGCGTTGGACTACTGACTGAAGGGTCTCAAGTTCAAATCACGCCGGGGTCCAGGAACACCTCGTTTTTTTCACACCTCTTGCAAAATTCAAACAAACATCCAAGAGTATCAACTGTCATTAAAAGCTTCTCAGATTTGCAGTTCGGAGACAGAGTAAAATTGAAGGTGCCTTTCTTTCGTGCCAAAAATATAATTTCGCACACACTTATGGTTGGAGAAGCTGGGTTTTAGGCCCTATATGTTAAGGCTTGATATGTATTTACTTGTTTTAACAGGCGGATGTCACCGCCATTAATTGGCAATAGCAAATTATGGAAGGACATATTTCGTTATAACTGCAATACGAATCGCCTATGCCACACCATATCCGAGAACGGAGACCGTCTTATCAACTGCGTGTAATTTAGCGGCATATGGAGAATAATTTGATTGAATGCATTTAAACCAAGCTTTTAACATAAACGAAACACTATCCGATCTTAAAACCAAACCTGGTGTCCCACAAGAGTCAACAATGAGTCCGCTATTTTTTTACCTTCACATTCCATCAGTTCTGAAGCGACGTGTTGTAGTATTTAAATTATACTTTTGGACAAGTGGATGAGGATCTGAATTCAAGTTTGCATTTATCCGAGGGGTTAATTCATACAAAATAAGCAAACATTAGACCCCATCTCTGAGCATCAAGCAAGTTCAATACTTATCCAAGTGAATAACAAGTCAAAAATACAAGAAAAACATAAAGAATATGGTACATGTGCCTGCATAAATTCATATTAATGACTTATTCGACTAAGAAAAGTTCTGTGGGAGGGATATGATACCTTTAATCCTGATCATAGCCTCACCGCCATTAAAGGAAGAAGAAGATCCGACTAAGAAACCCGTCCATTGAGGTAAATTCGCCGTTAAGCAAGAAGAAGGCACTTATCCGAATAAGACAATTCACAGTGAATTAAATAGAAGTACAGCGAACCCAAAAAAAGCAGCTAAATTTGAATTATCTGGTAATCTACGTTTATCCGTGGTCGGTCTGTGTGTACGTGAGTGTGTTGGGTAAGACTTGTCACCACTAAGTCTGTGTGGGTATGATTTGTCACCCCTAACTACTCAATTAAAATATCATTCTATCTGTCGGATAAGGATACAGCCCACACCTTCATTATCCAGGCAACATTTGAGGTCTAAAAGGTAATGACCATGTTTTGAATGACGATTTGTGTTGTTGGAATTATGATTTTCTATATCCAGCCACTGACTGGATCGTAAAAAGCACACAAACGAAGTGTTTCGAATAAAAATGGCGCTGTTGTTCTTTTTTCTTTAAAAATGTTATCCAGTTTGAAGCTGTTTTTTTTTTTTTTTTTTTTGTTATAATAAGCGCGCACTAAAGGGATTTGTTGGGACCCTTATAATTTATTAGCTACACAGCGCGGGCGTTAAGGAAATTAGGGTGAGACGAAAAGGAGAGACGCCGATGCACGTTGGTTTTGAATGTTTGTAGGTTACAATGTGTAGGAAAAATGGAGCGGGGAAGAGCATTCCACTTGAGGGTGAACTGATGAGCATTCCTTGCATGACGGGTATTGCGGTTGAAATGTTCAAGGGGAGGATTGCAACTGGCAATTTCGTTTGAGCACTTATGGTGGAAATACATTGTTGCTGCACCCCATCACGTAATACCACCAACGCTTTGACGATAGCTCTGCTTCTTTTAACCATGAAAAGCGTTCTTTCCCTCTATTGACTTGACAATTGGGTGTTTCGATATCCACCGCACGATAGATCCTTGCTGCGCACAGATATCGCTAAAACGATATCGTCAGACGGAAGTGGTTTTAAATGAGGGTATTTAGTTTTAAATGCTGAGGATATGGAAGAACTACTGTAGACTGTTTAACGGCAATGACGAACTAAATCCCGCTGTCAGACAGAATGCACCATTCAACCTGGACGATGAAGACCAACAATTCCGTCTACCCGACCTGGACGAAGTGAAGATAGCCATATCTAAGCTTAAGTCCAACAAAGCCGCTGGAGCAGGTGGCCTAACCGCCGATCTATTCAAAGCGGCAGGCGATGACTTGGTTAGGAGCATGCACCAACTCATCTGTAAAATATTGTCGGATGAAAGTATGCCCGATGAATGGAACCTCAGCATTGTTTGCCCGATCCTCAAGAAATTATACCCTCTGAACTGCGCCAACTACAGAGGTATTAGTCTCCTTAATATCGCCTGCAAAATCTTATCTGCCGTGCTGTGTGAACGCCTAAAGCCTGTCGTCAACAACCTGATTGGCCAGGAAATTCTACCATCGACCAAATATTCAAACTGCGGCAGATCTTGGAGAAAACCCAGGAAGTCCAAATCGATACCCACCACCTTTCATCGACTTTAAGGCCGCCTATGACATCATTTATAGAGACGATCTATACAGAGAAATGTCTAGTTTTGCCATCCCTTCCAAGCTCGTCCGTTTATGCAGGATGACAATGGAGAATGCACGCTGCTCCATCAAGGTCGGTAAAGAACTCGCCGAGACCTTCGATGTCAAAAAAAGGATTTAGACAAGGCGATGCGCTGTCACGTGACTTCTTCAATTCTTCAACATCGTTCTTGAAAGAATAGTGCAAAACTCCAATGCTAACACCAGAGGCACTATCTTTCGAAAGTCCGTCCATCTACCCGCCTATGCCGACGACATCGACATAATCGGCAGAACGCAGCGGCATGTCACTGGCGCGTTCATGAGTATTGAGAGGGAGGCCGCGAAGATAGGTTTGGCGATCAATGAGGGCAAGACAAAGTGTATGATGTCATCAAGAAAGGACACCCAACACCGACGTCTCGGACAGTATGTCACTATAGACAGATATAACTTTGAGGTGGTTAAGGACTTTCTCTACCTAGGCTCCACAATGAACTCAGGCAATGACACCAGCGCTGATATTAAACCAAGAATAACTCTTGCCAATCGCTGTTTCTTTGGGCTAAGAAAGCAATTGAGTGGCACAGCCCTCTCTCGAACAACTAAAGTGACCCTTTATAAGACCTTAATAATCCCAGTCCTTCTCTATGGTGCAGAGGCATGGACTCTAGCAAAAGCGGATGAGGTCACTCTTGGTCGTTTTGAGAGGAAAATTCTTCGGGTAATTTTTGGTCCCGTCCCGGAGGAGAGATTCAACGACGAACTGTAGGGGCTGTACTGCGACATCGACTTAGCCAGAAGAGTGAAGGTCCAACGACTGAGGTGGCTGGGTCATGTAGAGCGAATGGACGCAAATGCACGTGAATGCTCCGGCCCGGATCTTCGAATCCACACCCGAGGGACGGGGAATTAAATCCGTCCACCGCCTTAGCGCATTAAGAGTCGCCCGTGCATTTCGAACTGTTTCGAACGATGCTGTACTAGTCGTATCTTCAATGCTACCTATCGACATACTTGCTGAAGAAACAAAAACTTTAAGAACCGAGCGAATCCGAAATAAGGAAACTCGAAAGAAATCGCAGTATCGCAATCTGGCAAGAACGTTGGAACGAATCCTTAAAGGGAAGATGGACATATCGTCTCATACCAGTGATCGACGCATGGATTAAACGAAGCCATGGCCAAACAAACTTCTACCTGACTCAGTTCTTGACGGGTCATGGCTGTTACAGAGAATATCTCTTTAAACGCGGATATCAATCTAACCCAAACTGTCCACATTGTAAAACAGTTTCGGAAAACGCGGAACATGTGTTCTTTCATTGCAAACGATACGAAACCGAGAGGATCACCCTACGGGACCAATTTGGGGAGTGGCCCACTCCCGATAATGTCGTAAATCACATGCTGCAGAATCCTGAAAACTGGACCACTGTAAGTAACGTGGCGGTGAGCATACTTAGCGAGCGCCAACGTAAAGCGGATAATGCAAATCATAGAGTTAGATGAAGCTAAGGCTCTATACCGACCCCCGTGAAGTAATCACTAACGGCGGTTCCGCGGGGGATATATATATAATCGGTCTATTGAGGAAGGGAGGTGGTTTTAGCCGGTAAGAATCCCGCACTACCAGTGGACGTCGGACCATTGGTGCCTATGCAAGGTTTCCAACTTCCACCGCAAAAAAAAAAAAAAAAAAGCACCCGAGGGACGGCGCAGTAGAGGAAGACCGCGACTCAGGTGGCGCACGCAAGTGGAAGGGGACCTTAACCAACTTAGCGTGCAAAACTGGAGACAGCTGGCCAAAGATCGTGCTGGTTGGAGACGATTGTTGGTTGGGACCCAGGTCCACCCCGGACTGTAGCGCCACCCTAAGTAAGTAATTTAGTTTTAAAAAGTATCCTTATCAAGGAATGCATTTTGTTAATATAGTTTGAACTCCTCAACGTTCGACCCGGAACCAAGTGAAATTTGATTTTCAACAGAAGATAACCAATACAAATATCATTATTATTCTTAATAATGTTAATTATGGGCACATTAAATGTATCGGATAACGATACTACTTTATCCAGTTCAAAAATCACTTATCCAAGTTAACTTAAATCAAATTTAATTTTTTATCTGACTTATCCACTCTTAACTGTACACAAAAATTCCAACAAAATTAAACACCAATTGCTTACAAAATATTTAAAAAATAAAAAATGTAGAAAAATCTTCATCGGTAGAATAACACAAGGTATGGTGACAGCAACAGAAACGAATCGCCGTTGTCGTTGTTGTAGCTTTTGTTGTCGCGATATTACTGCTTGGAGCCAATTTTAGCATTTTATTTACTTTTATGACTCTTTCATGAGTCTTTTCTTGATTTTGTATTTATTTTATTTGTATTCCTGGGGTTTACTCGTAATTGAATGCAAAGAATTTTAAAATCACTCTACACACAAACGTGCCGCGACACAGTATTAAATGGTAATTTTTAAATTCGAACACACATTCGAGAGAGGTAAATGGTAATTTGCATTTGGTTTCTATTTTTTTTTATATTCAAATTGACACTCCACTCCTATTTACTTTATCTGTGTACAAATGGGATCGTGTGTACTGTGCTTTGTTAGCCTCAATGCAATTTTAATGAAGTTGAATATAAAATTTCTTACAAGCCGAAGACACCGACTAAACTACATACACAAAACGGTCACTAGCAAAGGCACTATCGAATTGCATGCGGTTTCGTTTTTTTATACAAAGAGGTTTACACTATACCGTTTGGCACATTACGTAAAGAAGAAATGTGTACAAATCGAATTCTTAACTAGAACTAGACCAGCTACTTCTAGGGTCTTGAAAATCGGAACTAAACGCCACCCAACGCCGGGGATAGAAAGAGATTAAATCCGATTCAAAATGAAATTGGTTTTTTTTTTTTTTGCATAATTTTTTTTGTTTGTTATCAACAAATGATTGTGGTATACGTGAACGCGATAATAGTTTGAATTTTATTGACCGCACGGAAAAGAACAAAAAAACAAAAATAATATAAATATTCTCTAAGCTAATGCGAACCATCGCCACCGTCCGTTACGACACATTGCACACACAGTAGATTCCACCAGCTCAGACTAAATACTGACTGAAGTGTGATGATTCTTTTTTGGCCAGACAACCAAGGAACAACACACACAAGGGGAATGATAAAGTGGATATTGCGGATAGATATTGCTTGCTTGTGCCTTTACATAGTGTTTACGTGGTTCTCAATACTTGTAGTATTTCTATTGTTGTGTCAGGGTGTCTGCTGACAAAAGAGCGAGCAGTGCAAAGAATTCTATGGCAGCGGGGCGGCGAAACACACAATTTATTTTTATGACCTTCCTGGCTGCCGCTGGTGTTTGGCTTCGTCTGTTTTGCGTCTCACTCTCATGGGCTGAATAAAGAGTAGTAAAGTAATGCTGATTGGTAGCGGAGAGGCAGAGAGAAGAAGTAAACCCGATCGATATGGGACGGTAGTTTTCTACCGTGGCCTAATAGATCTTGGCAACCGCTACGCTGGGCTCCACGTGGTTGTATGAGTGGGTAATAAAATTACCAAACCATCTCAAGAGGGAAATATATAGTGTTTTCGTTTTGTAATTTTATGCAGATGTAGAGAAAGAGTGCTTGGGCGTTATTTTATTAAATTTTTTTGTGAAAAAGATGAAAATGGACTTAAGTTAAGATTTCAAGGGTAAGGAGAAGAACTACCGCAATCCTTTTGGGTGGTAAATTGCTTGAATCGATTTTTGTTTGGGTAATTTGGACTGCCCAGTGTTTATCTGTTTATCTTTAGTGTAGTGGTTGGTCATTTGGAGTTCTGCGTCGTTGACCTAGAATTCCATATGCAATTGTGCGGATAATTCATATCTTTGGATTAGTTTAGACAATCAACTGACTGTTGGTTAAGAGTACATAAAAAATGTCAGTCCTATTAAGAAAAGTGACTTTGAAGAGCGAATTCTAATATAAAATAGAATCATTTCGATTTTTACCGCGGGAGAAACTACTTTTCTTTTATTCAAGTATGCCTGGGTTAGGTTATAGTGGACGTCGGCAGAAGGTGGCACACTTAGCCTAATAAAAAAGGTCCATTGTGATACCACACGGATCTATCTTCTTCCTACTCGTTGAACCAGTTGGAGCTTTTGATAGAGCTTGAAAGACTTTTAATTTCGATGTTTATGAGATCGTTGAGATCATTGTAAAAGAAAGATCCTAAATGGAGTTTTCGTCTTTGAGAGAGAGCAGGGCATGTGCACAGAAGTTGGGGAATAGTCTCCTCCTCCTCCTCGTCCAAGCGAATTCTGCAGAATTAATTTGTATAGACGCCAGCCTTGTTGCATGCTTGCCTATGAGACAATGTGCGGTGATTACACCAATTGTAGCACCAATGTGCAGTCTGTTCAGAGATATCAAACACTTTCAGATCCAGCTTTTGCCAAATCTGTTTTGTCGCTAGACAAGTGTTGCAACTTGTCCACCTAAGGTTAGTTCTCTCAATGGGTTCCCTCATAAACATGAGTTTGCATGTAACAATTGGAATGACTTAGGGACCTTTATCAGGTAGAAGGGGCAGTATGGTTCCCTTCCTGGCGAGTTCATCCGCCCTACAGATCCCAGGAATGTCTGCATGTCCTGGCTCCCAGCATAGGTGAATGTTAAATTACTCCGCCATCACCACTATAGATGATCGACAGTCACGGACTACGATGCAGTTTGTAGACAGAATCCAGAGATTTTATCGAAGCTTGGCTATCAGAGAAGATTCAGATGTCCATAGCGGATATCACGTTCCTCTTCAGCCACGATAGCACTTCTTTAATCGCCATGATTTCCGCCTGGAACACGCTGCAGTGATTAGAGAGGCGAAAAGAGAGGCTGAGGTTCAGCCTGTCCGAGAACACACCTCCACCTACCCCTCGTCGGTTTTGGATCCATCGGTGTAAAAGTGGATCGATTCATCTTCAACAGGAGCCTTCCTCCCAGATACGATACGAGTACAAAAAGAATTTCCATTTCTTCTTCTTCTTCTTCCTTTAGGAAGAGGTTATGATCAGGATTAGAGGGATCATAACCCTCCTACTTTACTGCACTGCATACCTACTAGTCCGCCTGTGGGGTTCGCCGGCGCGACCTAAATAAACATCAGCATGCCTCCTGGTTTCGGATCACTTCATCAATTAGGCCAATCAAATGCTGCCTGCCTCTTTCTACGATTTCGACAAGTGCATGCTCTCTTGATTGATTGTTGTTTGATCGACCTTCTAACGGTTATCTCCAGTCGTGTCAACCCACGGATTAGCATGCACCCTTGCGGGTCACCTTTAGATGTATACCTATGATAAATAGCAAGCAAGCTGTGATGACGACATTAAGCATCGTATAAGCATAAGCTGGATGAAGTGGCGGGAAAACCCAGTCATCTTCTGTGACCGAAAAATGTCACCTAAGCTGAAAGGAAGGTTCCACACTTTTATTGTTGGTCGCCCGGCACTCACATACGGTTTACAATGTTTTCCTGTTTTGGCATCTCCGCGAAGTCGACGTACATAAAGCTGAACGAAAAGAATGGGGTTAGTAGTGGCTGATGTAAGGCAAAGTCAAGAGCAATGGATGCAGAAATATCGTCTGTCAGTTTAATTATGGGCTTTGTAGGTTGTATCGATCTAGAAAAGTACTTATTAATACTAGATGGCTAAAACATGTACAGCATATTTTCAGTTATGTGTATCTTGGGTTATATGAACTATTGAAATATATATACCAAAAATGTTCGTACTATAATTCAGTCATATGAACCAGTATCCTAAGACTACGAGTTCGTATAAATAAAATTAAGTTTATAATTTATAGAAGTAATTCGGCCGAGATGGCGGAGCAGCTCAACATTAACCGGTCTTGGGTGCCGGGGCATAGACATTTCAGGAAATTGATGGGTTGATGAACTCGCCAAATATGGAACTATCCTGCCCCACTGATAAAGGCTCCTTTGACATTCCAATCGCTACATGTAAACTCATGTTTAAGCGGGATGCCACCTTGTCCGCAACTTGTCCAGCGACAAAATATATTTTGGCCAAAGCTGGATCTGAAACGTGTGAACAAGTGTTTGATTTCGCTAAACAGACATTGGTGCTACAATTGATGTCATCACTGGCTACTGTCTCATAGGCAAGCATGCAACAAGGCTTGGCGTCTACTCAAACTATTTCTGCATAAGTTACATGGACGAGGGGGAGGAGACTATTCTCCACCTTCCCTGCTCTCACTCAAAGACAAGAACTCCATATCTCTTCTAAATTGATCCTAAATGATCTCATCAACATTGACATCAAAAGCCTCTTACGCTTCTTTGAAATCTCTAACTGGTTCAACTAGTAGGACACAGATGGAGATAGATCCACGTGATATCCCAATGGACCTTTCATTTGTCGAAGTGTGTCGGTATTCGCTAACTGTCACTTCAACCTAAACCAAACATATTTGGCGAAACAGATTTGTTTTGTCGTTTTATTCTACTTCATTCGTAACTGCACGTGAAAGGGTTTCGTCGGTCGGTTTTGTGTTAAAACAAGACAACCGTTATAATTTTATGTCATGGCACAGCTGTAACTTAGAAATAGAAGAGAAATTATTTCCAATATGTATATGTATTGTTGCTTGGTATGGTTCCAATATACGAACATTTCAGTGAACTGGCCTAACAAACATTAGTTCATTTTAGTGACAATTCACTGTAGATGTAGACTCACAATTAAATATTCTTGTTTCCGCCTCATCCTTCTTCCAACAAATCGACAGGGATATACTCGTAACTTTCTTTTTCTCCCCTATTGCTTTAACTATCCAAATTTAATAACATTCAGGAAGAAGTAACACGCCTAGTGTCAAAACGAATGCACCCCAACTCATTTAGTTTTTTTTTCCCCCTCATTTGTTGTGCAACCAAATACTCGTAACACTATCCAAATAGTAATTAATGAAATAAAGCAAAAGTTCCAATTGGGTAAACATGTGCGTGCAGGAAGCAGCTTATGGGACATTAATTTAGACTTTTCCCACAAACAGCTACTAGCACTAAGAAAGCAAATGATTCCAATTGGAAAACTTTGAGAAAAGAGGAAGAGGCCATTACTGAAGTTGAGTTTTTGTTTTCTTTACAATTGGATTAAGAATAGCCAAACATTTAGGGGATATAAAAAGGAAAAAGTTAAAAATGAATAACCTTTTTGGTGAACATTTAAGCAAGCTTATTGCTGAATCATATGAAACAAAAAAAGAACATCTTTAGGAACCTTATTTGAATGCACAGTTCCTACGAAACTAGCAGACACAAACAACGATACCTTGTCTTACGAGATGCGCAACAACTGACTAGCAAACACAACATTATTGTGACAGGCATGGAACCATTCGACTAAATAAAAACATCCGACCTTAGCTGACGTCTAACTTTCTTCGCTATATCAACCAGCCTCTTCGCTAACACAAATTCAAATCCAGATTTCACGAAAATAAATTGTATTAGTACTGAGGGATAGATAAGTATCCATGACAAAGGTCGTCAGCTATATTTTTGTCACTGAAAATATCCAAAAAGCACTGCGACTGTAACCAATTTGCAGCATGGCTACAAAATTTCACTGAGCTAAAGGAAACGCTACGTAAACTACTAGTTGGATCAGTAACACAACACAAAACAAGCGCTCAAACTGCACTGCTCACTTCGCCGTTTGGTTAAAATCCAGTTAACAAAGACGCTTGAATGACAGAAAAAAAGTGTCACACCTCATCTCCAACGCAGTAATAAAACAATTGCAGTGGACAACAGAGGGGTTTATAATTGCTGGTACTGAAATTATGTACTGCACTTCTTGGACAGGTAACAGGATTAAGCCAAAGCTGCGTCTGAGGCGCTCTACTATGCCGGTTGCGCTACAATAGTTGTCATAACTGGACATTGTCCAAAAGACAAGCATGCACCAAGGCTTAGTTTAATGAGTACGTGCGGAATTTGTTTAATATGTGGTATCAAATATGCCGTGCTTAAGTAGGGGGCTTAAAGAAATCGTTGAAGAGGCTAACAAACTCCAAGATCAAATGCTGTGCTTCACATAATTTAAAGAGATGATTAATAACCAAGAAATTCGTTTAACGGCGCCCGGTCCCATATACCTTATATTGGCTGGTATCCAACATATTGTGTGAACGTCTTTAGCTGTTCTACAACACAATAATCGGAACGTTCAATTGTGGCTTTTGGCAAATCGACAGTTGACCAACTTTTCACACCGAGATCCGTAATCTGTTCATCGACTTTAAAGCCGCATATGAAAGCATTTATTTTCCGGAGCTCTATGCACCGATTGTCCGAATGCAGAATGTCAACAAAACCAGATGTGTCGTGTGACTGTAGTTAGTCGTAGGGTGACCAAAACGTAGGACACCAAAAACGTTTTCTTTGGTGTGTGCGCTCTCATAAGAAACAATGTTCTCTTGTTTCACGAAACAAAAGAAAACGTTTTGCTTTATCCGGTGTGTTTTCACCCTTAAAGGCAACGAAGACAAAACAAGCTGTCAATCAACGAACAGGTGATTGTCCATGTCACTGTTAATAGCACCACTTTTAAGGTAGTTAAGGAATTCATTTACCTCGGAGTAAACATAATGATACCTAAGATCCGACGAAGCATTACCCAAGGAAGCAGCTGCTACTTTTGATTGGCGGAACAAATCGATTTGAAACTTTACAAAACACTGATCCCACCAGTTCTGCTTAGTAGCGCCGAGTGGTGGACGATAATCAGGAAAGGAAAGCTGATAATAGCCTCATTCCAAATTTGTTGGTTCTATGGGCGAGGAGGGCGAATAGAGAAGATGATGCAAGCGCCAATTTTATAATCTGTACCAAGATGAGGATGAAGTCCAAAAAGTTAAAAGACATCGACTGCATTGGCTCGGCCCCATCGGCCGAATGGACTATAACGCTCCCACGAAGAGGAACTTCAAATCTCAGTCTCCTTGTTCGAGACGATGAGGAATACCGAGCCTGCATTTTATAGATCAAGCTATCGCGGATGACCATACGACCATACCACGTCGAGTTAATCGGTTCTCGTCAGATCACCGAAATTAAACGACGTTGGGCGCGGTTAGTAGTTAGATGGGGGACCGTTTGAGAACAACCGCGTGTCGTTGGCCAGTCCCATCTACAGAGTTGAGGTAGATAATTATACGTGGTATCACAATGGACCTAAATTGGTCTAAGTGTGTCGGCTTTTGCCGACAGCCACCTAAACCTAACCTAACCCATCGCGGATGAAAGAGCACTTGGTCTGGATAGCTGGAAGCAGCTTGCCCGGGATCGCAATTATGGAAGACTACAGTATCTCAGGAAGAGACTCTTCACGGGTCGAGACCCCGTTGAGTAGGGTTTGCTCATAAAGTCGGATTTTTCAATAAATTGAGTTTAGTCTTTGGGCGAGCTAAAGGAATTGTTTGCTTATTAAACGCAGAAGTGATTTTGCTAAGCAATTATAGTGACAAACTAAGGGACCTTTCAAAGTTGTATTTTACATCAGTGGACATCTAAAGACGGTTTACTACAACCATGTTCAGGTTTAACGCTTTCAGAACCGTTCCATTAGCTTCATTTTATAACCCCTAACCATGTCGACCAAAGAATTGTGGCACCAAGTCTTTACATACCAAACACTGCATCAAGTGATTCTACATCTTCTTGTACGTTGACCTACTTATCTCATAATTTGGTCATCAAACTTTGGCACTTTTCTTTTTCTTCCCCCAGCAAGTAACGCAATGACCCAAACACCCTCTCATGGTCAACAAAACTCTCGCCAGAGAGACACTACACTAAATTACCATGAAAAACAAACAAATTTTAATGCATCTCTAAACATGTGTTTAAAATGCTAGTACTCGGCGGCTAATTTAATTACCACCAGACGACGACGACCGCAAAGACAACGACTTCGGCTTTCACGACAGCAAAAAAGAGGAATAATAACAAAAACAAAGAGAGCCCACCATTAGCCAATACAGCCTTTTGTGTGCTTCCAGTGTACACATCTGCTACCGGCTCGTGATAGTTTTGTGATTTTTACTACGTTCATTGCACCACTTCTCCACGACAGCCACCTAAGTCCGTTGACCCAAACGGTAGGTGGTTAGTTGTTATCGATTTCCGCAGGACAAAATGCTGATCTTTTGTTAAACACTTCAAAAACCACTCTGTCGTTGATGTGAAACAAAAGAGCACGTACCTACCGAGGCAACTGTCACTAAAAATAGATGGCTTCGAATTTGCTGATGCTGGTGTTTATCTGGCTAACGGCAGCACCAATCAACGACCATGTCATTGACCTACTCTGCTCTAAATTTAAACACGAAACCCACAAAACATGCGAACAAACGCAACACACCCAATCGCGCCCAACAAGGTCATTCTGACAATGCAATTGATTCAATTGACTAGAAGAAGACTCACCTGAATTTCAAGTAAAAGTTCCTGCTTTCGCCTTTTCAATTCAATCAGCAGCTTCTGTTGCTCCGGAGTTAGTTCTGAAAATAAAGCCAAAAATTGAAACACGGATGAGGCAACGAAAACTACAAACAAAATTTTCAAACAAGTGGACGAGCGGAATTCAACTAAATCCAAATCAATGTCGTGTCCAACGTGACGCAAAAAATTATTTAATTGAATAATGAGCGGAAGGTAACAATTCAGTTTCAGTATAATATGTACTAGTACTATTTTAATTTTCTTTGGACATCACCACACAATTATTGTAAACAACAGTTAGAGCTTGATGACGAATCAATTCGGAAAAAAATTGTTATTTAAACTTTTTTTTTTCCTTCTTTCACTAGACGGCGGCGCATTTGTGGGGCGTTTCACTTTTTTTGTATTTTAACCAAACTTTAAGTCATTAAATTGAATTTAATTGCACATAGATGACACAGCCACAATTAATCAGAATAAAGGATTCAAATGAAACAAAAAACTAACCTGGGGTTGCAAATTCACCTCGACCATTCGACTTTGCAATCGCACCGTACGACCGATTATCCATTGTACTAATCATAGTTACTAACGAATTTGATTTACGCGCACACACAATTTTTAAAAGAACATATTTAACAATTAATTAACTCTAAGCAATAAACACACGAATAGTACAAAAATGTTTAATTCTCTCTCTCTCTCTGTATACAAAACACTGCCCTAGACGGCCATTTTGGAATTTTTTCTACAGAAAAGAAGAAAAAAAAACAAGGTGTCACTTTTCGAAATTCGATGTTAATTGTTTTTTCGATGTGGATAGTATTTAGTTGGTTTAAGGTGGAGTTGGATAGTTTTTATTTCAAATTTGATTTTAGCGCGCGAACCGAGGGTTTTATATTTGTATTTTATACGAGCTAAATGGATTTGAAAATCATAGTATATAACGCTTTTCGTTTTATGTAGTGCGGCAATAAGCGAAGAAAGCAGATACCGATGCACGTTGATTTTAAATGTGCAAGAGGGAAGTCGAGAGGTTTAGTTTTGTGTGTAGAACACATGACTGTTAAGGTAAGATTAGACTGCATGCCAATTGTGCATTCAAATGACCACAACCAAATGACCAGATTATCTGTCAAATGCCCAAAAGTTCAGCGCTGTCAGGGTAGTATATTAGACTACGTGACCACAATGACCATTTTGGACATTTTTGCCCTCCTGGTCATTAAGGGCATTTGTTGTTCTATTTTCAGAGTGAGTTGTAGTAACGCCGTACATTAAAGCGAAACATAAATTTTCAACAAAATAAATAAAACAGATAATCGGAAACATTAAAGTAATACCTAGGTATTACACAACAAATACTAAACCATGCACATAAAAATAACAAGAAAACCACTAATTAACACTGAACATAAGCACAATAAAAATGTAATTATTAAAACAATTTGCGGCAAATGTTATCCAAAAATATTTTTATTATCATGCAAAAACGTTATTATTGAAGTATTAAATAACTGCACGCTTGGAAAAGATGACAATTTTCAGTGAAAAGACAGCAATGCCATAACCAATTAACAATAAATTGCATTGTATGTACTGGCATTCGTGCTTATTGTCCGATTACACTGCATGCAATTTTGTCATTTTTACCGGTCAAAATCAGCATGGTCATTTGTGGTCATTTGGTCATTAGGTCATTTGAGATATGCCTATTACACTGCATGACCCTATTTTGATAGCGAGAACTGTCAAAAATGGCCATTAATTGCCAACGTGGCATACAGTCTAGTCTTACCTTTAGAAAGAGTTTTCGTAATGGGCCAAAATATGAACAAAATTTAAAATCCACACAGTTTTACCCCCATTCTTAAAGTGTTAATTCAAGTTATTACAAACATATATTTATTGTGTATTCATATTTAAAAAATAAAACACTATAAAATAAAATAAGCGACAATACAATCATATACAAATTTTCTTACAAACAATCAAATAAATAAATCAACTCAACTTCTTAGTACCCAAAACTTCATTCCAACTTTCCATGAACTGCAACTCTAAAGGACACATCAAAAACATTTAAAAAGCTGTAGAAATCCATCGCCTCACCTATATATGCAAGTTTGATTTGGGTTTCCGTGATTCGTTGCCACTTTAATTTTACAAAACCGGTAACTCCTCTCGTTGACTAAATAAAAAGTTTGCGCTCTTTTGGGCAAGAAGTTATTGTACTGAAAGGATCCTAGTAGCACTTCTCTATTTGATTTCAAGTCTTCCACGCCCTACTTGAAATTGTTACGAAATCAACGCCCATGACAACTATAATTCACTTACATAAATGGTAAAGTCCTTAGGAGCATTCGATATATCTCCAGTTAAGGATGCTGAGGCCGGTATATGCTCCACTGTGATAGCTCGAATGTAAATCTGTAAGTTCAAATCTATTTTTAGATCAATGGAAGCAAAACCGTTTAGGCGATGGCTATTGCTTAACAATGAAATATCGGATTCCATAGTTATGATGGGAACCATTCAAAATAACTAAATAGAGTCTATCATAGCCGTTAACCGTAAAATGAAGCTAGTAGATTTGTTCAACAGCAACAAAAAGTTTTCATGAATCAAACAGCAGCCCAATTCAATTTAATATTGAAGCATATGTGATGAATATACCTTTTGAGATAACTTTATCGTAAAAACAGATTTATCCTTGAATGCATAACAAGATCCTGGCTGCATTGATGGATTCAACATTTCGATTGGGAAATTTGATTTATATCTTATCCCAAAGAGTCTTGACAGAAAATCCGTCGCGTAATAAGGATCATCATCAATTTTCACCACGAAGGCACCTGAAATAGAAAATTATTTTGTTACGCAAATCACTTGAATTTTGAAATAGTTTACCAATCGATTTTAATGCATAGTTATACTCCTCCGGGCTGACAGGTTTTACATCTTTTGAAGGTCCTTTAAAGAATCCACAGCCTCCATCGAATAGTTCCAATTTCTTCCTAATTGAAGCTAATTCGTCCCACAGACCTTGTGTACGTTTTTTCACATAGGAATCGATTTGTGGCTGCAGCGCGTCATCTGGATTTTGTCCTAAGATTATTTTCTACAAAAAAAAAATCATTAGAAATATATCCAACGAGGATTGGTTACCCAGAGCCGTACCGTTATTTCCTCCACTTCGTACTGCAGCCGGTCTAACTTCGTTATCGATGAGAAATGAGTAGACACTAGTGAATAGACAAATGCTGTTATAAGAATTGCCGTTAGTAAATAGCAAACACAAATTTTAGTTCGATTATCCATTTTGGATTCAAATAAAAACAAATTAAAACTTTGAAGTATGTTTATGGACAATTTTGACTTTTATGGCAGAGAAAATCTCAAAAATGAACTACCTGTTGTTTTTAATATTTAAAGCTGATTAGGGCTAATTGATCAAGCATGGACGCACAACGGAAGTTTGTAAGAGGTCTGTGGCATTTCGTTTGTCTTTCATAACAATCTGCCCACTGAATGCACCTCTCCCGACCCATTCACAACAACAAAAACCAAAATTTTCTCATCGTGAGCATACAGTGAAAAACCATCAAAAAGAAGAAATGAAAAAATAAACCAAAAACTGTCAGCTGTGGGAAGAAAAGACAAAACCAATAAAAAGAAATAGAAAGAAGGAAAATTCAATTTTCTCCGTCTTTTCTAAACGAAAAGAGAACTCACAAGAAAAAAGTGCGTTTCCTCTTTTTAGTGTGTTCTTATCCCGAAAAGTCCAAACGTTGAAAATCTGTTTGTGGAATATCAAAATTTCTAAATGGACTGTCGTGTACTGTGAATAATTTGCTTCCTCCTCCGGTGAATAATGTAAGAAGAAGCTCAGCAACCAATCGCCATTAAGAAAAATTGAAAAGTAAAGAAAATTATCGGTCCGGTCGCGCTGCTTGCCATGGAGACGACGGAGAAAAAACTTGAATTTGGCCACAGCAATCCGCCGCCCTGGCTGGACAAGGGCAAATGCAATAACAATAACATCTTTGAGCACAAGGATAACTTTTGTGCGGCGGAAGGTGTCGCCGATGTTAAGTCGGCCAAGTGTCAGTGCCACCGTTCGCAGCCGCAACAGCAGCAAATACCAGTTATAGAACTCCCACCGGGCGAGAATATTAACAATGACGAAGCCGGCGGTGGGGGGGGATTACAGATCCAACCTACGGGAACAACAAATGGCACCAGTTTCAATGAGGATGACGACGAGCTGCTTAGCACGGCACTGGCTGCACATTCGCCACCAAACTCAAACCGCACATCGGTGAATAACTCTACCGACAATCTGTCGTACAACAGTGACAACTACTACGTGGACGAGCTAATTGTCCTCCAGAACACCCTCTCGGATGAGGAGGTTTCGCTGAACTCAGACGATTGCATTTACGCGTACCGTGGCGGAGCTGAGTTCGATATCGCTCTAGAGACGCGAAACAACAATGTCGAGGATGAAACGGATTTTCTCGAAATGGACTTTGATCCGGATCCCTCCTCTGAGGTGGATCCGGCGATGGAACTGCGTTCGTTGCAGTATCCGCCATCAATTTTTCTCAGCAATTCCATGGGCGGTGGCTCGGTTGGAGCTCCTCCCGAAAGGCAGCTCTTCAGCTCGCCAATTGAGGATGGAGAGGCGGCCCTCTGCCACCGATGCCCGACGAACAAGGACTTTGCTAACCTTTCATTGAATCTGACTCAAATCAAATCCACTTCCTTAGACGCTGAAGAGGAGCGCACATCGCCAGCAACAGTATCTTGCACAACTGACGACTCCAAATCGAAGGTAACTGGCGCAAAGCCAAAGCGAATCACTGAGCGAAGCATTTCCATGACAAAAAACCGAAAAACTCAGTTTCTGTATTCAAAAATGAACAAGGCTGGCGGCACAACAACATCGCTTTGCTCCGCTGGCAGTTTGGATGAGCGAGGCGGAGCGGCTGGTTTTCCACCCTTGCACAGTGCCAATGCGTACACTCGACGCGATCTCTCTGACGAGACGTGCTTGGACTGCCTGGAGAAGGAATTCCTCGCGAACACCATTGGCAAACCCATCGAGTGGTCTGAGTGTCCCAAATGCAAAACCAAACGCACCCACCACCATCTGATGGCGTTCGGACATTGCAATAGCAGCGGCAGCAGCCGCAGCAGTAGTAATACAGGAATATGCATGAGTAGCAGTAGTAGTGTTCTTTGTTGTAAGCCGCCATCATCGTCGTTGAGCCTCGATTTGAATGATTTGTTGCCGACGGCACGAGAAAAGGCAGCCGAAATCGATGAGACCGCAAGAAGTGCTAGTAAAGGAGGCAATGATGGTACCGCAGTCGGTGCAGGCGATGCGCAAGCAAATGCTGAGGAGGAAAAGGAAAAGCTGACGCACAAGAATTACCAAAGAAGATCGTCGTGTGATATTGTTGATGGAAACGAAGTAAGCGACAGTTGGTAACTGCTGTTTTCCAATATTCTAAATAACTGCTTATTTTTGCAGCTCTTAAGGACTGACAAAGAAGGAACGACATTTTCAACTTTGAACGTAGACGAGAGTACGATAGTGCAGGCACTGGTAAGTGGTGGTGGTGGAGGTTCTTCAATGGCATTTGCTACACCCTTAGATTGAGCTTGAATGGCTTTAATTAATAAGTCTGATTGTAAACCATCAAAACGAACTCGTTAACTAAGATTTATCATTAATATTTTGCGCTCATCTAACTCGTCTTTTATCGTTGGCTTATTGATTTACCGATTCAAGGACTGGCATCCTTTTAGTTTTCACTTTGGTACGACGAATATTAATATGAGTAATACTCCTGCATTTATTTTCTGTTTTATGGATGAATCATTCAATTGCCATTACGTAACCTTATTCCACAAGGACAATGCTGATAGTCATACCCATGAAGTGAAAGGATATCTTGCTCGTAAACTAAAGTTTTATTGATTATTTATTTTTTGTTCTGGAAACAAGCATACATTAATTAATATATTAAAGTGGTCACCACTTGTCTTGTGCAGTCAATTTAGCAAAGGATGTTGGTGATTAATTTTTGAATGCACATGAGGTGGTACAATGAAATGACAATTCCTCGTGTCTTTTTGGTGCCATTTACGATTTTTTATCGCCTTAAAAAAAAAACAAGAGCATGCTTGCGATAAGAGCAGAAATAGAGCGGGTCTCCTTCTTGCTTGTTAATTTTGCGTTTAATTTGGCCTTTTAAATCGACATCTTTCCACCGGCTTAAAGAGCTTGAACCAGTCTTATATTCTTACCTATTCGAGTCAGTTCTGTTATTGTTCTAATTTTGCTAATACCTTGTTTGCAGTATATGAGAAGTGCATCATGACCCTACCTTGAGCGTTTACTTTAGGTCGATTCCACTTTTGTAAGGCGTCTGCGTGGTTCAAACTTCTTCACGCTCCCCTTTCTTGCATAGTTATACCGATATATTTTACCTGCATGTTTTGCTCTTTGAAAGCAATCTAATACAGTAAAGAACGAGTAGTTGGCATTATTTGGAGACGAATCCGCTCGGTTTTTCCCACTCTGTGTGGAGATCAATTTAGAGTTTGCACTTTTTGGTGTGAACTCGTCACTCTGCTATTTCACTGGCTGCAAATCCTTGCGGTATGAATGGCTATACAATTTGTAGTATTTTTTCATCTTGCCTCTCCAATTTAATGTACCGTCTTTCTTTCATTAATCGAGACGTCCAATTGTTGTGCCCGTCGAAAGAAACACATGGCATCTGCAGCAACTGATTGTATTCGAGTCTGGAAATTACTGGCATGCAGTTCGTACTTTCCAAAAGCATTCGTTGGTTGGTTGGTTTGAAACCGGCTCGATGGGGATGCATTTAGACCGGAAATAGGTCCACTGCGCTGTCGAAGTGTAAGATGGGTGGGTCACCCTTATACTCAGGGAACCAATTGCTCCTGAGAATGAAGGAGCTAATCTTTGCCGTGCAGGCTTTGTTGAGATCACTTAGATCATTGAAAAGGTATTCACCTAAAGAAGCTTTCCTAATGTTGGCGAGTGCAGGACACGTGGTAGTGTTTTCTTCCTCTTTGTAGCTACAGCTTCTACATAAGTCATTGTAGGGAATGCCCAGCCTATGAGCATGCCTTCCTATAGCACAGTGCCCGCTGAGGGTGTATGCTAATTTGGAGAGGGTTCCTCTCTTATGCCTCAGAATTCGGATATACCTGGATTTATTTAATGTCGACCAGAGCAGCCTTGTGGTGTTGTCATTGGTCGAGTTGGTGCCAACGACTGTTGGCTTCACTAACCGCATTGGTCTCGACATATTTAACATAAGACGTTGGCGCCTCGATGTCGATGACGCTTATGCTGTTTGAACCAGAAGAGCCTCGTCCAGCGAGTTTATCAGCTTCACAATTCCCTGATATATCACAGTGAACCCCCAGCTATCTCGTTAAGAGATGCGCGGCAGTCTTTCACTGCCTTGGATCTCGTTGTGCTGGATGACGGCCACCTGACTGTCGTTGTGTGTTTCAATACCCTATTTCGATACTGTATTAACCGACAGCCAGTCAGCTGCTTGGCGGACGGCGGCGACTTTGGCCTGACGCTGCAGTGGTCTGGAAGGTTATAGGAGTGGTAAATGTCCAGGTCTTCCGAGAGGACTCCAACCGTAAAATTGACGGGGATTTGTGGTATAGGACATGACGTTGTGTCCACTTGGTTTTGTTTGGGATTAAATGTTGGTAGCCCAAGTTGAAATTGTGTTCAGTGGGCAGGTAGTCGGTGACCTTAGGAAGATATCGATACATCGATTGTACTTTGGCATGTCCTGTGTGTTGCTCTTTCCATTGTTTGAAGCTTCTCAGTCTTATTGCTGAGCTGGCAGCTTGCTGACGATATCAGTCGGGAGAAGGTGGAGCATGGTTTAGAGCGCCGCAATGGGAGAGGTTCTCAGTGCAATGGTGATGCTGAGGCATGCAATTCGTTGAGTTTTTTCCAGTAAGATTAGGTTGGACTTCTTCTCCAATGCCCACCAGACCAAAATTCCAAAAAGGAGAATCGGTTTCACTACCGACATGTATATGCAGTGCATAATCTTTGGTTATATGCCTTACGAAATGCTATTCCAAATGCATTACTGTCGTCCTATTTGAGAATTGAGATCTTGGTATTACAGGTGCTATACCTGTTGTACTATTGTTCCAAGCTGAGGTCTATGCCATTGAAATCTGCGCCAGGTTAAATCCTAAAAAGAGTATTAAAGTCGCCGGAATACATGACTTCTCATATCGTCAAGCAGCGCTTTAAGCACTGTTGCCCAACTGAGGGGACAGACAAGTGCTGTAACGATGAGCTACAATATACCAGCCAGACAAAAAAACATTAAAATTTGGATGGGTGTCAGTATATCGGCAAATCGCCAGCAAATCTGCCGATTCTGAATTTTTAGGCTCACAACTGGGCTACTGCCCTAGCACAAGCAATCCAAGGAAGAGCAGCCCATCGGCTCTCTACAACTCTTCCGCTTGTGTATGATTATTATTCCACTCATTCTTATATCGGAATCAGATGTTTTAGGAAAATGGACTCCATTTGGCGGAAAAGTCTAACTTCTAGCATCAATTTTACGAAGGGTATTCATTTGGTCGATATTCAAAGTGTAAACGTGCTTCTTTGATTAGTGTGTGTGTTTCTTCTTCCGTTGTAGATATTTCTTCCCTCTTTCCGCTCATAAATCGGGGCAGTGGCTCAGTGTTTAGTGTGTTGGACTAATCGAAATGCCCCCGGTTCAAATCCCGCCGGGGCCAGGTAACGTCTAGTGCTCTTTCCACTGCCCCATCTTTTACGAACGTCTGACAAACATCCAAGAGTATCAATTGTCATGAGAGCTTCTCAAAATTGCCGGTCGGATTCGGCTTAAAATTGTAGATCCCTTCCACTTCGCGCAAGCACATGGTTGGAGAAGCTAGGTTTTAAGCCATGTATGGGCCGTTAATGCCTAATAATATATTCCACCCATAAAAGTGTTCGGCTTCTCAGTTTTTCTCTAGAAGAAGGAGACGAAAAATCGGCAATTGATTTTATGCCATTCGTAAGAGTTTCGTAAGAATTAAGGTATATCCTGCCGCATGCATGGAAAAGATGACGACTCTCGAGTCAAAGTGTTTATGTATTGCTTGTATTGTAGTTCGTCTTAGGCTCAAATATACATAAATGTATTCTTTTAAAACTATTTACTCAGTTCAACATATTCACTTCACTTATATGGTTTTGACTTGACATCACGCCAATCTTCCCTTCTTACCTATCACTTACAATTATTATTCCATTCGAAACATCTTTCCAGGACAAACTTAAAGTCGTTTACAACAAAGAGCTCATTATATCATATTTCCAAGCAAGTCAACCAGAATTCAAAAACATAAAACAGTTTATCCTCCATCAATCTAAGAAGAACTGCAATTATCCTAAGTTGAAGAAGCTAATAGAACTTGCATGCAATGGCACAGTGACAGTGAAATACCAGCCAGTAAGATGGAGATACATTTTCTTCATTGCAAATCATTTACGTCTAATCAATTTTCTCTTTTAGAATGAACACATTTTAGACATAGAAACGGTTCAAGTTCAAGTAGCCGACATTCTACACCAATGGACCAGAACAAATAATCTCAAATTACTCAAGCAATTGGACAAGCGATTCATTGAGAGTAATATTTTGGGTAAGTTGTCAAATGGACATGGTAACCCTTAGCGCGACATCTTATAAACTTTTCTGTTTCTTTGTAGGAAAAATAATTTACATAATCAGACAAGCACAGCAAAGAAATAATGCAAAACCACTTGCAGAGTTCATCTCGATTCCGCAGTATTATAAGTCTGGATACATTTCTGTTGTAACCAAAAAGTAAACGCAAATCAAATGTTAAACTGTCTACCTAGTAGTAAAATATGGTAAATAATAAAATAAAATAAAACAAAACACTTTTCCTAGAATATAACCGAGCGTACGCCAATTTATTCGTTGTTGTTTTAAGGATTTTATTTCTATTCTGTTTTCTCACGGAAGACATTACACAGATACTGTGTGTTCAATGCGAGGGTATATTGCTCATATTTGGAAGGAAATATCTAAGCAATACTTCTTTGATAACCTAAATCCCGGCCAAGTCCATGATTTAAAATTAAAATGGGGTCCAAGCCCAAAAATAATTCTGTGGATGTATACGGTAATTTTGCGACCAATACTCACATACGGCAGCTTAGTCTGGTGGCAAGCCACAGACAAGGCAACCAATCTCAAGGTGATGGCAAAAATACAAAGACTAGCATGTATAGGGACAACCAGTGCAATGAGAACAACCCCAACCGCTGGCTTTGAAGCCATTCTCAATCTGCCACCATTGGATCTATACATGCAGGAATCGGCTGCAAAAAGTGCCTTGAGGATCAGCCAAACAAACAGCTGGAACCCGAGTCATTTTGGACATGCACTGATTCTGAACATGTACATAGGGAATAACGTCATATCTGACTACATGTCTCCTTACTTAGACTTCGAAAAACCATTCTCTTGTTCATTTCCGAGTAAGGAGGAATGGTACGCAAACGAACCCATGAAAAGGAAATCGATATCCATCTTTACAGACGGATCAAAGATGGACTGTGGAACGGGTGCTGAACTATTCTCAGAGGAACTACACATTAACAGATCGATTAGATTACCTGATCACTGTAGTGTATTCCAAGCAGAAGTCTTAGCAATCACTGAAGTCGCAAGCATGGTATCAATGATAGCGATACCACACAGTGATATTACCATTTTTATTGATAGTCAGGCGGCCATTAAATCGGTGTCAGCTACAGAAATAAAGTGCTTGCTTCTCCGCCGTTGCCGCGAGGAGCTCAAAGCTCTTGGCACGAAGCACAAAACGAGTCTGCTGGGTCCCTGGACACAAGGACATATCCGGTAACGAGCAAGCTGACGAACTGGCAAGAAAGGGGTCCGCGATGGACCATGAACAGGTACTTCAGTCGGTTAAACCACCACTCTGTAAAGAGTGGAATACAAAACACGAATGAAAGCCAACAACAGGTGGTTGTCACTAACCACTTGTGGCTGTGGCCAAAATATGATAAGGGCCGAACCAACAAACTTTTACGTTACGACAGGACATCGCTGTCAAAGTTGATCGGTACTCTTACTGGCCACAACCTGCTAAGGAATCACACAATGAAACTAAATCTCAAGGATGACGACATCTGTAGAGGCTGCGGTGATGAGGAAACCCATGAGGACACACCTCACTTTCTCTGTCACTGTCCAAGCCTGTGTCACCTGAGGAACAGAACACTTGGAAGATACTTCTTCCAAGCCATTCAAGAACTTTCTGATGTCTCACTATCAAATCTTTACAGGTTTATAAGGACATCCAAATTGCTGGACAAACTTTTTTTTTTTTTTATAATTTACTTACACTAAAGGGATTTTTTCTGTTGTACCCTTATAGTGCGTAACACAGCGTAAGCATTTGTGTTTAACAGCAATCAGCACTATCGCATTTCATTGCATGCTTTTCGGTGCTACTTACTATTAGAAAGAATAGAGAGATAGGAAAGAAGTGTTTGGGTGCAGTTGTAGGGTTTTTCTCCACAGGTGGTGTCTAAGATGCTTAGGGAGATTACGATTTCATGTATTCGATATAAAGTAATGGACTTGGCCGGGATTCGAACGCACAACCTTCCATTCAGTAAGCGAATACACTACTACTGCACCTGTTGCCACCCGCAAACTGGAGTAGGAAGAAAACCAAGGACGAAGCACCAAGGCCAGAACAGCGAGGCCAACACTCCCAACAAAGGGTATCACAATGGGACCACATGGACCTAAGTGTGGTGTAACAGATTCGCTCTGTTCCATCAGCCCGCAAACCTAACCTAACCTATGATTTAAAATTGAATACAACACATCTTGATCTCCCTTAGCAATTTAGAAACCACCCGTGGAGGAAAACCGTACAAAGAGATCATAGTCCTCCCACATCACTGCATCCCTACTGGTCAGGATTTGTGGTTCAAAAAAGCCTCCCGATTTCGTATCACTTCTGTCCCTGAGACCAATCAAATGCGTGTGGTTGCATTTGTGTGATCGAGGAGTTTTTAGGCCTGCCTCTCCTTTGCGATTCTTAAGGAACGTTGATTGATATTGACCTTTTGGCAGGGTTCGTAGGATCTCTCCTTGCAACAATTCAGTACCAACTGATCCGGTCGCCCTAAATTTTCTTTGACATGAAGGTTCAGACATTTGATGCTCTCTCCCAATCTCATCTTAATCTTCTGCCCTTCCATTGCTTTCCGAATTAGGAAAGTTTTACTAAGGTTGGAGTAATGGACAACAACGCCGCGCAGAGACAGGCAAAGAATATCAATGCTGCGACTCAAACAAAAACAAAAAAACAGCGCTTGTCGTAAAAGGCGATTAAGGGAGAAATCACATCTAGACAATTTCAACATGATGCTGTCCGCAAGTGTGCATGCAAATCCGTGGGTTGACCCGGTTGGAGTTCACCGGTGTCGTAAAAGATCGATCAACTAATAATCAATAATGGAGCATGAACGTCTCCCTAAATCGTGAAAAAGAGGCAGGCCTAAAAACTGCTTGATTACATCAATGCAACAACACCAGCATTTGATTGGCCTCAGTGACAAGCTGATTCGAAGCCAGGGAGCCTGCCCATTTTTATTAAGGTCGAACCGGCGAAGCATCCAGGTGGGCCAGTGGCCAACTTGTAGGTGATCGAGATATCGCAAAATCGCTAAACTCTCTAGTCATCGTCGTAATGCATCCTGCCTTACGCTGTTTTACCGACACCATAAGTCCTCAAACGAATTAGCCATTCCATCGTTAGGAGATTTCAACCGCAATACCCGTAATGCCATGGTTGCACTTCAGTTCACCCTCAAGCCTTTTTTCGGACGTACAGTGAAATAAAAGAATCTTTCCTCAGCCATACAACACGAATGAATGTGCTTCCACGCTCTGTTTTCCCTACCCATTATAATTAAATAAAAAAATATATTAGGTATAAACGGCCCATATAGGGCCTAAAAACCATGTTCTGCAACCATTTGCTTGTGCGAAGTGGAAGCGACCTACAATCTTAAGCCGAATCCGAACGGCAAATTTAAGAAGCTTCTCATGACAATTCATACTCTTGGATGTGAAAAAAAAACCTTTTAAATGTTACTTGGCCCCGGCGGGATTTGAATCTGAAACCTTTAGGTTAGTATGCCAAAACACTAACCTCTGCACCCACACCCATTGTAATTTAAAAACATTTAAAACAAACGTGCATCGGTTTCTCCTCTGTCATCCTTATCCCCATTTCCTTAATGCCCGCACACAAGGGAAACTAAAATCCCTTGAGTGCGCGCAAATTATAAAAAAGTAGGAATGCCGTAAAGTGGGAGGGTTATGATCCCCTTTATCCTGATCATAGCCTCGTCGTAAAAGAAAAAAAGGGAGTAATGGACAACAGCGAATATGTTACCGCTATTTGCGATCATCAAGAAAGTGTTTTTCCTTTACAATGTGATGGCAGATATTCCTGTCGCCTTTGCTTCTATGCGAGTAATATAAAAATGCTTGACAATTATAAACAATTTAAAAAATCTATCACCTATGTAGCCTATGTGAAAACAGATTTTCGAATATATGTCCAAAGAAAACTGATTTTATAACATATTACGAAAAACATTTGTAAATTTGATGTATTAACTGAAACCAGTTAAATAAAACGAACTAACTAACTAACTGCGGCAATTTTCTGGTGCCTGCGATATGGACTGTCTCTTACTCGTTATTTCTTCCTTTTGCGTGTGGTGCTGCAATACTAAGTTTATTAAGTTGTGTTTCAAGCAGGTATGAATTTCTTCTTATTTGTCTTCAATCCAGGAACGAGGTCAACACTTAAAGTGTGTGATTTCAAATCGCCCGAAGCTGCAATATGAACTTTAAGTATTCAGGAAATCAGGAAGCCTTGAATCGTTATGCCTTCCCTGAACTCAAGCGAATATTTGTTCCACTATCTAGGTTAGGTTCTAGTGTTCCTGCTTCTTGGTGATTCTTAACAGCAAACTGTTTTTAGCCTTTGATTGGTATAGCTTTTATGTCCTTGGATGAAGGCTGTGCGGATTGATAGAATTTCAGTTTTCGAATAGAATAGAAGAGTAAGTACATTTGTATTGAAATGGATAAAGGCGATTTACATTTTTCGGTATAGGGCCTTCATCGCTTCTGACGATATCATCGCAATCGACGAGACGACAGTATTTGAACGATATCTGTCAAGTCGATAGCGTTCGGACGTTTAAGTTTTTTCTGCCAAAACATGGTCTTCCAACCCTCGGTCTTCAAATATACCCTTGATTGCACTTTGCTTCCGTTTGCTGACTATCATTATTTCCCGAATTCCTCCGAGTAGAAGATTGGTTTGTACTTTTCACAGAGATCCCTAACCGCTGTCCACATTATCACGTCTTTAAACTTTGAAATTTATTTCGGTTTTTTAGGTAATCTGTTGGCTTGCATCATTGTCAAACTTTGAGCGTCCAAGCGTAACATCAGATCCCTTTTCTGAATATCCCGGTTTGCAAAATATTGCATGGCGAAAGTACCTTTATTTGATTCCAATCTGGCCTGGATATTGTGACCAGTAGTGACCCTCAATATTGTATTTCAAATTATTTTAACAAGTCGTAACCATCTCAAGGCGCTTATACGAACTTGTATAGATCGATGATGATGTTCAGCTGGTAGTGTTCCTTATCGATAAGTCTACTCTGCAGGCTGTTCGCGATCAGGCGACCGTCCATCCTTAAAGTAAGACTGAAACGTTGACAGCCTTATTAAAACCATAACCGAGAGGGTAGCAATGTACTCCCTTCATACAATTTTCCCTACCATCAAAGGAAAATCTATGAGCAGAACAACCAACTGAATATACAGAAAACCAAGTTTTGTGATAATATACCATAATTTGTTTTTTATTTCAACAGTTGAATGTTTTCTATTACATTTGTCTAGAATCACTACCTTGGTTAGTTGCCACTACGTTGGTGGTGGATAACGCTGTCGGCCGTATGGTGGCGGATAGTAGCCACCACCTGGCGGTCCGATATGCTGTGGAGGCGGTGCAGGTCGATGCAAGGGAACCGGCGGTGGCGGAGCTGCTCCTCCATAGTGCGACGGTATCGGTTGCGATGCCATTGGGAAGGGAGCTCCATACATTGCTGGTGGCGGCAAAGGTGGGGGTGCAGTTGTGGGAGGAAGCTGTCCCGGTATTTGGGTTGGATAGTGAGGTGGGCCATGCGAATACATCTGCATGTAGTTTTCAGTGTACATGTAGGGCATCGGCTCCGGGGGTGGTTGCAGCGGCTTAATCGACGAAGTAGTGGGGATGCTGTTGACCTCCTTCTTTTCCTCTGCTTTGATGAAGGGTAACACCGGGATTGCGTTTTTTACCGCGGGTACTGCTGCGGGAGAGGCATCTCGCAAGACTGCTGTCGGTTTCGGCTGGGGTATGCTCGTCGGTGATTCAGCACGACTTGGTGGCTTCTGCGGAGGGCTGCTTGTGTCGCTATTCGCTTGACTGGGCTGGTACAAATCAAGGACCTGATGACAGACGTCTTCCAGGATTTCCATGGTGACGTCGGACACAAACATGTCCCACCATCGCAGGTGGCTCGGCTGACGCCCGGACCAATCAACAACGGTAAATTTGCTAAGTTTACTTGCCAAATGTATCAGAGCAACTGCAATAATTTCCGGCTCCCATTGCAGACACACAACCGTGCTCAGCGAGTCGTTGACAAAGTTCCACGCCATCTGAACCATTTTTTGCAATTTCGTCTGGTCGCCTTTGATACATTTCGCGTACTTCAGGAGGAAGCTGTACGGGTGCTCCACTTGCAGATCAAATTTAATTGTTTGCAGCAAGATGCGTTCAAGGGTCATTACTTCCTCCTTTGGGTCATCACCAAAGGAGTAAAATTGTGTGTCGGTCAAGAGAGCTCTCGCCGTTCCAATGATGTCGCGGCACTTCTTTGGTGTTTCCTCGACCTTGCCGGCCAGCAGTAGACAACAACACGCAGTGACGTACCGAGGGAAACTCTTGAATGAGTGAAACATATAGAATCGATGAAAGTAAACCACACCAGTGGCCATTGTATTATGGCCCAGTCCCATCTGGGTGCCACAATTCATGATGAAGCGAGCGCCCTCCTTGCGGTAGCGACGCTCCGTCTCGAATGAAATCCCATCCTGAATAGACGGTGTCACTTTGAGGTCCTTCTTATCATAATACCAGCAGGGCATTTCGGCAGAGTCCGGTAGGAGGTATATGCATTCCTTCATTAAAATGTTCTTGCCACAGTTTGTCCGTTTTGTTTTTTTTTTTCAATTACTCCTGCTCTACTATTTAACTGCGATAGAACGAGTAAAACTTAAACAAAAAATTTGGTATTTTAATTGAAAAACTGCGAAGAAATACGCAATCGGTCGAAGGAATGCCAAAACGTCGATTTTGACACGAAGAGAAACTTGTCAAACTGACAGTTGCTGAAGCTGAGACTTTGGGTTTATTCTGCAATTTGTCCGTTGGCGTTGGGGATGATGTTAAACTAGTGTTCGAATGTTATTCATAGATGGCGGTTGCTTCCTATTTGATTGTACAGCGAGGGATGTTTCTTATAAGGGTGGCGGAATTTCCGCTTGTGATAGACGAGATTATAGGTCCGTTCGCGAACTAATATGCACACGTAAATTTATATAAACTTTCGTGCAAAACTACACAAACGCGTTCGCGTACTGAGAAGATGGTAAAAAGATGAACGAAAGAAAAATGTAGTTTCGTTCATTTTTCTTCACACAGAATTTCGGATGGTAAGAAAATGAAACCTGTCAAATGATGAAATCCTATGAGTTTCCCAGCAAAAAAACAGCTGTTGCTTCTTTTCAAGCCAAACTACGAAGTTTTTACACAAAAGCGTTCGCGTACTTTTCTTAGAAATGAGAGGATTCTCTCTCGATTTTGGAGATTTGACACTTTTCATTTTTCTATACATAAAGTACGCGAACGGACCTTATATGTGTTGAAAATGATAATTCAAAAATTCGCTATTACGGCCACAAGTAACAAAAATATTTCCATTGTCTTCTCAACGAAAAGTGACGTTTACTGGTTTTTTTTTAGCTTCATTATTATTATTTTTTGATTTACTAAAAGTTTATTTCACGGGAAATTTCGTGTGCATAAAAGTCTTCTTAATGTTAATAGTTACACAATAATGAAGTAGCAAGGACAAGTTAGAGTCAGGGTTTGAAATGCTTAGGGCCTTTGATACTGCCGTCCCACTTTGTTTGCTTTGTTTTATTTAAATTTAGGCTTAAGATATGTTTATTATATAAGACAACTATAAAAACCGTGCGAATACAACATTGTAACAGTTGCAGAAAATGTTAACCTAGCTCACCTGAATAATAAAAATAGAACACCTAATGGAAGCGTCAAATGGACGCATATTACTTTTATATGGTAAAATATCAATTATAAAACCGAAACAAATAATAAAAAGAAGAATAAACTTGCTTCTTTGAATTACTTCCTAATGTAAGTTGACTGATCGCCTAAACCAAAGAACTATAAATTTGCCTTTTATTTATTTACCTCCATCTTATTGATAAATGCTTGATCGACTGAACTTAATTAAGTTACAGTTGCATTTCGAACTTTGCACAAAGTTTTCTTTCGTTGGTTAGCAGTTAAGTCATAAAAATTGAATTTGGTGGATCGTAGTTAATCGCGCAATTGAATACTTGAATGTTGCGTTATTTCGTTCGTTAATAAGTGCGCGGGTGAAAATCTATCGCAATGAACTGTTAAAACAACATCGCCAGGGGTTAACATGCAGATTTCAAAATCAATAGCCTTGTACCCACGTTACAATACCAACTAAATTTCAAAATGGAGGACAGAATTCTAAAATGTATATAAATCGTTTTTTTGGTGAGTGCATATTGTTTTTCTTATTTCATTAATCATTGCTTAAGATAATATTTATGTTTCACGGGATTAAAATCGTGCAAAAACAAATAGACTATAATTAGGTACATTTATTTAACATTTTCACAATCACTATCACAAAAAAAAGAAGGAGAGATCCTTCGAACTCCATTAAAAATACTAAATCAATCATCGTTTCCTTACAAGCGCGAAAGAGATTCAGGGCTTGATACTCCTGGATCACAAAAACTCAACAACATTGGTATTTGATTGACCTCAGTGATTCAAAATCGGGAGGCCTGCCGATACGACGTTTTGAGGTCAAACCGGCGAACCCCACAGGTTGACCAGTAATACATGAATGGGAAAAGGAGATGGAAAAAGGCAACATCGTTTTGGCGATTTTTCTGGATTTACAAAGAGCATTTGAAACCATAGATAGAAACATATTAACACGAAAACTTTACAAATATGGCGTCAGAGGAAAAGAACTAGACTGGTTTAATAGCTATTTGTCGATGCGAACACAGAGGGTTAAAATAAATGAAGTGTTTTCAAGTCCGCAGGAAATACCTATTGGAGTTCCCCAAGGATCGGTATTGGGTGTATTGCTTTTCCTAATTTATATAAATGATTGTGGTGAAGCTCTATCGACTTGCAAGATTTGCCTTTTTGCTGATGATACACTCATATACATCAGTGGCAAGGACATTAACGTCTTAGAGACTCAATTACAAAGTGAAATGGAAGGAATATACAATTGGCAATGTAAAAATAGACTGAAACTAAATGTTGCAAAAACTAAGTGCATGTGTGTTAGCCGTAATGATTTAAGTGTAAATGTTACAATAAATGGAGTAAATATCGAATGTGTAAAAGAAATTAAATATTTGGGTGTCTATATTGACAATAAATTAAAATTCGGATTTCATGTAACGAAATTATGTGCGAAAATATCAAAAAAGCTAGGGTTTCTTAGACGAATTCGAAAGTGCATCTCAATGAACTGTGCAATAACAATCTATAATACAATTATACTCCCTCATTTTAATTACTGCTCATCTATAATTTACATGTGTACCGATGAGAACCAAAGAAAGATACAAATCCTCCAAAACAGAGCGATGAGAACTATTTTGAGATGCAACCGGTATGCCCCAATAAATGATATGCTACGTATATTAGGATGGTTAAGTGTTATCCAAAGACTTAAATTGAATGTGCTTGTAATGATTTTTAAAATTAAACAAAATTTGTACCCGGAATATTTACAGAAAAATGTGGAGTATATAACCAATGAGAGGTATCAACTAAGGAATGCTGGTGACTTCCGTTTACCCCTATATAGAAGGGCACATACACAAAACAACATTTTCTATAAAGGCCTTCAACTTTTTAATAAACTTCCAAGCGATATTAAGAATTTGTCTAACTTAAATATTTTTAAATCAAGATTAAACTTCTTATTAAAACACAATTTTTTGTAAACATAATTTGTAATTACGAACTTTAAGAGTTTTTATAAACTAATAAAACCATTATAATAAATAATAATAAAACCAGTAGAAATGCAGTGAAGTGGGCTGTTTATGATCCCTTAAGTCCAAAACATAACCACGTCGCTTAAGAAAAAGATTTCAATAATTTCACAACATTCATACAATTTATGTGTTCTGCAGGATCTTGCACATATACATTTTAAAAAGGTTTTAACTGTTATGGGAATATTTGCGACCATTATCTACACTGGCTGGTGAGATTCAGATTCAGGCCAAGGATCACATCAGTTTGGTGAATCATAAAGTCAGCCTTAGTTGGTCGGATATTATTTCGAAAATGGTCGCTTTTCTCATCTTAACCTTCCCAAAAATGAGCTGGAGCGTTAAAAATGCAAAACATAAAATTTCTTAAAAAAGTTACACAAAAGAAATCCTTCGGTACATCTGTCTATCGCCTTACCCTCACCATCACCTGACTGAAGCCCAAAATCGTATCGTGTAAATCATAGCCTACCTAAATTTTGAACAATTATTAAAAGACATCCGATGTGAAAGCCGCAAATCCAGACACAATATAAAGATCTTTCCGTTTGGGGCCAATCCTTCCAATTGAAACAGCGCCATACCAAATTCAGATTGACTTCCTGCAAGTACTTACTGTCTAATCGCAGATTTCAAAGTTTTCATCATGATTTGTATTTGTTACTATCGCAAGAATTTCTCTGAACATTTGTGATTGCGAAGCTCCATTACATTCTTCGGCATTTGTCAGTCGTTCGCGAACGTAAATAGGTTCCAGCTTGCCGACCACCTACATCGCTGCTGCGCTCATTCTTCCGTGTGCAACACGACTCGGTGCAACAAATCGATAGGCTCTTTTTCAGAGGTTTTAAGATGCTATAGAATTGCTTAGCTATCCGTCAATCGGGCTCTTTTTGCCAAATGGGATCTTGTCAATTAAGTCCACTATAAGAAACGTTGTATCTTTAAGTACGGGACCCAGTAAAGAAAGTGGTCGTCTTATATGAAACACACACTTTTAAAGGGAGACATCCACCGTCTTCGAATTCGTATTTTCGAGGCAGATAGCCACAGAAAAGCCTTTTTGGTTGAGACCTATTTTCAAAGCGGTCTATCATTCAGAACGGCCCCAAACCGAATCCTCGAAAAAAATCACCTTTTGGTAAAAAGTATGTAAATTTTATTAAAAAAATAAGGGCACATAATATTTTTTTTTGCATTACTGTTGAACAGTTCATGTAATAATCAATTCTCTGAAGAAAATACATACAACAAGGAGAAAGGATTCAAACAAAAGGAAAACACTAACTTTAATAACATATCTATCTCTCTGTCTAACGCTCTTTCTCCTTTTCTCTCTAATATTAAATTTGAATTACTTCAAAAAGAAACGACTTATTTAACATAACGACATAATTTATGCGTACAAATTGTATCTACAAAAAAAGGACGAAACAATAAAGAATACTTGCAGTGTAATATATATGAAATTATTTGTAATGTTTGACAAAGAAAACGAAAAAAAACAAATCAAATCGGAGTCGGAGTTTTGGCTATAAAAATACTAGAAATCTAAAAAATTATAATTTTAACAATAATCATACTTTTTCTATACGTATTAAAAATATATGTACTATATATGTATTTGTAAAAACGTTTGCATAGTAAATTAGTAAGGCACATAATATCTTTCAATTTTATAAATTGCTCTTTAAGTTGCATTTTTGATCACGTTAAATATTATAAAACTTTTCTTTGCTTTGCTTTGCACATCCGCTTTCTACGGTCTATCTAGGTATAGATTTTATTAGCTTATGCTAGGCATATTGTAATTGTTTAATACTTGAAAACTTTTGAACTACATAATATACCCTTTTGTTTTTTTTAATAGCCGTAATTGGTTTTGACAAATATTTTATGAATGAAATTTACGAAAAAAAACTTAGTTAATTGTTAGTAGCTGCGCTAGTCCTAGATCTAGATTAGTCGGGTTCGTTTCAAGTAGGTTATCAGTAATGCATAGATGAATTTATATTGCGCCAGACACGGAATTATGCTGTCACGTTGGTGTCGCAGCTGCCCAATGACCCTTGGAATATCAAGATCCTGAAATTGCAAGTAAATATGATTTAGGAATAGTTTTGAAACTGCTTCACAAGTTTCTATCAAGATTCTCGTATTTAGTGAGAAATACAATAAATGAATGATTGAAAGTTAGAAAGTTAGATAAAAAGGTTTGTGGCGCTACTGAGTTTTGATTTGTTCACATCCATAAACTCAACTTGAAAAATTTAGAAGTCCTAGGAAGATTTGACCTGCGCTGAATCAAAAAATCCACCTTCATTTTTCTAAAACTCACACCACATTGATAATTAGCTTGCACTTGCACGAGCTATGATCGTGACGGATTCTAAAGGCCAAACTATAATATACGGACGGAAACTGAAGCTAATGTCATAATTGAACGAAGCGTTCCCTTCCGTCTATCAATCGCTTAAGTCAATTTTACACCGATTCCTACGAGCAAATTTGAGAAACTCCTCAAGACAAATTATACTCTTTGATGTTTGTAACTTTCGCAAGAGGTGGGATTGGAGAAAAGATATTGAATATTGACTAAATCGCGGTTTTTATAAATCTTAAACATCCATTTGAAACGGTAATCAAAAAACACTCTTAACCAAAAAAAGTTCGGGTTACGAAACTGGTTCATATACACCCCTTTATTGACTCTAAACTGGCTAACCGAATGTTGAAGACTATACGGTTTGAATAAGGTATTATGCACCTTCTCCAGCAGAGCGTCGTGAATCAGATCGATTTCTCTGAGAACTGCTTATCAACAGCTTCAGTGCGCGCGTGTGTGATGAACAGAAGTCGCTTCCTAGTAATGCCTACCTTACTTCGCCTCAGTTGTGGATGAGCTTAAATAAATCAAAAGTAGCAGGCCAAGACCAGCAGCATGGCACATACTCAAATTAGGTGTATCCTAAATAAACCAGAGAACCCCAAATCCGTTATGGGAAGTTGGTAGTAGTAGTAGTGTCACGGTTGTGTAAATTTTCCTTAGCTTCGGTAACATTCTCTTAAACGCTGAATAATACTCCGAGAATTCAATTACCTCGTTATGATCCAAAGTATACAACAGCAGATCAGCCGTTAAGGTGACACCAGAGCGTCCACCTCCCTCCAAGCAATGTATGAGTACTGGCGGATTTGTATTGTGACCCGGCGGCACCTCATTTATCGATGCCATTCGCACTGAATTCAATTCCTCTAAAAAGTCCAAGAAGTGATTCACTTCGCGGGGACAATTCTGCTCAGCCCAATCGGTGTAGTTCAAGTGCCAAACGGATCGATAACGTTTCGATTGTACGTGGTACAATCGCAGCTTACTCGTAATGCAGCGATCGGTTGTCTGCGAGAATTCTTGGTAAACTTGAAACTGTTAATGATACTTAATTAGTTTTGAATTGAACAAGTTTTTTGTGTATCACCTGTCCAAATTCTAGTCGCTGATTGGAATCGGGCGGAATATAATTCAAATCCTCGGACAATTGAACAATCAGGTAGACATCAGCCTCCCATACGCATTGCCAGAACATTCTCTTTGTCAACTCCACCTGAGGACTCTGAGCAACAATGTAGAAACGTTGTTTTGTACCCACGGTTGCCTGGAAAAATGCGAAGTTAACAAGAAAGAAGTCATTGCATAGAAAAGAAAAACTTACAGAAATATGCGAAGCATTCACGTAACCATGTCGATTTTCCATTGTCGGTGTGATTCGTACTCGATTGTCATCGTATGGCAAAAAGTTGGGATCCGAATTCTTCCTCATGTTCTCCTCCAGAAGGGCACATTCGTAGCGCGCACTCTCTCGTCGTTTTGGTATTCGTTCAAACTCCATAAACAGCTGTGAATCGTTCAGTTTTGCGTCCAAAATTTGACACTGCAAAGAGAAATGAATTCCAAGAATTTCAGGAGATTCTTTCAAAACTTACCAACTTGTCCTTGCTGTACGTAGCCGATATCGGTTGTAGTCTCGGCAGCCCCGTTGACCATCGATGATGCAAGTTCATATCCTCCTGTGACAGCTCTACCTTCGTTTGATTTTTACTCTTGTCTCTGCCCAAAGTGGCACTCTTACGTTCCTTTTCCGCCGAGTTCTTGCTCCTCCCGAGGATGTTCCATCGCTTTTTCCGTTTCTCTTTTGTGCCGCTGCTTGCCACCGAGCTGTTAACCGATTCGAGAGTAGTGTTCATCGTAGTCTGAGTGGAATTCAAATACGAAGACGAATGCGAAGCATTAAAGTGGTCGTCACTGAAGTGTTTCGATGGATGTGGTAAGACATCCGATGTCGTTTTCATTAAGTTCGTCTTGCGGGGTGGATCTATCGGCGATGACGAGGTTATCTTTTCGCGACGCGGCGGGGTCAAAAGCGAAGGCGTCGATGACTTGTGCATATTCATTTGTAAAACGGCATCATTGTTGGCTTCCAGTTGGGGTATGCCCCCGTTATTGCCGGCGCCGGTGTGCAAACGCTGCATGTTGAGTGTAATGCCATCGATCTCGGAGTGCATTTGTGCTATAGGAGTGCCTTGATGGATTCCACCAGGAGCCGACTGAATACTGGACGTCCTATTGCGCATTTCAGTGCTCGCGTTCTCCGACGTGTAGCAGTGCGGCAGTGGGACGTTCTCGTATATGGGCTCTATTGACCCATTCATGGCTGACCTTTGCAGGCCTGCGCCACCGTTCGTCTCCTGGAACTTTGGTGGACGATAGATTTGTTGAGGTGGCGTCGGTTGTATGGGTGGAGGCGGCGGTTGTTGAGTGGGCGGAGGTAGAGGCAGCACTAGCGAGGGCTGCTCCTCGATCATGTTGAGGTTTTCGAACGTTCCATGCGGTAAATACGGTTGCGAGTGGCCGATATGGTTTATGTACGGATAATGGATGGGGTGATACTGAGTATTGAGCAGATTCCTGTTGGACACAAGATCGGGACTAGATCCAGAGACGTAAGCACGGTAGCCCAGCAGCGTCCGATGACTGGCAACAGCCAAGTCGGGCGTGGATGTGGAACTTAACCGATTTGCCGGATACGGCGGTGGTGGCTTCACGCGCATCATCTGTAACCGCTGCGCCAGGTCGATGTTGGTGTACACGTTGTTTGGAACCATATGGTTCTGCATTGTTTGAGCTGTTTGGGTGACATCAGGATATCGGTGGGGCGCTAGATGATGTAAGATGTTCTCCGTGGCAGACATGTTGTGTACATCTGGCTGACTGCCTGAGTAAAAGCTTTTGTCAGCCATGGCACCGGATGAAGTGACGCGTACTTCGCCGGCAGCTGCCAGAGTCTGCTGGTTGATGTTGTGAATCTCATTAGCACTCGCACGGTACTTCTGTTGCACGGCAGTTTCATAGTCTGGCGCAGGTCGATAAGTTGGTAGCATCGCCTGAAGCCGTTCCCGCTCCTGCGAGAAGTTATTGTTGCTCAGATCCAAGCAAGACGTGCTTTGAATGCGATTGTCCAGCGGGTCAACAACCATATTTGTAAAGCTGCAATTCGTTGATGAAGCGTACTCCTGCGGGATGTTTGCCCAGCTTTGATTTGGTGTGCGCGCCTGCTGGTGGCTGCTTGTCGCCAAAGAGACATTGGACGACATTATGGAGTTTTGCACAGCACTACACGGACCAACCATTTGAAACTCCGGCGTGTATATGGCTCGTTGCTGCTCCAACAGTAAATCTTCGCGACTGTCCCCAAAATCTTGTGCAAAATTCTGAATGGACTCTGGATGGTGTCCACCATTCTCGCTATCCGCCTCGTCATCGATGTAGCTTTTGAAAAATATGTGTTGAGTCACGCATAGCTTCCAAATGTACCGCGCCGTATCAGCATCCGGCAAGGTGAACGATGCCACAGTGTATATTAGCTCGTCCTTCTTCTGTTCGATGTTAATCGAACGCTTTGCATTGACTACCATTAGAAAATCCTTCCATGGATAGTATTGCCGTCCGATCTGTGAGTTCACTACGATTCCATTGATGGTCAGCCCCAACTGTATGTCATTGCCAAGCGAATCTTTTGCAGAGAACCGCTCCTCGCCATACCCATCCAGCTGCTGGCAACACTTAATGTACATCTCCTCGGCCTGACTCTGGCTTAGATGCTGAATGGTCGGATTCAGCTGCTGAACTTCGTCAATCAGACCCTCATCGAGTCCTTCATGCATAAGGCTTTTTGGAAGTATCAGCCGCGTTCTCAGATAATCTTTTGTATGTTTGTCTCGTTGATAGCTGTCGTATTCGGCCTGCCGGCAATAAAGAGCCAGCAGTATGGCTGTGCGAACATCGCATGCAATTCGCTCTTCCACCACATCATTCTTTAGCTGCAGGAAGTAGTAGTAGCGTGATACTTCATCACTGAGGTGTTTTACTCCAGTCGTAACGTAATGGAGGACTCGTAGGAATATCTTCGGCCCGGCTGCGTATTTTTCTAGTTGCCTGCTAAGCGGACGATCCAAATCTATCCATTTCAGTTCGTTCTCCTTGCCCTTGACGACAAAGCGCAAGCCGAATAGTTCCGGTTGACTGATGGACAAGCGTTGGCACACATTATCGAGACACTCTTGTCCTTTGCTTTCTGAACTTAGGGTGCAATCAACGGTTGTTGAGGTGTCTGAAATGCAGTAAATGAAGAAAGTTTCAATAGAAATCAAAGTGAGATGTTAAGGAACTTTTTTTGTTTATATGTATGTGTGTATATTGTTGGCCTATTTTTCTTTGAAAATAAATCTACGTTAGACAAAGCGACGACATACGTTTAAAGTAAATCGTTTAGTCCACCCAGTTGTTGGCCATCTTGCAAACAAATCTAAAACAAATTTGGAAGTCCCCTTCAATTGGATACCATGTCTACTGCGATCATTTCATCAGAACCAACCGTGGCCCTGATTACGAATTACGAGACAAGGGTCGTGATTAAAGAGATCATAACCCTCCCACTTTACTGTATTACTTTATACTGTTTACTGGTCTCCCTGTGGAGTTAGCCGTTTCGACCTCACAAAATAACGGCAGGTCTCCCGCTTTTGAAGCACTTCGTCGCTTAGGCCAATCAAATTTGGGTGTTACTGCATTTGTGTGATATCCAGGAGTTTTTTGGCCTGCCTTTTTTTCGCGTTTGTATGGGAACGTTGATTGATAAAAAGAATTAGTTATTTTCGATTAAAACGATACACATTCTCCTCTTTCGAGCTTCTTTATCTTCATTATTAGTGGAGCAAACTTTGAATGCCGCTCTCTTGTCACTTATCACTGCTTTAGCTTCATTTGTCTACGATCATATTTCTTTGCCGTGTCGATAGTGTCCTTTTGAAGCGTCTAGCACTGATTTGGCGCTATCCATGCAAGGTCGTTATAGAGAATTCCACATATCTTGTGTTCTGCATCCTCAACTTTGTTGATGTTGTGATGGGGATAATTTTGTATATTTGCAATAAATGCTTGGGCTTTCTCTTTGTCCAGATTGTACCATTTGATTTTCGCAGACAGTTTTGTTTGGTAAGTTTTGTTATCCCCTCCGTCATGGAGGCGTCTGTCGGAGGAGGCGGTGTTGCTGGGCGATCGTCTCTCCTAGCGTCCCACTTGGGGAGCATATGCGCTGACAATATACCACACCTCACCTTACATCACCAGTTTGGTCAAGACGCTGACAAAGTAGCTCTGCCGCAAGGATGATACTGATTCCGTTCCTACCCTGTTCTGTCCCGTAGTAGAACACCTTCAACCCTTTTGTTCCAAAGTCCAAGAAACGCGTTTGGTTTCCGGTGTTTCGCCATTTCGTTTCTTGAACACATAAGATGTAAACTAGCCATCTAACCATCTCTAGCAATTCCCGACTCTTAGGTTTCGCATTAGCTTAAGCATGACTTTGCTATCCGCGGAAACCGGATAGCTCTGACCCGAGCATTTCTGCCCGTCCAAGATTAGTACCATGATAAGTAGTGGCTGGCGGGGTAGGTAGTGCATTGGCTAAAGCGTACCTTTCCAAAATTATTTATTTAAAACGTGTTCGACACGTTTGATCTTGCTTTGGTCATACCTATCCATTGTCATATCTGCTTGTACTAAACGGATTTAAAATCAAAAATTGCTCGCTTACTGGATTTTGTTTTCGCGTCTCATAACAAACCACAGACAACCACAAAACAAAGAAAATCTGTCTGCTTTTTCCAGACAAACTTTTCTGTGAAAACCCATCCAAGCCCTTTACAGTCATCCCTTCGACTATGTAATGCATATGCGTGAATCCCACATATCCGCTGGCAATTGCAAAACCGAACCCATTCTCTTCGAAAATCAAGTAAACACTACTCAATCTTAATGTATTTTCGTTTTCTTCGTTGGCAAAATTTCAAAAAATAAAAAAAGAAGGAAATAAAACGTTTGGAAAGCTGATTCGGTGAAGGAAACAGCCACCAACGCAAACAAATAAAACAACGACAACTTCCATTATTAAACAATAAACAAACAGCCAAGAATTTGCACCTAGAACATTTTTCCCTCTGATAAAAGGTGGAGCTGTTGCTGCGTGCTTTCTAGAGAGTTCAGTTCTGTTTTGAATATTTAATGACACCAGCGAGCCATCTAATTTAGCCGGCTTTGATTTGGTTGGTGGAATACTAATGGATCTGTGTGCTCGCATATTCTGAAAAAATCCTCCGTCATGACTCTTGATAAACAAAAAATAGAAAATACTAAATTAATAGTTTATCACTCCAATGTGATAGCGAAACACAAAAGCCAAAGACGTAGGTGGCAACAGGTGATCTAGAAAAAGGATCAAACAAAAAACAGAACGACGTCAACTGCACACAGACGAACTACAAAGCACACCTGAGCCAAATGAGCTGCTTCAGCCAGCGAGGGTAAAACGATAAGAGAACAAGTCACGCATCAGGTAGGTTTAGCAGCAGCAGCAGCAACAACAGTCATACATTGCGGCGGCACTACGCAGATTATCAGGTAGATCGCAGTGGAATGGAATGATATTTGTGTGTGCGTAAAGACAATCAATGGAGAGGGAGTTCGACTCATTCCCGAGGAATGTTGTTAACGCCATTCACCCGTGAGAGGGCGGAGGTAGACAAAAAATCTGCGGTGTGTTCGAGAGAATAATAAGACAGAACGTGTGCCCGATAAGGCCGCAAACACCGCCCGCCCTCTTCATATCTTAGCCCAATTCTTCGAAAGACTAATTTGGATAACAATATCGTTTCCTGTTATCTAATTAATACTTTTTTTATATAAGAATGTAGTCGACTTACCCAAAAGATGATGAACCGATATGACAAAGAGACTCTTCGAAGTAACATTGTAGTGGCGAGATTTTTTCAAAAACTTTAATGGCATTCTTTAGGATTTCCTTAATCTCTTTTTCTCTTGATGGGAATTATTCCATTAAAAAAACACTTCAAACACTAAGCAGGAGGCGTATCCACGGCATTTAAACACGACGACAACGAGTACGAGAAGACAAGTGCAGCACAAAATTAAAAAGGAAAATGCAAGTGAAATGAAAATTCCACAAGTAAAAAAAAAACCGAATACAAAAAAATACTCGGCAACAGGAAGCAAAGTATTTTATGGCAAAATGGAATTGTTGCTTCTGTTTCAGTGGGTTTTGTTAAAAACACATCGCGAGTTTGTTTCCTAAGAACTTGGCGCAGAGAAATTATTTTTTTTCGTGGATTCTTTTTGGGTAAATAAAGTGAAATTTTTAGAAATTAGTATAAAAAAAAATGTATGAAAGGAAGAATGCGACGACGAAAATGACAGAAGCGCGACTTCGAAACTATTTGTGGTCGGGTCACGGTGGGTGATTTAACTGAGGCCGACTGCGTTTCTCTACTTGTTGGTAGGTGGCTTTGGGACGTTTTGGTGGCGTTGTTGAAACCCTTATGCCGTCATGCAATATGTAAAGAGAAAGCTGTCATCACAGTGCTCTAGAAAGTATTTTTTTTTTTTGATAAAAAGGAAATCCAAGTCCCAGAGCACTCAGACTCGGTAACGGTCCATTGTACTATTGGTGTAGAGGTTGAAAAAACAAGGTGCTATTCGTTTCTCTCCTTTATTAGATGGCGTTTGTTGTTGTTCACCATGGGAATTGAACCGGCACCGCAAAGGTCACAAGCCAACACACTACCCTTTACATCGTCGCCACCACACGCAGGAGAATGTACTTTAGTAGTGAATTCGAATAAAGACAGCGCTGTTCGATTTAAAAGCAAAGTTCTGTGGGTGATTATTGTCCTATTTACGTTGACAGGCCTTGGAGCAGAAGATTTAACAACGACCTGGACGCTGCACTCGCATCAAGCTGGTCAAAAACACTTGTCTAACTTGGCTAGGAAATGCCAAACGTTTGGAACGTTGATTGAAACCAAGCTTTATAATAATGCATTCGAGAGTCTTCGATTTAGATTATACCAAAATGTGAAAAGGATAAGCAACTGAAGGCCGTTAGTTTAAGACTGTTCTAATGCGAAGAGGCGTTGAATGAATGGTTACGGAGATACCTCGAAAAACCTGGAAGCTGGCAGATGCTTGTTCGATAGATTACTGTGCGAGAACCTAACAAAAATGAGACAACAAAAAAAAAAGTTCATGACCTTCAACACACATTCAAAACCGCCCTGCGTCGCCAGATTTTTAAACAGACAAGAATTCATATTTACAAGCTACAAGGCGTCCACTGAAACGTCTAGAGACTAGGAAACAACCTTTAAGTAGAGCCCTTCGGTAATGAAGAAACGAATTCGCGTTCAGTATAAAAAGCGAAAAAAAAAAATAATTCAAATAGTAAGATCTATATGTACATAATGTAGTTGGAAAAAAAATTGTTTTCGGTTTTTTCAAGAACAAAATATGCACTTACCACTGAATGCACCCATCTGAACCTCTAATCCGATAGCACAGACTACCTAATATGGGTATATATATACCTATATATAGGTAGTCTGTGTCCGAAAGCAAACATTCGCCGAACCATCATCTGTCATTCTCAGCGGCAGCATAAAGTCGGAAAATATCAATCAAAAACAATGGCAGAGTCTATAATTCCTGACGATAAAAATCTCCACGATATATTTGTAGATGGCTGGGATCTAGTTGAGGAATTGGAAACAACATCTTTGCCCTTTTCTAGTTCTGAATATCAGGTTAGTTGGATTTTTAACCATTCACCACCCATCTTACCCAACCCACACCGTTTCGCAGGGAAAAGTAAAAACTTCTATCGGTTTGTTCGAGAACAGTACCACCATCGTCAATGAAATATCAATGTTCAGTTCGAATGAGCTCATTGACGAATTACCCACAGAGCATCTACAATACCTGCTCATGCCGTTTTTCTTGGGTAAACTGACTACCAAGCTAAATGACCCTGATCGATTGAGAGTAATTCCGCTGGCGGAAATTTATTACAAGTGAGTGTGTGCTTGAGAGCAGTTCTTCATAATTTCTGCATTTATTTCTTATAGAGACTTCCTCCAGCGTTGTGCTGATTACTCGCTTGCAGAAGCCCCAAAGTTTCCAGACACCAAGACAGATGGGAGCAAAAATCAGCCTCAAAATGAGCTGGCCAGCTTGATACGCGCCGGGAATTCAAGAAATGAGAAAATTGCCCAGTTCAACAAGAAAAAAGAACTAGATGAACAGATTAAACTCCTTCACGAGGCCCTCCGTAACAAGGTCGTGGATGATGAGCTGAAGCGTGATTTCTTTCTGAAATTCATCAGCCGCAGCGTCATTGAAGCAAAAGAAGATCTGGAAAGTTTGAACCTCGAGAAACAAATGGTTCAAATGCGATCAACACAAATTCTTCCTATTGGTTCATCCAGACCGCCCAAAGCCGTCAAGCCCCCTATGAAGCCATTTATTATTACTCGCGACAATACTCAGAAGGCGGTATTTGGCATGGGCTACCCAAGCCTACCTGTGATGACTGTGGGCGAGTTCTACCATCAGCGAGTCCATGATGGCATCTTCCCCAACGAGGATCAAGTTGCCGAGATGAACAAGCAACAGTTATTGGCCAGGGAGGCCAATCCAGATGAACAGGAGGATGAAGAGAAGGCAGCCAATGAAATTCTCGCCGAGGATGACGATCCAGAGTACATAGAGCGACAGCGTCGAATGGACGATTACAAGGACGTAGTGCGAAGAGGCGATGGCAACCGCCACAACCGCAGTTAAATTTTAAAATAAACTAAATTCAATTTTAATGTAGTACGCCAGTAGGTTACTTCATTTTTTTATTCAACAAACAATCTTATAAGAAACTTTAGAACTACTGAGAAAGGTAAATAAACGTAAAATCTACTCATTTGAGGGCGTAGAATTTTCTGAAAAAAATTATAACAAAAAAACAACAACAAATAAATGCAAGCGGAAAGCATCTCATTCGCGGTACATTGATTAGCTTGTCATCATCAGATGAATAGCATCGATAATCTCCTCCGGCAGTTCCAGCGGTGTGTCGTTTAGTTGTCCGGTTTCTTTACACATTAGGTAGATTTCGTTGACAGTCTTATCGGGATTGGACGGATCTTCACTAGCCACAAAGGCCAGCGTTCCATTAGCGAGTTCGCTGAGAATGAGTTTAAGTGACTCTTCACTTATGTCGGCACTTTCCGCATTCATGGAGTCCATAGTATCGCCTGACACTACAGATGGATCCAAAATTTCATTGATCTCTCGTTCAAATAAGGAACTATCATCAGTGGAGTTTGAGGAACGTGACTTTGGGGGTAGTGATACTATTGTGGTTCGTGTACGCGACATCCTTCGTTTATCTACCCGCGGCGAATCGACAACAGTCGAGTTTAATTTTTGTTTGCGCTTGGAAAGTTTCGCCCTGGTGACATTTTCGTTTTGATAGATATCATCACCAGACGCTAGAACGCGCACCGATGAACTGGCAGCGTTTTTTAACTGCAAAAAAAAAATGTGAAAGGTGGTCAAAGGCATTTCTTGTGGAATTTTAATTTATCGAAGTTTTCTGGATAGAGAATAGAATATAAAAACCAAATGCAGTGTCATTGCCTTTGACTTTTCTTGTTACTGCTCTGTAAATGCAGCCAGCTTCAAGTAAGGAAGCCCTGTGAAAAGCAAACCCTGGCTTTAAGGAAACGAATAGTAAACAATACCCTTAGGTAAGGCTAGTTTAATGTTGCTGTTAGCCGCAAGGAGTTTCCTTTTATGGGAGAGAGCTATACATGTATATAGGTCAGGAGGTGGAGAAAAGTCTCCTTCTCGTCAATGCAGATTCTGCTGAAATCGTTTGAATATACGCCAAGCTGTGTTGGCACCCACCAATGACAACTATAGTGGTGCTAATATGCAATCTGTTCAGAGAGACCCGACTTTTAGAGCGTCGTAGGTCCAGCTTTCGCCAGATGTGCTTGATACCTTGATAGATTTGCATGTAGCGATTGTTATACTTATGGAACGCTTTTCAGGTGGCAAATGTAAAGTAGTTCCATATTTGGCGAGCTCAGTAGCCAACAGAGGTGTATATTGAACTGCTCGGCCATCTCCTTGAGAAATGTTCGTTATTCTGGCTTCACTATAGAGTTTATAGACTAGTTCCAGCGGCTTGATGGCAGCTTGCTTGGCTGTCGGAGAAAATGGGGATATATTAAGCTGATATCACGTTTTCTTTAAGCAAAGATAAGACTTCCTTGATCGCCATAATTCCCGCCTTGAACACAGTGTATGGGAAGACAGAAGGAGAGGCGATAAGAAACAACTCCCTTAAAGAAAATGTAAAGAAACGTTGGCTTTGGTATCCGTCCAGCATTAAGGTCCGAAGACCATTCGCAATTTAGCAAAGAAAAGATGTTATTTGTCGAGCAGGCAAACAGAAAGGCGCTACTCCAGGCAAAAGGTCGTTGCGAACTGAATACTGGTGTCATACGCCGGAAACGTTGAAAATATTTTTAACATATTCACACAACATGTGAACAACATATTGTTCCAGTCTATTTTCTTTGTTCGAGGTTCAAATCCCAAAAAGGAATACAATTTTTCCACTGCCCCACATCTTGCGAAAGTCTGACAAACATCCAAAAGTATAAACTGTGCACACAAGCAGTTAGACATGCTAGGTTTTAGGCCCTATAAATAATTTGCAATTTTTTTAAAAATTTGCCTAGCTCGAAACTTAATGAAAGAAATAATCGGATCCCAAAACCGAGCAGACGAACTTGGCATCACTTCCAAACGTTTAGCAGCCAAAGGCAAAGCAAAACGAACAAACAAAAATGGCGTTCTGTCACTTTTCACAAGATTTGCCTTGTCTTCTTTCATTCGTGCTTAGCGAAACGCTTCGTCGGTCGATATTTGCAATATTGAAACAAAAATAAACCACATTAATTCATTTTCAATTCAATTAAATATTCACCTGAAAGACTTTAACTTTTAACTTCCATCAAAATGTCTATTGGAGTCCCAATTAAAGTCTTGCACGAGGCCGAAGGCCATATCGTAACATGTGAAACAATCACCGGCGAAGTTTATCGCGGCAAGCTGATCGAGGCCGAAGACAACATGAATTGCCAGCTAACGCAAATAACTGTTACCTATCGAGATGGACGCACAACAAATCTTGAAAACGTTTACATTCGTGGATCGAAGATAAGGTTCCTCATCCTGCCTGATATGCTGAAGAACGCCCCAATGTTTAAAAAGCAGTCTGGGAAAGGCGGCACGGCGGGGCGTGGAAAATCAGCCATATTGCGAGCGCAAGGCATTTGTAAGGAGCCTTAACTTATTTTTATTTGTATTTTTGTTAATCAATTTTGGATTGCAGCACGAGGACGAGGTCGTGGCGGGGTAGGCGGTGGTAGAGGCGCTCCGCCTTCAGGTCGTGGCTCTTGGCAGGGTGGCGCTCCATCCTCTGGAAGAGGTCGAGGTGGCTTATAAGGAGGAGCGGAATTATAGTTTTTTCCTAAGCTACTTTGTAATCAACTTTGTGAAAAATTGCATTTTAATTCAAAGAGTTTGCTGTTTGTTTTGGGAGTTGTTGGGTGGCTGATTAGGTATTGGAGTGTAAGCTCATTCAGTCGATTTCATGGCAGCATTTTTCACTGTCTGCTCGAAGGCCATTGTTTCGATGGTAAATGGGATTGGATTATTCACAGAGGAAATTAACTAATCAAACACGAAATATTTAAAAGAAGGAACATTTTTCCTTGTTTTTGCTGCTTAAATGCAACCTCATCGAATACATTGGGAAAAGTAATGGCAGTTTGGGACAAGTGGTCCTCTAGTTTCTTTACTATGTGGACTTTTCTATTTTTTTCTACTGTGTATCTGTCCATTATTCACCGAGGTATAATTTACGAAGGACGGAATTCCTAAAAAAAATACTACAAAGGTCTGTGTTCGTTCATTTCTGGTTAGATTTGACCGCAATGTTCTAAGAAATCGATTGAAGACTGCCATGGAGGACTGGGATGCGGCACTGGAAACTCTCCGTTTGAAGATATCTTAAGCATGTGCAAGTCATTCGGTCTTATCGTCCTAAATACCATTTTCGTCAAACAAAGCCGGCACCTGGTCACCTTCAGTAATGGTGGAAACGAAACCCAGATTGATTACCATTTGGTTGCACGTTTCATGAACGCTCGGAATAAAGATTACAAAGTGATCCTAGGAGTGGCAATCGCCCAGCAACACCACCACTTGCTGACAGAAATTTGTATGGCGGCGGGCGCGAACAGACCTAAACCAACAAAAGTGTGCGAGAATCGAATGGTACAATCTGGACAAAAGGAAATTAATTGTTATTTTTAAAACATAAATCATATTTGAATCTACGCTCCAGCAGCGGAGCTACACCAAAGGCACGTTCTACGAGCTTTTTGAGAAGACTTTCAAACAAATCCGGCAATACTTTATTTTCGAATCTTTAAAACTTTCAAAGAACAAAAACAGTAAGAGGACATTTTCGGTAAAACTCCTAAGAGATTTTCTGTACTACATAACAGCTAGAAACGGCGCATGTCAGTATGCAGTGCAAAGCTCTTATAGTTTCAACACCATCAGGGCAATTTGGAAGTCACCAGATGAAACTAAATTGATTTCATTTTTAAGGTTCCATAAATTAAAAATTTTAGAAAAAAGGGAAAAGACCTGCCAGCCAGGAGTCAATATAAAACAAATTTTACTGATGAAATCGCAATTTACCTTTTTAATGCGCTTAGCATCTTTTGACTTGATCTCCCGCCACAGTCGTTCCTCCTCCTCTCGTTTCTCGTCTTCAGCGTCAAGTTTACTTTTCAGATCCTCAATGTTGAATTCACCCGGATAAAGCAACGCCTTATTGACAAGATTTAAATTACATCGTTCCTCCTTTTTAAACTTTAACTTAAGATCCCTCCGCGTCCGATTCGGAAACAACGTTATCATTAGGGAAAAATCAGTGCCAATGGTCTGAAGGCATCTATAGAATTTGATTGTTTCATCGGGTGGCCAGTCTTTTGTGCGTTTGTGCTTCTTGTAAAATCCCTCACCGCCGGTATTCTCGTCGTGGTATATCAAGCTGGAATTGGCCAGTACTTTGCGTGCCTCCAACTCGGCTGTAGTCTCGATTTCTAAGCTCTTTTCGTCAATCATCATCTCTCCGTTTGAGCCAAGTTTCAATTGAGGCACTGGCATTGCACTGGCCTCTACTGGATTTGGGTCGTCTGCTTTTTCAGATTCCCCCGACTCAGCTGCCGCTGCCGCTTCCGAGTCCATGGCTGTTTGAACGGCGCCCGGGGTCCTTTGCTCCATCGGATTAGTCGTTGGATTGTAGTAAATCAGGTCAAACATTTTTAGAGCCGATTTATCAGGGACCTTACCATTAAAACGATGGTAGTCCCGTTTGGTGGCATTTCGATGGTCGTCGTTGGGATTCTTTCGAGATGATCCTCTGGACTCGGAAATTGTGGAGCAACCCGATTCGGTTCGTATTCGGCCGAGATTCCCAGCTGCCACTTTTCTCATGAGGAAACTGTTGGATGCCTCCGAGGATGTACTGTTTGAGCTTCTCTGTCGCGATATTCCTGTATTGTTTGTTTCTGCGTCTTCAGTGTGCGGTGAGGGGCTGGTGCCAACGAAACTGTTGCGACGTTGTCCAAATATGGGAGTGGGCCTAATTCGTTGACGAGACTTAGTCGGAGACATGGGAAAGCCGGGAGACTTTTGCAAGTCCATATGCAGAATGTTGTCTTCAAAGTCCGATGCAATGTTCTCTTCGATGGGCACCACAGCGGACGGTCGCTTGTACTCGGGATTAAGGGGATACTTAAAGGCATCCTGAAATGGTTTGAGAGTAGCGCCTTCACGGGGCCTGTCCACAATCTCTGGACTATATAGAGGTGTGGGCTCACAAATGGGTGCGAGTTGGGGTTCCTCAGGGGTTTCGATTTGCTGTTTCTCCAGATTCAAATTGGTCACAACTACTGGCTCTTCATTCTCAACTGAATTGATTTCTTCTTCGACTTTTCTTGGTTCAGAAGCGTCAACGGACGATTTCGATTTACGTTTCGAAGCAAAGGCGAGGTTGGCAGCTGCCTTGATCCTTGGCCGTCGTGTTGACATGACTACTGATGGATTCCTGAATTGCCAATTGTACAGAGTAAATTTGCGATTAGCGAATGACAAATTATCAGGTTTGTCTTGTTTATACCTTAAGAATATCACATGGAAAATTGAACGTTCACTCAACCAACGTTATCAACGAGGACCTGCACATTTAAGTGCACGTTGATTATATCCAATAATGCCTGATATACCAAAAACCAAATACATACAACACGTACACGACATTTGTTTTGAAGTTTCGTATATAACAAATCAGCTGGTAAAATGCTGAGAATAGAGATCCAGATGTGACTATCAAATTTTTCTGTTTTTCAACTGACAAATGTCAGAAAAAAATGGAGGGTAAACAAACAAACTTATTTAGCAGTAATAGGCGATATATTTTCAGGAAAATGGATTCATTTAAATATGCAAAGAAGTTGGAAGCAGTAAATAGAAAGAACTGTAGTGCAAAGTTTGCTTTCTTTGCAAACTTTCAGGTGATGGCGAAGACGGAGCTGTGGCTTCGTGGGAGTAAAGTGTTAAAGGCAGTCTTCTTGAAGATAAAGGTAAATGGATTACCAAAATAGAGAGAAAATTCTCATAATTTTTCTAACGGCTGGTCAATGAACCTGACAAAGACCTATATGGACCCGATAATCATCTCGTAGATTGACATGGAATGTATTTTACTCAAGAAACTGATGCCGTCCAAGAGAAATAACCTGGTGAAAAGTTCATTCATATCAGGCCTTTGGCAATTTATAAAGACATAAATTACAAGACCTATATGGACCGGATAATCATCTCGTAGATTGACATGGAATGTATTTTACTCAAGAAACTGATGCCGTCCAAGAGAAATAACCTGGTGAAAAGTTCATTCATATCAGGCCTTTGGCAATTTATAAAGACATAAATTACAAGATGCACCCGAACGTCAATAAATAAATTGTGACAAATATCTGGAGCAAATATTTGGTTATCCACGAATGAAGTTTGCTGATCACCGAAGCGTTTAAACCCACTGTTTCATCTCCAGATATAGTTGGGATCAATAACTTGATTGATTCACGCTCGTGTGCATCTTGTAATTTATGTGTCTTAATAAATTGCCAATGGCCTGATGTGATTACTGGACGAGTCTGAGTATGCACTCCCAGCAAACGCGCCAAACTTGGGTCCAAATTGAAATGCAATGGCATATAGAAAGCGAATTGTACAATGAACGTTTATATCACCAGGTCGTTTCTCTTGGACGGCATCAGTTTCTTGAGTACCAAATGTTCGATGTCAATCTACGAGATGATTATCAGGTCCTTTTAGGTCTTTGTTAAGTTAATTGACCAGCCGTTTGAAAAATGATGAGCATTTTCTCTTTATTTTGGTATTAGGATTACCTTTATCTTCAAAAAGACTGCCTTTATCTCTGTACTCCCACGAAGCCACAGCTGCTTCTGACCTGAAAGTTTGCAAATAAAGAGAACTTTGCAGTAGTTCTTTCTATTTACTGCTTCCAACTTCTTTGCATATTTAAATGAATCAATTTTCCTGAAAATATATCGAGAAACTATTGATTATTAATAAACAAACTTACTTTTGTTTGCTGATTCCTATTATTTTCCCGCCTATTACTGCTAAATGATTTTGTTTGTTTACCCTCCAATTATTTTCAGACATTTTGTCAGGGGAAAAACAAAAAAAACAAAAAAAATTTGACAGTAACAGCCGGATCCCAACTAAATATGCCTGAATTATAGATTCAATGGGCGCGTTCAATTTACAAGTCAACTACTAGTGACTACTATTTTACCTTTTCTCATTGATCAAATAACTCACGTGACCATCGTTTGGCAAGTGATAGACATTTAATTAGTAGTGAACTTGCAGTTGACTTGCAAATTGAACGCGCCAAATCTAACAACTGGCATTAATAGATTTTTGTTTTAGATAGGTACAAACAAAAAAGTTCAACTTTTAAGGTCAAGAAAACTACCGAATTAACGGCTTCTCCAACCACTTTCTTGTGTGGAGGGGACCTACAATTTTACGCCGAACCCGAACGGCAAATTTTTGAGAATCTTCATTATTAAAAGGGTCATAACCCTCCCACTTAACTGTATCTCTACTAGTCCGCTTGTGGGGTTCGCCGTGTGAGCTTACCCTTGTAGTACTCTACACTTTTAAAGGAAAACCAAATAAATTTAGAGCAACCTTAGTCCATCACTTTTCGGTACGTTTTGATCCTTGTGTCGATTTGGGGCATTTCCAGAATGGCCGATCCATGCTTCTTTTCTTTTAGCCTATGTACCTATCTAACCCATCTTTGTTTCGTTTGTTCCTACAGGCCAGTCTCTCATTTGTCATCCAAAATTACGTTTGAAACTCATAACATTTGTAATTTTGTGGGGCATAACTACACGAACGTGAGTCCATTTCGGATGAAACGATTTTACTCGACTTTTAAGTACTTTGTGCTCGTTTTGAGCACATGGATAATATCTTTAACTTTTATTTGTCGTTACTTTGTCCTTCTTCGTTTGAAGCTCTGATATTTGAGCCCTTGGATTGGTAATTCGTTCAGCACTTCGACGTTTGTCGATGCCTATTTGCTGTTTCTATTGAAAACTAACTCCAAAGTATTAGGTGTCAACTACTCACCACAGCGCAGGCATTTGTTTGTTGCTGTAAGTAGCTCCCAGCAAATGATTCATTGCCTATTTCTGGGTGCTACTTACTGTATGAAAGAATAGAAGGATAGGAAAGAAGTTTGGTGCGATGGGATTTTTTTTCCCAACAGCTGGCGCCTAAATTGCTTTAGGGACATCTGTTTTGGTTGTGTGTATTTCAATTTTATAGTGCCAGGTGCTGCTTGCTGTTAAACACAAATGCTTACGCTGTGTTACGCACTATAAGGGTACTGTAACAACAGAAAAAAATCCCTTTAGCGTAAGCAAATTATAAAAAAAAAAAATATACATATTTCTGTGTCGACCTGCTCCCATTTCAGTGTAGGGAGGCCGCTTTAAAGTTTGTACACAAACCACTGCCACTTTCGTCGCTGGATAATGTTGCCAGTTTATTTGCTGTCAACGATCTTCACTGTAGATACGGTTTGGAAAAAAATTTTCGCAGGCAATGGGCAAGTTCAAGTTCCAAGACAAGTGGCCTGCAAGTTGACTTACGACTAGTTATTTGAACGCGTTGCCTAGCATCTGTTTTGCTGTCAAAGTTCACAGATATAGGGAGCACTTGTGGCTTCTGCACACGGAGCGGCTCATCATGACTCATCCATCGAAGATTTCTTTCCGAATAATCATCCGCAAACGAATATTTTCTCGAGTATTCTTGTAATGTATTATAACATACAGGCATATGCCTTCCGTACATTTCATCCAATGCGTGTGTGCAGTAGTTCTTAGAATACTAGGAACACTAAAGCAAAACGAATCAGATGTTTTAGCCATCTGTTCTTCACTGATTGGAAAGTTGTTTATCCACTCCCAGAAGGTTAACTAGTACGAACTCGTTGTTGCCTTGCAAATTGAACGCGCCATTTTTTGACGAAGTTTAAAAACTTTCTTGTGAAAGCAGTGGTCCGTTTCCAACAGTTTCTGTTGCTTCTCACTCAGCATGTTCGAGAACTCTCTATGCGGATATTTTGCTTTACCTTTTCGGCTGTCTATATTCTGTTCTGTTAGCCCTATAGACTGCCTCCCAAACATCATCATGCACTTTAAAACTAATAGAATACTTTAATCTATATTGATCTCTTATTTACTGGGAGATCCGTAATGAACCTCGGACAACTCTGTTAAATTGGAGAAATGTACACTATTGAAAAACTTTTTTTCATCGCAAACCAACCATTCTTAACCAACATTAGTGAGTTACTGTCTAGAACTTGTGGTCAAACTGGCGAGCCCCACAGGGGAACCAGTAGATATGCAGTGAAGTGGGAGTATAATTATCCCTAAGAAAAACTGTGCAGAACTTTTACAAGTTGTTGACGAGATGGCCAACTGTCAGCCCTGATTGATGTCTCCAACACGCCACATGCTAGTTTGCTCCTCATCTGGCTGGAGTTGCAGCGATGCCAGTTTCATTCGTCGTACTACGTCCTCCCAACAATCGAACAATACTTTCAGCACAGTGGTTGACCTGGCATATGACAATTATCTAATTCCAAACATAGACAACTTGCAGTACAACGCCTATTACTCTATTGTCTTTCTTGTAGACAATTTTTGTGGCTGCCTTACTACCAGCAACGTCTCATTTGGTGTAAAGTGTGAACTGAAAGAGTTTGCTCTTCATAAAATATCTCCTTTTTGTCATTAGACGAGTGCTCTGTTTCCGCACAACGATATTATGATGATGACACGTCGTTTTCTAGTCCAAAAACTTGGCGGCAAAATCCTATTACCTATCAAGAAGTTAGATCTTTTGGCATTAGCAGTAGTCAATCAGGCATTACGGATCGTTTTGAGACATATAAAAAACTTAAGCCGTGAGTCCCTGCCTTCAAAAATACCACTTCTCCCTCGCACATTCGCCTACCTAAATACCAAACAAAATCTTTTCCAATCCATCCTTCCATCAGTTAAATACAAGGCAATTATTCCTCATTGTCTGCTGCAACCCTGGAGAAAACATGCATACCCTACAACAACCTGGAATATCATTTATTCGACTCACTCCATATGCCTCTTGAAAATCCCACAAAGCACAACCCCCCTGCCCATTCATTGAAATAAAAAATGATAAACGGACAATACCCCGTTAATTGTGCACCGCAAATGAATGCACTCAGGGATCAGTACCAACACGACTCACATCTTTTTCGAATTTAAGTGGCATTCTTCAATCCTTTTCATTGTCCATTTACATGGGAAGCATCCTTGTGCCAAGCACATGCTATGGGAGTTCGGTGGACTGAAAAATTAATTGAAAGTCAACCGAAACAAAAACTCGTAACGAACTGTTTTGTTTTTCTCCGGCTTTATTTACTTAAAATTAACTTTCTTCAGCTTAAGTGACTTGATGGGTCGGACGACTTTCTTGCGCTCCTCGCGGTGCTTCTTCATTTCGAATTCGCGTCGCTTGGCATCACGCGATGGTTTTTTAGTCTCGAATTGCATTTGCCGATTGCCTAGGCTGCCGCCTATTGACTTCACCGTCCCGATGGCGGCTTGTTCCTTGCGGACGCGGTCTTGAAGGCTCATACGGTTTGTTTTCTTGTTCACCGAGTCGAGCTTGAAATTCGTCGGGGTGTTGACGGTGATCATTCGGGGCGTCTTAGCGGGGCGTTGTGGTTTTGTTTCTTCGCCGAGGTCGGCATCATTGACATCATCATCCTCCTCGACCTGCGTCCGATGCCGCTTGATATCCTTGTATGCCTTCTTCATTTGTCGCGAGAAATCCCGGCGATCTTCGTCGTCGGAACTCGCCTCGTCGTCGCTCTTTTCCTCATTGTCCTCCCTTGAGCTGCCAAAGAGATCTTCGTCGTCGTCAGACTGTACGTGAGGTGTCTCCTCGTCCGCATGTAGTTCCGCCACTCGGGCGACCTCAATTCGCTTCTTGATCTCCTTCATCTTGGACTTTTCCAGGCGGTTAAGAACAGGAGCCAACATTTTGTACTCCTCGGCGTTTTTGTTGATGGTAAAGTCAGTGTTCTCGAACATGGCCTTGAAACGGTTGTCCTCGAGGAGGTTGGGAATCTTTTTGGTCTTCGGCGTTGGGTTAGACTGCTCTTCGATGATTTTGATAGCGAGTTCCTGGTTGACTTTGGGCAGATGTGTCTTAATTTGCAGTCGACTTTGTCGTTCTGTAGCGATCTCCTGGCGGATCTTCTCCTTGCGGAATTTGTCAAACGCAAACGGCTCGACGACGGCCTTGGCCTTGTTGTACAAGCGGACATCGATAAAGTGACTGTGGAGGAGAAAAGAAATTAGTTTGGGCAATTGGGAGTTTCAAGATCTTGCAACTGACCCGTGCATGTATCCCTTGAGAAGATTTGTGCCGATGAGGTGTTCCAGGCCCAGTTCTTCTAGCTCTTTCTGTGTGATGAACTGGTAGTCGTCGTACATGTTCTCCACGACCTTAAACGGGATAGAAGGGTCATCTGGAACTTTATTCTGAGCAATCTTACCTCTGATTCGATCTCCTCTGTCAAGTTGTCCAAGAAGGAACACCATTTGGGGGCTGGACCCATCGATGGCATATAGTAAGTCATCATTTTGACGTCTTCCTGTGCAAGGAAGAACATTCCAGTGTTGGGAATCGTGCAAAAATCGTTGAAGTTCGACGTCGACTCCACGTAGGCGATTTGTTTGCCCGTCGCCTCATCCCAAACCTTGAGCATTGCCGAGTCCAGAGAGTAGACTGCTTGGTGGGTAGGATTAAACGACAATCGCTTGATGGGAAGCTTATTCAGATGGTCCTTGACGTAAAGTGGCTCACGCGAGCGTATATCGTAGATCAAGACGTGGCCAGTTGTTGTGCCGATCGCCATTTGAAGACCGTTCTTGAATTTCATTGCTGACACCTATAAAGAATATTGTATACACTTTAAATGATACCCACCATTCACTACCTTACCGATGGAAAAGTCTTTGCCTGGGCGAACTTCATGGCAACATCGACCGACGCACATTTTCGTCGATCGCGCGGGTCCCACGCCTCTACTGTGCCCTCCTTAGTGCCGACCATGAGCAGATGATGCTCTGGATTGATCTCGCATACATTCAAACAGCTGGCCTCCGTTTCGAACGCCTGCAGGAACTGTCCGCGTTCGAGGTTTAACCTGAATATATCCTGAAAAATAAATTCAATGAGCTCTGACCTAATCTAAGCGCTACCATCTAACTTACACTCGACGTTCCCACAATAAACATATCACACGACGGCGTATGGTACTTCAGATCCCTTCCAAATCTTGGTATCCGTAACCTGTAATGCCGTCCATGGGCCGCATGGATCTCCACGTACCGGTCACACTGTAAGAACACCTAATACGCCAGAAATTCCATTAAATTCTCCAGCAAAATTCCCTCGCTTTTGCTCACCATCTTGCTATAGTCATCACTGATCACCTCAAACGTGGTCACTTCCGCGTCAAAACACCGCTCAAACTTAATGGACAAGTTGGATACCTCGAAACACTTGACTCTCGGCTTGTAGGTGCCTGTGGCCAAGATGTATTGGTTGTCTGGACTCATTCGAATCGAGGTGGATACGGCGGGCATATCAAAGTCTTGAATTAATTCGATTTGGCGCCGTGAGTCCACCTTTTTCATCAATTGCGAACGTTTTCGTCGATCAGTCAGCCACTGTTGGATACGAAAAGGGTGTAAGAGATTGGGAAATTTGTATGTGTTTTTGGGTACTTACTTCAGGAACGGATTTACCAGCGCTGAGATTGTAAATTTTTACATCATTTACGTCGGAAACGAACATTTTTGCTGTTTAAATTTCCGTGAAAACTATTGCATTTCTCTGTGGTAAAATTTTGTAAACAAGAAATGTCAGCACGTGCTAGGGAAATTAGTGAAAATGACAGATGGAGAAACAAGATGTGTTGGTTGAGTAAGTCAATGTGGGAAGTCACAATTGGATTGTGTATTTTTTATTGAGAAATTTAAAAAAATATTGCAGTGATACAAAAGACGTATTTTAACGAAAAGTATGTTAAATCAATCGTTTTCATAACCAAAACGAACTCCAGTAAATCTGCTTTAAACAGTAAGAACTAAGCGGAATGGAATGTAATCACCCCAACTCAGCTTTGACTGTAGATAAAAGCTAAGTTATTTCCAGTAACTTCTTGTTGTTGTACCACGTTTTGATTTCACTGATGTGATTGAGCGCTATGATCCCTTTAATCGTGATCATAGCCTCACCGCCATTGAAAGAAGTAGAAGACATTTCTTCTATAATTCAAAAGCTACATTTAAATACCTAAGTTGGTTTTATTTTTAAGTTTCAGTGCGCTTAAGCAAAACAAATATTTTCCTCGTTGCGTTTTACACTGGAGCCTTATGCACATTTACGCTTTAAACAAAGAAAAAGATTGGAATATTATCTCGGCAAATAATTATGGCCACAGAGGTTAGTGTGTTGGACTACTAATTTAAAGGTAACACCTTAAAGTTTTTTCCAATGCCCCACCTCTTGCGAATGTCTGACAAACATCCAAGAGTGTCAATTGTCATGAGAAGCTTCTCAAATTTGCCGTTAAAATTGTAGGTCCCTTCCCCTTCACACAAGAAAATGGTTGGAGAAGCTAGGTTTTAATCCCTGTACTTCTAATATTTATTTATTTGTTTTTTTTTTTTAATTTATAATTGGCCTGACAGTTTAATCGAACAGTTTTGTGGTATGACTGGTCCTTCTACCGTGGACAGCTTCTGAGAAAGAAGATAGATGTTTAGCAATTTTTGCCTTTAAACTGTGTTTCTTTTGCCGTTCAGTGCTTAATCAGAGCGCACACTATGAGCTCAGAAAAATTGACTGAGCAGTCTGAGTAAACAACTTTACACAACCAGGGAAAGATTGAGAGGGAAAATAAAAGAAAAAAACAAAAACAATTATTAAAAAGACGGTCGGATGTTGTTTTTCTTTCCTAAGAAGTGTGTTTCATAAACAAAGCCGAACGCTCTGAGCACGATCAGTACAGAGAGTGACTAAAGACATTTTTTTTACCATCTCTAAGGAGATTGAGTGTTCGAAGTGCCCCCTTGCTAAAATTGTGTTTTTTTTTTTCAATAAGCCAATTCTATACTATTATATACTGGAGATGTGGCCGGGAGTCTCCTTTGTTTTTCTCAAAAAAATGTACATTGGTTTTCAGTTTCAAGTTACATTGGCACATATTTCCATAGCCTCGGCTTTATTTTCATTAAATTTATAATGTTAGTAATTAATAATAAATTAATACTTTTTGCCGGAAGTAGAAAACCCCAACGCAATTTTGGTTAATAAAAACTTAATTATGATACTCACCTCACGTTGTCACAAAATACCCACCACCATTCGCACTATTCATATTCGTATCTTCGAACACCGTTCATAAGTATTTTACTCTTCGCCATTCCACAATCAATTCGTTCCAGGAATACATTTGTTTTCAAACCACCGTGACTGGGTCACACATTTTCAATCATCATAATTATAATTTTCCCTTCTTTGGTCTACGGAGAAGTAAAATAATCGAAATTTGCCTGCATTTTATTGCAAACTAATTTGCTAAACTATCAAATTAAGTTGTATTTATCGACATACTCTAAAATATATAATTATCAAGGGCTAAAATGCCAGTATTCAGCTAAAATATCAGTCAATAACTTTCTATGAGTAATCCACGAAGGTAATCCCAGAAATAAAAAAAAAACGAGCGATCAATAAAAATTACAGAAACGCTATTTAATAATAATAAGCTTATCAGTGATTAATTGAAACAAGGCGGAAAGTGATTTTAATTTGCTAAGGAAATCCATTCTTTCGGTGAGTAGTTTTTCTACGCCACATTTTTGTTCATTTCTGAATTGGTATTCCGTTTTTGTTTTCGGGGGAAAAATCAATGGAAAATTTGAGAAAGAACTTTGGTTACAGTGGCACAGGTTGATTCTACTTTTACTCGCATCCACCCTTGAATTTAATTTGTTTTGGTGCTTGCTGGACATTTTCGGGGCAGGGGTTGCTTGTGGTGATTCATTGTTTTGGTGGGCATGGAACATGAAATATGCTTGTTTAAGCTGTTTGTCTATGCTGATTTCGTTTCAATATATTAATTGCGTAGGAAATCACTAAGATGACAATGGAGTGCGCCCATCTTGATACGACGACGATCACACGACGATACGTCGTGCAGCTACACCTATACCCGTGTGAAACCGTTGCCGTGTGGTTGTGTAAATTAATATGCATTGTGCGCTGCGGTAATTAGGTATCTACTGTTGGTTTTGCCTTTGCTGGCGAGAAGTGATTGAACTCTGAATCTGAACAAATTGCAAACCTTTTTTTCTGGTTTTTATTTTCTTGAGGGCTTATCTTGCGTCGAGGTTCATTTGTTTTCTATATAGATAGAAAGTGAATGCAGGATGATATTTCGAGTCTTTCCACAAATAATAGGTGCTTTTCGTTTGAACACCAACCCAACTACTCGGACAATTGGTGGAATTTTGATAAAATGCTGACCTGTTGGAGGTACGAATCATTTGGGGCAGCCATAACCTGGGTAGTAGTGGTATGCTTACAGGTGATACAAACTTTTTTAAGTATGTATTTGCAATTTACAGCTACTAAATCAGAGTTTTAATGATGCATTTTGAATTCTGATTCTTACTTCTGCATATGACACTGCTGTCATATGCTCTGCATTCCGTGCAAACTGCTTGCAGTTGTCCAGAAAATGAGTTCTTTCATCTGCAATTGTTTAAAATAGAAGTTCGTATGTTCGTCTCGATTCCCTGCCAATTGAAGATCATTTTGTTAAAATAATAATTATCTATTTGCTCTATATATATAAACCAATGTTGTACACTTCTTCTCGCACACATGAACAATTATGGGACTAAACATTAGGTCCGTTCGCGAACTAATATGCAAACGTAAATTTATATAAACTTTCGTGCAAAACTACACAAATGCGTTCGCGTACTGAGAAAATGGTAAAAAGATGAACGAAAGAAAAATGTACTTTCGTTCATTTTTCTTCACACAGAATTTCGGCTGGTAAGAAAATGAAAACTGTCAAATGATGAAATCCTATGAGTTTGCCAGCAAAAAAAACAGCGGTTGCTTCTTTTCAAGCCAAACTTAGACGTTTTTAATTTTTTTACACAAAAGCGTTCGCGTACTTTTCTTTGAAATGAGAGGATTCTCTCTCGATTTTAGAGATTTGGCAGTTTTCATTTTTCTACACATAAAGTACGCGAACGGACCTATTATGTCTCTCAAAAAGAGTTCAGTATCTGTGAGTAGTCAATGTAACGCGTGCACAAGTATCTTGATGGATCAGTTAAAGATAGTGCCTTCCGTACTGAAACTTGTTCCGCATACTCTGCTTTATAACAAGATTGAATAAGTCAAATGACAGCGCTTCTTCTTGAGATCCGGTGCCAGTTTGAAATAGTTGGGAAAAGCTACTTACATTCAATTGCACATTGCACCATGCCTTTTCCAGGGTCACGCAACACAGCTGGATCAGTTTTGCCGAAATGTCGAATTCTGCCACCGCCATGCGCCTCATAGGATTGCCTTTCTTTGTATATGGATCTTAAAGGACAGTAATCGGGAATGCTTACTTAGTAAAAGTAAAGTCAACTAGTGAGAGTCACTTCTCTTCCTCTTAACTGAGAGCACATTAGCTCTACTGTTGGTCTCATTTCAGCGCACTGTCGCATACGCGTCAAGGGTTGGCGTATATTCAAACAACTTCTGTAGAAGCTGCTTACGCTTACACAGAAATGAAGTGGAATCGATAGTCACCTTATTTGTACATGCCCCGCTCTCTTCCATAAAGGAAAGCTGTATCTAGAAGCTTTTTTACTTAATGATCAAAGCGACTTGGCTAAAACTGATGTTAGAAATTAATCACGCTATTAAAGTCCCCACTTTAATCTCACTCACATTGGTGTAAGTTTGTTAGCGTTAGCTGACTGACAACCACTACTTGCCAACCCAAGAGAATTTAGCCCCACTCCTCGAAATTTGAGCAGCTAATTGAAGTTACTGAATAGACCTAATGCTTTCCACCCAACACAACGGCGCTGTTCTGATGGAAAACGAATACGGGCCCGAATAAAACCGAGCTAACATCTGAGGGTGTGCGATTTTATCCTACATTTCCTTAACTTATCATTAAGACCCTTGCAAAGTTTCCAATACGCGGAACATTGCGTTTCAAGACATAACTGAGAGTTTCCGAAACGAATGCCAACATTTCACAGAGTATCTTACGGGTATCATCACTTTTCCTACATACACGTGGTGACCTGTGGTACCTTTAAATTGCTGTAAGTGTGTCGGCTGACAGCCATTTCAACCTAACTTTGCAGCGGACTCTTCGCGTTTTGGGACTGTTCTCGTAGAAAACGAAAACTTACTTGGAAGCAGTTATATTGCAATTAGCAACCGTAATCGGTAATCAATCGGTTAACCGTCGTAGTGCGTCTGGTATCTATGAGCGCTTTAACCAGCTGAAAGATGTTGTCTTTACTCAAACCTGTTCCTCATCTCAATCTATCTTTCTTTTTCAAGTGGCACACAAGTTCGATATGCTTCGAGTGTTACCTAGTGACTGCCGCCGGTCGCGTCATTACTGGCGAATGCGTGTGTACTGAAGTCGAACGCTTATGCTGTTATAAAATGGAAGAGCACAAATCGTGTCATTGTGCAATTTATGTATTTACCAACATGGTTCGTATGCATGAAGTGGTGCTTCAACCTTTCGTGAAATTCCCAAAAATTGGAAAAAATTAAAGTGGAGGTTAAGCTAGTGCGTCTAAAATGTAAAGATGAATGAATGTGTTGGTGTTCGTGTGTTTGTGTAATTAAAAATAGTACAAGTTCCCAGCGGCTAGAAATGTTAATCTCTTGTTGAAGATTCAGTGGCCGGCTGTGTGTTGTCCGTTAACAATTTGTGGAGTATTTTTCTTTCAAAAGTACCCAATATTAGCTCCCCTTTCCAACGTTTCATCCAGCACTCGGCGCCATAAATCAGGGCTGGCAGGATTCAGGTTCGATAAAGTAACATTTCGTCCTTCGACCGTCCTTCCGTAAGGAGCTTGAGGAGACTTGAAATTTGTTCTTCTTTTCCAGCCTTAGTGTGAAAATTTGGTATATTGTCGATCTGCCGGTGCCAGAAGTCACACTGGTACGTGCCGATTAGTGTGTTGCAGAACGGCTGAGACGTTCACACGTTATATACGATCTTTTAGGGACATTAGGCAGGGATATTCCTCGATACTTCTTGCAAGATATGGGATCGCCTTTCTTGTAGATCGGGCATATGGAGCTGAAAGTCCAGTCATTGGGCATGCTTTCTTCCACGCATACTTGGTTGATGATTTGCTGCATGCGCCCAACCAAAACATCACCTCCGTATTTGAAAAGCTTCCCTGGTAAGCCGCCAACCTTATTGTTCTTAATCTCTCTTATAGCTAACCCAACCTCTTCTATACTGGGTGGCGAAAATGTTCCTCATTGTCTGGACGTGGTTTGTCTTGTGAACCTATCACTCTCTACATGATGCTGATTTAGCAGCTGTTGGAAATGCTTCTTAAAAATATCGACTATTCGCTGCGCTTCGGTAAATAGGTTTCCGTCGCTGTGTCAAAGATCCTGCGTTGCAGTCTTAAGCCAGCAGAGTCAGTTGCTAACTTCGCGTACACGAATCTCTGAAGAAGCTTAGCCCCAATACTAGATAACCAGCTTACTAAGTGGTTTTTGTATTTTATGTTTGCATTCGGCATTTATAAGTCAGTTGATTTGATAATACAGGAATCGCAAAGCCCGTTTAATTCGCTGCGAACCTACCACTTCAACTGATACCTATTTTCCAGGTTTTAAAACAACTGATTCTACCGTCACATTATCCCCCCCAAAAGTCTAGCCTTATTCCATTTCCATTCCTTATCACCCAAACGTACACTTTTACAGTGTTTCATGAATAATTCCAAACATTCTACTCTACTTCACGCTGATAACACCGCTTCGTAAATGAAAAGTAAAGTCAGTGTCTTTTTTATGTGTACAAGTACTCTAGTCGTTTTCTATTATGGAGCTCCTTAATCGAATTAAAAATAAAGGCAATGTCGTTCTGGAGCATTGTATTCTCCACCAGCAGATTTTGATGGGAGCGATTGATAATTTTTTCTTGTCTCTTTGCAGTTATCATCATGTCATCGGCTCCATACAACTACAACTATATCTTCAAGTACATCATCATCGGTGACATGGGCGTAGGAAAATCATGCCTACTGCATCAGTTCACAGAGAAGAAATGTAAGTATGCGACGCATAAAAAGTGACACCAAAGCATCCCCCCTCTCTATCATAGTTATGGCTAATTGCCCACACACCATTGGTGTCGAGTTCGGAACACGCATCATCGAAGTCGATGACAAGAAAATCAAACTGCAAATCTGGGACACTGCTGGTCAGGAACGCTTTCGTGCGGTTACCCGATCGTATTACCGAGGAGCAGCTGGTGCGCTCATGGTTTATGATATTACAAGAAGGTACGGGTACATCCATCAACTGTTTTTTTTTCTTTATATAAAGTTACCTTCCCTTTTCCCAGATCAACCTACAACCATCTAAGCAGCTGGCTGACAGACACAAGAAATCTCACCAACCCGAGCACAGTGATTTTTCTGATCGGCAACAAGTCTGATTTGGAGAGCACCCGCGAGGTCACCTACGAAGAGGCAAAAGAATTCGCGGATGAAAATGGCCTCATGTTCCTTGAAGCCAGTGCTATGACGTAAGTTTTTGTAAAATTTGCCACAAAAGGAAAACAAAAAGTATTTTATGTCCCTTTCAGTGGCCAAAATGTCGAGGAAGCTTTTCTCGAGACGGCTCGTAAGATCTATCAAAACATTCAAGAAGGTCGATTGGACCTTAACGCCTCTGAATCGGGGGTCCAGCATCGACCATCACAACCCGGCCGAACCTCGTTGACAAACGAGTCGCTCGCCAACAAAGATCAATGCTCGTGTTAAGTTTTAGGTTAACGAACAAAATTAAGAAGAAAAAATTAGTCGCGTTAAGTTAAATTTTATTTTTAGTTTTATCCCGACTTATGTGATGATCGTGCTCGTTGAGGGGGGCAGTAGAGGTCTCTGTTTTAGTTAAAGGAAAGTCTTTATTTTATTCACCTTTTCACTCTCTCGCTCTCTCTCTCTCTCTCTACAAACCTACGAAATGCAAGGCCAAATTTCTCACGAATATAATATTTGATTGCTCCGAAGATTTCCCTTTCTGCAAAATGACTACAAATTACCTTAATTTTTGTATATAAGAGAGAAAAGTATATATAATAACGAAAACCTAATTAAATGTTATGTTATAGATAAAAAAAGTGTGGTATTCTATATATATTATTTACATATTATATATATATAGACATGCATAGATAATTAATAAACAAGAAAAATACGGTTAACTATATTTTTTTTAATTTATTACTTTTTGTTTGTTCTCTTTGAATAGCACATGTAATTTTATAGTACCAATCAATTTTTAATTGTACGTTTAAATAAACCATTATGTTTTACTGTAAAAAGCAGAAAAAAAAACTTTTATGTATTATTGTGGAGTTACCTTGTATATTTGACCATTCACAGTGGCATTTTCCCTACAATAGAACAACATGGAAACGAAATTCGCAAGTGTCAAAATTGTTTAAACTGGCGGTAAGATTTTGTTTATGGAGCTACATTGTCTTATTGTTTATAAATTTTAGTGGAAAGTTAGTTAAAAAAGCTTTCGCAAAACATGGATAATCAGAGACCGGTGAATGCGTTGAATTTGGGTGAGTGATTTGTTTGTGCTTTAATTGCGATTTTATTTTGTAGTCCAAAAAAGGATTTCGAGAAATGGAGATCCGAAATAGGTGGATACACGTGTTTCTTTAATTGTTTGGAAAAAGTATAAAGCTTATTAGACGAAGATGTGTTTCGTTTAAGATCGTGATTTTGACGCATTAACATATCATGCTAGGTCTTTGGGGTGCTGTGAAGAGTTTGTTTGCCACCAATTAGCTTAGGCGAGTCTGTCATACATATGACGGCTTTTATTGGCCTCCAATATTCACCAAATAAAGATAATTTGCATTTACCATCAATTAATTACTGTGCACTTCTCTTTGCAGATGTCAACGCTCAGCGAAATTTCATGAAGTATTTTGCAAAGCTTGGTGAAGTAAGCAGCTAATTCTTTTACATTTCCCCTGTAGCCAACCATATACATTTGTTTACTTTTAGAAACCCGCCACAACAGTCCGTTTCTTCGACCGCGCCGACTACTACTCCATCCATGGTGCTGATGATGCGGATCTCGTCTCACGAATCATATACAAATCCACAGCCTACATCAAAATTATGTCCCCTGGCGACGATGAAAAGGAACTGCCGTACGTAACTCTTTCTAAGGCCAATTTCGAGGCAGCGATTCGTGAGTTGCTTCTCGTCAAGAACTATAGAGTCGAGGTGTATGTGAAGAAAGCTGATTCCACCGATTGGAAGGTGGAATACCGAGGCTCGCCTGGGAATCTCATTCAATTCGAAGATCTGCTCTTCGCCAACAAAGAGGTTTTGGTTGGCACTGGAATTGTCTCGCTTCAAATACGCATGGAAGGAGCTCATAAAAAGATCGGATTGGCGTCAGTGGAACAGAATGACTGTCTGTTTCTAGTCACGGAGTTTGTCGATGATGATTTCTTCACCGAGCTGGAGGCTACTGTCGTTTTGTTGGGGCCGAAGGAGTGTGTTCTGCCCAGCGTAGAGGGAGAGGTGAGTTACGCAGCTTCGGACAATTCAAACGGGTTATTTACATAATGTCTTCCCTTTCAGTATGCGGCTATAAAGACGCTCATGGATCGGAACGGAGTCATGGTCTCGTCGTCTAAGAAGACTTCAGGAGAGAAGTCTGATTTAATTCAAGATTTAAATAGGCTGCTGAGATTCGCCAAGGGCCAACAGGAAGATGCGTCCACGTTGTCGGAGATTAAGTTGGAACTGGCAATGGAGGCCTTACGGTCGGCAGTGAACTACCTCAGTCTGGTTACCGATGCAGGGAACCTAGGGCATTTCGAGCTGAAAACGTTGAACTTGAATCGATTCGTCCACTTGGACGCTGCAGCGGTGTCGGCGCTTAACATTTTGCCGAAGCCTGAAACACAAATTAGATCACCCGCCTTTCGGTGGCAAAGCATTTTGGGCGTCCTTGACCACTGCCGCACATCACAGGGACACCGCTTGATGGCTAATTGGGTTAAACAGCCGCTACGCAGGAAGGAAGTGCTCAATGACCGACACAATGTCGTCCAGTGCCTGTTGGAGAGTCCCACAATTATGACCTCGATCCACGATGACTACTTAAAGCGCATACCCGACATTCTGATGCTCACCAAGAAGCTGATGCGCAAGAAGGCCACTCTGCAGGATCTTTTTCGAATTTACCAAGTGATTTTGCGTGCTCCGCGTCTTATTAGCACTCTGCTGGCACTAGAGAACTCCACAGTGACCAATGTGATCTGTGAACCAATGAAAGGCACTCTGGGTGATCTGTCCGGCTTGAAACAAATGGTGGAACAAGTCATCGACTTGGACATTGTCGGCAATGGCGAGTACCTTGTGAAGGCCTCCTTTGACGACAGTCTGCAAGAGATGAAGGAACGAATGGATTGTCTGCACGAGAAAATGAATAAACTGCTTTCGAAGGTGGGTGACGATCTCGAATTGGAGAGGGGGCAGTCGGTAAAGTTGGAGAGTGTATCACATCTTGGCTATCACTTTAGGATCGCCCTAAAGGACGACTCAGTCCTGAGGAAGTCCAAGACGTACAAGGTTCTCGATGTTATCAGGGGAGGCGTGCGATTCACGTCTGACAAGTTAACCGACCACAGTCAGGAGTTTAACGAAATTCGTGAGCAGTACGAGGAGCAACAGTTGTCGATCGTGGAAGAGGTAATTAAAGTGGCCAAAGGGTATTCGGCGCCGTTGACATCGTTGAACAATCAAATTGCACAGTTGGACTGTTTGCTAAGCTTCGCTTGTGCTGCTCATAACGCGCCGATTCCTTATGTGCGGCCCACGATGTTGGACGAGGGTTCCGGAGTGTTGGTGCTAAAGGACATTCGGCATCCATGTCTGGAGTTGCAGGATAACGTCACATTTATCTCAAATGATGTCGAGTTCAAGAAGGGTGAATTTGTAGACAACACTTGAAAGAATTGCATTAACGTTCTTCACGTTTCAGATGAGTGCAACATGTTCATCATCACCGGTCCGAACATGGGCGGAAAGAGTACCTACATCCGATCTGTCGGCACAGCGGTCCTCATGGCACATGTGGGAGCGTTTGTCCCCTGTTCTCAGGCGACAATTTCCATGGTCGACTCGATCTTAGGCCGCGTCGGAGCCAGCGACAATATTATCAAAGGACTTAGTACCTTCATGGTGGAGATGATCGAAACGTCTGGCATTATAAGGGTGAGTTGGTGTGTTTTTAGCAGGTCAATGAATGTACGGTTCTTTTTTTCAGACCGCCACCGATAAATCTCTGGTGATCATCGACGAACTAGGTCGTGGTACATCGACGTATGAAGGTTGCGGCATTGCGTGGTCGATCGCTGAGTAAGTGGTGGCAGCTCCCGCCCCAACATTTATACCAGAATTAATAGATTTCCGCTTCTATTTCAGACATCTTGCTAAGGAGACCCGTTGCTTTACGTTGTTCGCCACGCACTTCCATGAAATCACCAATCTGGCCGACATCTGCTCGACAGTAAAGAACTGCCACATGGCGGCACTGGCCGATGATGAAAACTTTACCTTGCTGTACCAAGTACGACCCGGAGTGATGGAGAAGAGTTTCGGTATTCAAATTGCCCGATTGGCTAACTTTCCCGATTCTGTTGTAAAGGTGAGTTGCAAAATAAGTTAATTTTAAGTCCCATGCGATAGCTGGTGCCTTCCTCAGATGGCACAGAATGTGTATCATGAATTTGAAGATGAAAATGCCGAAAAACGCACCAAAAAGGACGAAGAACTAATCAACAAGATCGAAACAGCCATCGACAACTTGTCGTCGGGCAACAATGTCGACATTAACGAAGGCGATCTCACCAAGTTAGTGGAACAATTCAAAAAAGACATCGAAGAGCTGGACAGCGAGTACTTTAACGCGGTATTGTCCACCTCTACCGATTAGGAATCGAATCTCAGCTCAATACATCACTGCACTAAAAGCGCTCTTCCTGTCGGATTTATCAAAACAGTATTTTTATTTTTCTACTTTTTTATAACGGCTTATATATTTTTTTATAAAAAAAAACCGATTGTCCCACGGGTAGCATGTTCGAAATGTTCATAATTGCAACATTGTTTTACATTCCATGCATAAAATATTTATTCAATGCATTTATGAACAGAAATACTGCTGCAAGTACGCGGCAGTTCTGCATTGCCAAAAAATGACTTATAAATTGAAACCTAAGTAGGCAACAAAACCATGTTTATTGTTTTTAGATTTCGCGAAATCTGCGAAGAAGTCTGGGCCCATTCGTCGCTGAGGCCAATCAAACGATGGTGTTGCTACATTTGTGTGATAAAGGAGTTTTAAGGCCTGCTTCTGTTTCGCGTTTGTATTGGAACGTTGATTGATATTGCTTTTTTGATAGGGTTCGTAGTATCTCTCCTTTGCACATTACAGCACCAACTGACGTGACGCCGGATCTTGGACCTTAATCGATCATGTTTACGAAAAAAAAAAAAATTTTAACACATTGTAATAACCACTTCCTCGAAATAATGTTAAGCTTCGTTGAAAGTTTTCAATTAAAGCAAAAAAAAAAACATAAAACAAAATTTCGTAAATTTTTGTTTTGGCTCTACTGTGAAGTTAAGTTTTGCACATACGCCACTTCGTTTTTGGAACGACGATATGTAACCGCCGGGCGCACAAAAAATATTTTTTTAAAACATAAATTAACCTGTACCGCCTCCATGGGGTTAGGACAACATTACCTGAGCCTAAAAGCGCAATCTTCGATAAGGCTGTCTGCCAAATACCGGCTCGATTTCAGAAACCGTTCACGTGTTATAAAATCTTGCCATACAGCGACAATATCGGAAGCTAATAGTCTACATCATATGCATCTGCACCTATTTTTTGTGGAATATCTTCAGGGGCTTGGTACGTTTTCGAATCGCGACAGCATACTCGCCGGCTGTTCCACTAAATGACCAATAAAGGTCACATACCTGATTTTCACTAATTGATATTTCTGATTGTCAAACAATTTCACATATAATTTGTGCTGAAGCATCATTTTTGTGGAGTATCTGCAGGAGTTTGGCGTATTGCTTCTATTTCCAGTTAGTTAGAATTCCACTAAAACAAGTCGCGGATAGAACGGAAATAAATAAACAAAAAAGTGCATCATATGCCGAGGTAACAAAAAATAAACAAGTATGTATCAAGCCAAAAAAACAACAAAATAATGAAATAACGAGAAGTGAAGTGCAACAACAGCTGGATCCTAAGGAAAAAGCATTAAAAATTAGTAGCATAAAAAACATGCAAAAAGGTGCAATTATCATAAATTGTGAAAATGAAAAATCCCAAAAAATAATAGAAAATGAACTTAAAGATAAAATTGGAGAGGAATACATAGTAAATGTTCCGCAACTGAATTTGCCAAAGGTGTTAGTGGTAGGAATAAGGAGTGCGATGAGTGACAAAGACAAACTCGTTGAAACAATAAAGAGGCAAAATGAGATAGAGGAGTCAAAATATATGAAATGCGTTCATGTATATAATAATAAGAAAAACCAAACATATTCCGCAAAAATTGAGGTAGATAAAGAAACATTCAAAAAACTACTAGAAAAGAAAAATATATTTATAGAGTGGGACAGATGTATAGTGTATGAATGCAACAGTGTGACCAGATGTTACAAATGCTGTGGATTTAACCATAAAGCAGCTAAGTGCAATAATAAAGAAGCTTGTGAAAAATGTGGGGTAGAACATAATATTAAAAATTGTGACAATGAAACAATAAAATGTGTGAACTGTTTTAAATATAATGAGCGTTTGAATTTGAAACTGGATTGCAACCATGTGGCAAAGGATCCTGATTGTGAGGTTTATAGAAGAAAGATCCAAATGGCGAGACAGAAAACTGATTATTAGCAACTAAATGAAATTAATATTATGATGTGCAATATACAAGGACTGACAAATAACTTTGATGTGTTAGAGAGTGCAATATTAGAACCTAAGTATGACATAATATGCCTAACCGAAACCCATTTAACAACGAACTGTGATAAAAATGATGTGATACTGAAAGGGTACAAAATAATAAGCTGTGATAGTAATTCAACGCATACAGGTGGTGTGGCAGTGTACGTTAACTCTGGTTTAAAATTCAAGACGATAAAAAATGTTAGTGTTGGTGTTGAAATATCATGTCTCGTCCTCAAGTTAGTGATTAATAATAGTGAAATCGTATTGTGTGTTGTTTATAGATCCCCGTCATTTTGTACTAAACTTAACTTTTGCAATTATATAGCTGACTTATTGGACGAATTTGCAATGCGTCATAGCATTCTGCTAATGGGTGATTTTAATATAGACTGGAAAATATGTGATACATACACCAACAAATTAAAACAAATATTTATTGACAACAACTGCAAAATGATTATAAACGACGCGACACGAATAACACAAAATTCAAAGACCATAATTGATTATGTCGTTACTAATAACAATAATACATACGCCCATATAGAGGAAAATAGTAAAATATCTGACCATGAAACAATTAAAGTGCAATATAGAACTACAAACCTTACACACAGGCAACACAAAACAAAAACAATTCCCACGCTAAATTACAATAAAGTTAAGTTCATAAATAGTTTAAGGAGGAAGAGTGCTGAAATAAATCAATTATTTACCATAAGTGACGTGGATAATATGGCGAAAAATTTCACTAATCTAATGTCAGAAATTAATAGTGAATTTATACAATACAGGACCATATGTGATAATGTCGATATTAAGTGGTATAACACAGAACTAAGACGTCTTAGACAAGTCAGGAACGATAAATACAAATTAGCAATAATCTCAAATTGTGATAGTGATTGGAATATTTATAGATATGTGCGTAACAAATACAAAGGACTTATCCAAACCACCAAGAATAGGTATCTAAGAAAACAAATAGAGAGTGCGAAAACCCAATCCTCAATGTGGAAATCACTAAAAAAGTATGTGTTTAAAAAAAATGTGGAAGATATCACTGAAGTTGAAATCCACGATAGACTGATATCCCGAAACGAAGACATTGCTAAAGAACTCAACAATTATTTCATTAGTAGTATCGAAGTAATAAATCAAGCAATCCCGCATGTGCAATATAGTTCCAGTGTAATAGAAGCTCAGTGTTGTGTATTTAAATTTAAGTGTATAAATATGAATGACCTTAAGAGTGTGCTTGACAAAATGAAAAATAAATGTGACCATAATCTTGTCAGTGTGAAAAGTCTTAAAGACTCCTTTTATATAATTGGCCCAGTTCTAGTCAATCTGATTAACAAATCTCTAATGAATGGAATTTTCCCGCACAGTTGGAAGGAATCTGTTATCAGACCCATTAAAAAAGTGGTTGGATCCATAAAATGTTGCGACTTCCGGCCAATCAACATGTTAAATATATTTGAAAAATGTCTAGAAAAAGTCGTTAAAAAACAGCTATGTGAATATTTAGACAAGTATAATATAATCACAGAAGTGCAATCAGGTTTTCGAGAAAAACACTCATGTGAAACAGCCTTAAACTGGGTAATAAATGAATGGAAATGTGCAATAGACAATAAACATAAAATAAGTGCAATATTTTTAGACCTTAAGCGTGCGTTTGAGACAATCGATCGTGAAGTGTTATTTCATAAGCTAGACCTATATGGTGTTAAGGGCAATGAGCTTAAATGGTTTAAATCATTTATGACTCACAGATCTCAAAAAACAGTGATTAATGGCGTGTATTCGGAGCCAATGGAAAATTTAATAGGTGTGCCTCAAGGCTCAGTATTGAGTGCAACCCTTTTCAAGTTGTACATAAATGACTTAATTAATGTAGTGGAATCGTGTAAATTGTGTTTGTTTGCGGATGACGCATTAATATATGTTTCGAGCAATGATATGGTCCAGTGCATGAACTATTTAAATAAAGATCTTATTAATATAACAAAGTGGCTTAATATGAACAAATTGAAATTAAATACAAACAAAACAAAATCCATGATTTTAAATGGCAACTACAACGGATCAATAAATATAGATGGCCAACAAATCGAAATGGTGACAGAAATGAAATATTTAGGTGTTATTATTGATCAGAAATTAAATTTTAATTCACATATTGATCATGTTTGTAAAAAAATAAGCAAAAAAATAGGTGTACTTTATAAAACTCGGAAAAGGCTGAATATGTTGAACGCAGTGAATATATACAATGTCATTATAAAACAACACTTTGAATATGCAATGACAATTTTATTTATGTGCAATGGTTACGCGTTGGATCGTCTACAAAAGCTCCAAAACAAAGCTATGAGATGTGTCTTAAGATGCAGCCGATACTCATCAATCAAAGTTATGCTGGATACACTTAAATGGCTAAGCGTGAAACAAAGATTAATGCTAAATGTATATCTTTTCGTATTTAGGATGAAATACAATTTACTACCAGAATACCTTTGTAAAAATTTGCAATATATAAGACATTATCAAAATTACAATTTAAGAAATAATAATAACTTTCATATCGTAAGATGTAGAACGGTATTCGGACAAAATTGCTTATACTATAGAGGTCTAGATATGTATAACAAATTACCGAGTAATATAAAAATGCTTGAAAATTATAAACAATTTAAAAAATCTATTATTACCCATATCAAAACAAATTTTTGAATATATGTCCAAAGAAAACTATTTTTATAATATATTACGAAAAACATTTGTAAATTTGATGTAGTAACTGAATCCAGTTAAATAAAATATAACTAACTAACTAAAAAAAAAAAAAGAATTGGAGCCTTATTGCGAAGATCAATCTACAATTGATAATTGATTATTTTCAATGTGTGCTATTGTGAACGAACGATTCATTTGGTATTTTCGTCTATCGCATTTTTTTAATTGACTGCGATTGATAAAATCCTTTAGAATCGTTCGTTCACAATAGCACACATTGAACCTTATTGCGAAGATCAATCGACAGTTGATAATTGACTATTTTCAATGTGTGCTATTGTGAACGAACGATTCTAAAGGATTTCGTCAATCGCAGTCAATTAAAAAAATGCGATTGACAAAAATACCAAATGAATCGTTCGTTCACAATAGCACACATTGAAAGTAGTCAACTATCAATTGTCGATTGATCTTCGCAATAAGGCTGATTGAAAATAGTCAATTATCAACTGTCGATTGATCTTCGCAATAAGGCTCTTGATGTTTCTAAGGCTCCTATTGCGATAGTCGATTACCAATTGAAGCGACATTTGTCGATTGGTATTGTCTAAGCAATCGAATGTGCAATGCGCTATTGTGAAAGGCTCGCAAAAATATTAACATCTAAAAGTAAACAACACTTTTGAGGATCAGCACTGAAAAATGATGTGTCACAAGTTAAGAAAATTATGAACTTGTGTCCAGGTGAGTGGTAATTATTGCGTTCTATTTGTAAAAAGTGTTGCCTACTTTTAAATGCCAATCATATTAAATCGCCAGAATATTGTGAATATTTAAATGCGTAACGCGTCGATCAGAAAATACCAATCGACAGCAATCGTTTGTGAAATGGGAAAATAATGTCGACCACAATCGACAATCACTTTAACCAACGACCATACCACGTCGAGTTAATCGGTTCTCGTCAGATCACCGTAATTAAACGACGTTGGGCGCGGTTAGTACGTAGATGGGGGACCGTTCGAGAACAGCCGCGTGTCGTTGGCCAGTCCCATCTACAGAGTTGAGGTAGATAATACATATGTGGTATCACAATGGACCTAAATTGGTCTAAGTGTGTCGGCTTCTGCCGACAGCCACATAAACCTAACCTAACCTATCGACAATCACACTACGAATAAGAGAAATCGGCGATCGTGGATCAAAAAAAGTCGTTCATCGACCAAGCAATCGACAACCGCAATCGGGGCCTAAGGCGGTTGAAACAATTGCCTTTCGCTGCATCTTTACCTTGAGATGTCCCTTACATTCGGGCGCACCTTAATAATACTCTGGAGCTTGGTAAAATTCATATCAAAAAATCGTTGCATATATTCGAGGGCAGTTTTACAAAACATTTCTTCTCAACCAGCTCGGTATTTCTATGAGATTTCTGATTTTCTGTGCTCCTGTTACTTCAGCCCGGCTTTTGTATGAAACACCAGCGCAATTTCGGATTTTCACTCACAGGTGGCACTGTTACCATTTGTCTCAACCAGCTCGGTGTAGCTACTGTTATTTCTGATTTTCTGGGCTCCTGGTACTTCAGCCCGATTTTTGTATGAAACACCAGCGCGATTTCGGATTTTCACTCACAGGTGGCACTGTTACCATTTTTCTCAACCAGCTCGGTGTAGCTACTGTGCTTTCTGATTTTCTGGGCTCCTGGTACTTCAGATCGAGTTCAGACATCACATAAGCTGTGACCACACTACAGTTAAAGTCCGCGCTGTGTAGCTATTCGGCCCTAACGAGGTATCCGTCGGAACGGAAAATTCTGATAAGAATCGGAGGATTTTTTCTTCGAGGTATTCTTCCGAACAGGTATTAGAAGCCTGAATCCTTCGATTCTAATCAGATCAGAGAATTTTCCGTTCCGACGGAAACCTCGCTACGGCCGATTATATTATACGGATGTACGTTATAAAACAAAAAGTCACTGTCGCCAGCATTTTTGTTGACTCGCTAACCATATAGGCTTCAAAAACAAATTCGTTGATGGTAAGGGCTACTGCCTCAGGCGCTGAGTGTGTTACACTTTTTTCCGAGAATTTAAATCATGATACACGTGATTTTACCTCATTTCGCAAGTTAGTCACTTCAATTGTGGCCCAACGGGACTTCCAGAAAAGGCAGCAATGACACAGTCGTGTAGCCTGACTCGCGAAAGCACTGGGTATATTTGCAAACTGCACTTCTTCCTTTTAGTTCACGGCGAAACTTTGATCAGGATTAAATGGATCCCAACCATACCACTTTACTGCATTCCTACTGGTCCACCTGTAGGGTTCGCCGGTTCGAACCACTTTATAAATGAGGCCTATCAAATGCTGCATGGTGGTGGTGTTGCATAGATATGTGTGATCCTGGAGTTCTTAGGCCTGACTATTTTTCTTTGAACGATTTCGACCCATACATTCTCTTATTATTGATTATTGTTTGACGTTCCTTCTCCGACACTGGTGAGCTCTAGTCGTATCAACCCACGGACGTACATGCACACTTGCGAGACAGTGTAAATAATACGTATGTTAAATGTGTCGCTAGGCACACCTGGATGTTAAAATTAACTAGATATCGTTTCTTCCCTTAGTCGCCTTTGCCCCCAAACAACGACAAGGCGACTTGCGGAAGAAATTACATCTAGGCAATTTTAACATGCAGGTAGGTTTTAATTGTTTTGTCATAACGCGTTTGCCAAGCATCTTAAGGTGCTAGGCCTAAGCGATGCCACAAACTGCGAAGCTGGTGGAGAAAGCGATGACATTGCGGAACATTTCCTCTGTGATTGTCCATAGGTATTTGGTGCTGATGTGGTGAATGCTGTTAAGCCTAAGCTCCTTATCATTGAAGCGCCTACTCGTCTTTCTTAGGAAAACGAGTAAGATTAAACAGTAAAAGTGGTGTGTTTTCCTGGTAGTACACTGGACCAGTATTGAGTATTACTGCTCCAGTGTAGAAAGTCCGCACCCCGACAAAAAAAGACAACCAAAAATAAACACAGGTACCTAATTTGTAATTTTCAAAATTAAAATATTCTTTGTGGAAACAAAGAATATTTTAATTCGTTCGGTCATTTTCATTTGACGTCGTCTGACCGCAGTTTTACATAAATAAAAGCTAAACAAATATAATGTACCTAAAAATATATAAATTTATTTAAAAATTAATTAAAATGTGTAAGAAGACGATTTTTTGTATAAAGTTATTTTCAAAAAGAAAATTCCCCAAACAACATTATAAAGTAAAAGAAACTAAACGGGCAAAATAGCAACTATGTAATTCAATGAACAGAATTTAAATTACACACACATACACATACCTCTCGTCAAGAAGAAACGCGTAGAGCATGTAAACAAATGCACTGGCTGCTTGGTAGATTTTCCCAACTCAGCAAGCAGAACAAGCTGCTTTTTTACAAGCAAGTACTAAAACCGGTTTGGACATACGGTATACAACTTTGGGGTTGTACCAAATCCAGTAATATCAACATTTTACAAACTTTTCAAAACAAAGTGCTAAGAAAAATAGTAAATGCACCATGGTTTATCAGAAACACTGATATTCACAGAGACCTAAGTATGGCTACCATCGAAGATGAAATAAAACATTTTGCCTGCAAACAACAGACACGCCTTCACGGTCTTTGCCTTAACACCATGCTTCAAATTCGAGACGATACTAACCCAGTGCGCCGATTACAAAGGATAAAACCATTTGAATTAGCGCAATAAGATGTAACCGCGTGCTTATGGCGGTATTAGCAGGTGCCTCCACTGGGAAGCTGCCTGCCAAACGCGTATTTAACACTAAATAAAACTACTAGATAGGAATAACCTAGTTGTAGTATGAAGGTTTCGAAGGGAGGTGGTTTTTGTTTTGTTATCTTAAGTGAGAAAGAGTCGCATGTAAGATTTTCCACCTACTCCTATTATTCGTCCGAGCCTAGTTCTGGTTCCAAGTCTCGTGCTTTTAACCAGAATAGGTAACTCTCAGCTTGCTGAGAGTAACGTTAATATTACTATGGCTTGGGAGTAATATTAGAAACTCTATATATAAAAAAAAACAAAAACACACATACAAGTTTGTTTAGCGTTAATGGGTATACTACACATTTATTAATAACAAAAAAAAACAGGAAAATAATTGATATTTCAGCAGCAGATAAAAATTGCTAGAAAAGAAACAAAATATATTTTATAAAAAATAATAGCAGACTTAATTTTTAGAGAATGATTTTTATTTAGTAAGTAAATGATGCCTGTCGGGTTGGTTACCCACCAGGCGCGTCCACAGGTTGTGGTTAGGGGGACCTCGGTACGATACGTTCGTGATCCGAGGTTTTAGAGTCATAGCGGCGTTTTATACACCGTCAAAGCTCTATCGCGAACCAAACCAAAAAACAAGTATGCAGGAACAACTTAAGGATTTAAATACTCCAGGTGGTACTCGCATGGGCGAAAATCCACCCGTGCTCTTTTCGACCACGGTCGGGGCACGGATTCTGGAGGCCCCAACCGACATACATATACCGCCCGCCTGTACAGGCGTTGACCTTCGAGTTGCGAAAAGGTTTGCTTCCGAAGATTCCTGCAGCTCTATCTCCGACACGTTCGGTAGACTGGGCTGGAAACATGAAGAAAGTGGCGGAGAGGTTCAACCTGATACGCTTAATCTTCAGACCAATAGACAGACAGCCGATAGGTGTGATGCTGCCGACGAGGCCTGCGAAACCGAACAGGTGAAACGGGCCACAGAGGCGGCGTCCACTGGTCAGCGTCCATCTAAGAGCCAGCGAAAGAGGAAAAGGAGAAAGGCGGCTATCGTGCGGCGCAAAGAAACTGCACCGCCAGTTGAAGGCGCAAGCGCTGAGAACTGCCCTTCCCCGGCGGCGACGGCAAAGAGATGCAGGTCGGCAGAGGTTACCCCAACCGAAACCAGCCAGCTGACTGAAACCAACGCTGCCTCCCCTTCCAATAGCTCGAACAGGAAAAAACGGAGGAAGAAGACCTCAAGCACTCCTGTCGGTGGAACTGCGCGCGCACCTTCTGCGTGCCCTTCCACTAGAACACTTCCAGCTGATGTATTTCCAATGATTAGATTTACTCAGATTAACCTTCAACACTCCAAGACTGCTACTGCACTCATCAGTAAGAAGCTTTCTGTGTTGAATACAAAAGCCCACATAACATCCATACAGGAGCCATGGGTGTGGAAAAATCGCATCTGTGGCCTTGGAGGTGTTCGTGGCACTACGATACTCTGTGACGAGCGGCCCGAGAGACCAAGGGCTTGCCTTGCTGTGTCGAACCTTTTCTCAGCGACTAAGCTTGGACAATTTTGTGGCCAAGATTTGGTTGCTGCAGCCATTAGCTACGAAACGAATGGAAGTTGGAAGACCTTCATCGTGGCGTCAGCTTATCTCCCCTATGATTCAGTAGTGCCTCCACCACCGAGGGCAATTGCTGAACTCATTGACTATTGCGACACCAGGAAGATGGGCCTAGTTATATGCTGTGATGCCAATGCTCAAAACACTGTTTGGGGCAGCAGCAAATGCAACATGCGAGGAAACCATCTCCTGGATTTCATTCTATCATCTGATCTTACTATCAACAATGTTGGCTCGCAACCAACTTTTGTGACGTCAAGAAGACAGGAAGTGATCGACCTAACTTTATCAAATAGATACTTTAAGGGGGTTACTAACTGGAGGGTCTCTTCGGAGGTGTCCCTCTCAGACCATAGATATATCGAATTCCAAATCGGATGCGAAGCCATCACTCTGCAGGAGAGGAGGAATCCGAGAAAAACCAACTGGATACGCTTCAGGGAGGAATTAGGGAAAACTCTCAAAACTCCAACCAAACTCAGGACGAGACAAAAGGTAGAGGAAGCTGTTCAAGACCTGAATAGTGCCATAACTAGCTGTTTTGAACTGACGTGCCCAGTAAGCAAACCCCCTGGCAGAACACCGGTTCCCTGGTGGAGCTCGGAACTGCAAAGAATTCGTAGAGAAGCTAGAAAACTTCTAAATAGGTCACTCAAGACTGATTTGGAGACAGACTGGAATCTCTACCGATCGAAGCAGAAGGAATATAAGAGGCTAATTCGGGTATCGAAAAGTGCTTCTTATAAGAATTTCTGCGAAAAGATTGAAAAGCTGGGTGAAACTAGTAGGTTGGTTAAAGTTCTGAAAAAGGGCAAACCAGCCAAACTGGACTCACTTAGAAAACTTGATGGCACCTTCACTGAGACGAAAGCGGAAACTCTTAGTTATCTGCTGGAGTCTCACTTTCCAGGTAACCAGATTACAATTGGTTCACAACCAGCCCCGATTACCGAGACTATGAGTGAGCCAAGACAAACAACTCGGCGTAGCTGGTATATTGCGAAGGCCGTGGTGACGGACGAGGCCATTAAATACGCATTTGCGTCTTTTGACGGCTTCAAGTCGCCTGGTACGGACGGAATATACCCAGCCATGCTGCAACAATGTACAAACCAGCTGCTACCGACTATGAAGAAAATCTTCACCGCTGTCCTAGCACTGGCATACATTCCAACACCCTGGCGTACAGTTAGAGTGGCATTCATACCAAAAATTGGCAGAAGTGACTACTCGCTCGCCAAGAGCTCCAGACCAATCAGTCTGACTTCTTTTTTGCTGAAAAGCTTGGAAAGGCTGGTCGAGCTTCACGTTCGCAAAGGTGCTTTGCGATTGCACCCACTATCTCCGCTGCAACATGCCTATCAACGCGGAAAATCCTGCGAGCTGCGCTCCAAAATCTAGTTGGTAGAATTGAAGGCGCGCTTGACAGAAAAGAATACGCGATGGGCATTTTCATCGATATTGAGGGTGCTTTTGACAATGCGACTTTTGATAGCATGTGCAGCTCCGCCAGACAACACGGAGTAGACGAACCATTGGTGTTGTGGATTAAAGCAATGCTAATGAATAGAACGTTGGTTGCGGTTGCGGATTGTGGCCGCTATGTTATGGCGGGGGTAAACAGAGGCTGCCCGCAAGGCGGCGTCATGTCTCCACTGCTGTGGTGTATGCTGGTCGACTCTCTGTTGAACGCACTCAACAGTTCTAATATTTACGCTCAGGCGTACGCGGATGATGTTGCCGTGCTTTCTGTTGGATCATGCCTAGCGACTGTATGCGCCAAGGCGCAGGCGGCCCTTGACGTGATCGACGAATGGTGCACTAGGAATGGGCTCTCGGTCAATCCTCTTAAGACTGAGGTTGTTCTCTTTACGAGAAGGAGGAAGCTGGTCGGGTTGACTCAGCCAGTGCTAAAAGGCGTCACAATCCAACTCTCCAATGAAGCAAAGTATCTGGGAGTCATCCTGGATAGCAAACTTCTTTGGTCCAAACATGTTGAGCTGAAGACTGCCAAGGCGCTGTCTATTTTCTGGCAGTGCAAAGGCATTTTCGGCAAGACATGGGGCTTATCACCGAAAAGAGTCCTATGGATTTATACGGCTATGATAAGACCATTTATAGCATACGCATCGGTTGTTTGGTGGAATAAGCTTTCACGTAAATACGTCACTGCTGCTTTTGCCAAACTCCAAAGGCAGGTATGTCTCGGCTGCACGGGGGCCTTCCCCAGCACGCCTGGCTCCGGCCTAGATGCACTATTGAACCTTCCGCCCCTTGATGTTTACATCATGGGATGTACAATCAAGGCTATCTCACGTCTTACAAGAGGTGGCTTTTGGTATAACTCGCACTGGAGTTTTGATGAACTTGCGCAACGGTTGTCCTTCGACTCCTGTCTTATGGATATGCCGTCTGATGCGATGACACCGGAACTTAGGCTAAAGCGCAAATACGAGGTCGACTTTCCTCGCGTCCAGGACTGGCTCTGGCCGGACTCTGAACCTGGAAGGGAATGCAGTCGAATATTTACGGATGGCTCCAAAACCGATCAAGGATCTGGTGCTGGTGTCTTCGTGGAGAGCGATAGCGTTAGACTTTCCTTTCCTTTAGGCAAACATGCGTCAGTCTTCCAAACAGAGACTTATGCTATCCTAATGGCCATGGACTATGTTACGAGGAACAGGTGGAGGGGGCGAAGTATCTGCGCTTAAGGCCTTACTCAAACCCTTAACTACCTCCAAAATAGTACGTGAATGCAAGATATCTCTGAATTCGGTCGGAAGGCTGAATTCACTTAAACTTGTCTGGGTCCCGGGTCATAACGGGATCACGGGAAACGAGATCTCCGATGAACTTGCTAGACAAGGCTCAGAGGGGGACCTCTCAGGACCTGAACCAGCGATCTGTCTGCCTGCGTCCTCGGTCAGGGCTTCCATTGACGGTTGGGTTTCCTATGAACACAATCGCCGTTGGCATGACTCTCCAGGGTGCAGACAGACTAAGCAAATGCTCCCCGACGTCTGTGGGAAATCCGCGGCATTCTTGTTGTCTCTCAACAGAAAAGACTGCAGACAGACTACTGGCGTTCTAACGGGACACTACGCTTTTGCCAAACACCTTAAGGTGCTAGGCCTAAGCGACACCACCAACTGCGAAGCCTGTGGAGAAAGCGACGACACTGCGGAACATTTCCTCTCTGATTGTGCTGCTTTTGCTCGTATCAGGTGGCAGGTATTTGGTGCGGATATGGTGAGTGCTGTAAACCTAAGCTCCTTATCATTGAAGCGCCTTCTCGTTTTTCTTAGAAAAACGAGTAAACTCCCACAGTAAAATGTGGTGTGTCTGCCTGGCAGTACAATGGACCAGTATTGAGTCTGAGTGCTCCAGTGCAGAAAGTTTCACACATCCCGACAAAAAAAAAAAAAAAAAAAAAAAAAAGTAAATGATGGATCTACAAATGGATTTAATTCATCAAATCGGAACGTGCGCCATTTGAACCCGTTTTATGGGTTAGTTCGAAAACTCATCGCTGTACAGTTGGTGCTCAAGCAGCCTTGGCAAACTTTCATTCATCGCATTACGTTCATTTTTGTAACGTTCCATAAAGTGATGCGCAACTGACAAGGAAGAAAGGAGCGGTAGAAGCACTTCCTGCACAAATAACTATGTCGATGCGCAACGCAACTATGCCTTTCTACTGATGCGAAATGTTTCCGTTAATTAATGTGTGGCAGTGCCACAGTTGCACGTTAGCTACCTAATTTGTTATCTAGCTAACGCCATAACTAAGTAACTAACGTCGTTAAATTAGCTGCGCTAAAAATGCAATCGATTTGGTAGTTAGCTATCATAATGACAACTAACAACTGACAACTGTTTAGCTATTAGCTATTAGCTATTAGTTGCAGGTTGTGTAACTACGCTCGTTAGGTTGCCAAAGTTAGTTGCGGATGACAGCTAAAAGTTGATTAGCTTTTTAGCTGTAGCTTTTTAGCTGTCTAGGTAATAACTAATAACTAAATCAAAATGTTTTATTTTGCTATAATGGTGATAATTTATTGGGATTTATTATGCACATTGCGTTTAAAATAAAAATTCATTGAATGTCCCTTTTATTTTACATCAGGTTATTTTACAAATAGGTCCTTGGAGCACAATAAAGGTCCTTTAAACCCGTAAAAATTGTATTTTCCCAAAATGTATTTAGGAACAACACGCTATATCTGTGTTTAATGTTATTTGACTAAGAGGTCCTTGCAACAAACAAAAAAGGTCATTGAAAATCGAAAAAGGGATATTATTCCAAAATATCATTTGAGCCCACACGGTATATCTGTGTTCAGTGTTATTTGACTAAGAGGTCCTTGCAACAACAAAGAAGGTCCTTAAAAGTCGAAAAAAGGATATTTTTCCAAAATGTCTTTAGAAACGGCACGGTATACATTAGTTCAATGTTATTTGAATAAGGGGTCCTAGAAACAACAAACATTTTGGAAAAATATCCTTTTTTCAAGTTTTAAGGACCTTTTTTGTTGTTGCAAGGACCTCTTAGTCAAATAACACTGAACACAGATATACCGTGTGGATTCAAATGATATTTTGGAAAAATATCCTTTTTTCAAGTTTTAAGGACCTTTTTTGTTGTTGCAAGGACCTCTTAGTCAAATAACATTGAACACAGATATACCGTGTGGATTCAAATGATATTTTGGAAAAATATCCTTTTTCCAAGTTTTAAGGACCTTTTTTGTTGTTGCAAGGACCTCTTAGTCAAATAACATTGAACACAGATATACCGTGTGGATTCAAATGATATTTTGGAAAAATATCCTTTTTCCAAGTTTTAAGGACCTTCTTTGTTGTTGGAAGGACCTCTTAGTCAAATAACACTGAACACAGATATACCGTGTGGATTCAAATGATATTTTAGAAAAATATCCTTTTTCAAGTTTTAAGGACCTTTTTTGTTGTTGCAAGGACCTCTTAGTCAAATAACATTGAACACAGATATACAGTGCAGCCTCGCTAGTCCGGACACTCGCTAGCCCGGACACTTTAGTAGTCCGGACACCTCTATATTTCGGACACTTTCAAAATTTTACCTCTACAGTCCGGACAGAGTATTAAAATGCGTATATAATTCGACTCTGTTCTATGGAAATATATTTGTTCATACAATTACGGGAATTCCCCTACTAGTTTTGTCGCTTGTATTCGGCTCTTGAGTCTAGACATTTTTACCGTTGCAATTTTACTCATTGCAAATTCATGTTTGTGTTTGTTGATATTTCATGTTCTGTTGCATTTCATTGCGAGCCTTGTCAGTTGCGGTTTAGTTATTTTGTAGTGTATCTTTTTATTATTTATTATGGTTTCTGCAAAGAAAAGGAAGCACGTAACCTTGACACTTTCTGAAAAGCTTAAAATCTGGAAAATCAGTTAGGCAAGTAGCTGAAATTTTCAAAGTCTCAAAGTCAACTGTTTTCGACATAAAGAACAATAAGATTAAAATTCGGAAATATGTATCTAACATATTTCAAGGATCAGGTAAGCTGAACATTTATGTTCTAAGAATATGTACCCACTTTTCAAGGATATTTTACAATTGGTTTCCAGGAAAGAGAAAGATGATTAGACAAGGTGAACATCCAGCGTTAGAAGAAGCTTTGATGACATGGTTTATCCAACAAAGAAATCATCATGTGCCAATTTCTACAGACATGATTCAAACCAAGGCCAAATTCTTTTACAAAGAGATGACAGGAAAGGAAGATTTTGCAGCAAGTTCAGGTTGGTTGGAAAAATTTAAATTGCGGCATGGAATTCGATGTCTAAAGATTTGTGGAGAAAAAGTATCCAGCGACGTTGCTGCTGTTAAGCCTTTTCAAGCTAAATTTTTAAAAGTGATTCAAGAAATGAACTTAAGTGAAGAACAGATTTATAATGCTGATGAGTCAGCTGCCTTTTGGAGGGTTCTTCCGGGAACGACATGGGTTCATGCGAATGAAAAATCTGCTCCTGGCAGAAAAATATCCAAAGATCGCGTTACTTTTATGCCATGTTCTAACGCTGCAGGAACGCACAAGTTACCCCTCTTAGTGATCGGAAAATCAGTTAATCCGAGGGCCTTCAAGAACATTAATCTTCCAGTGGCATATAAAGCTACTAAAAAAGGCTGGATGTCGACAACCATTTTTTTTGATTGGTTTAAGAACAATTTTATTCCATGTGTGAAAAAGTTTTTGACAGAGATTAACATGCCATTGAAAGCGCTTTTGATTTTGGATAATGCCCCATCACATCCTAAAGAGGACGAAATAAACTTCAGAGTCTTATTTTTACCGCCTAATTGTACGGCAGTATTGCAGCCGATGGATCAAAATTTAATCCAGAATATAAAGGTAGCATATAGAAAGCAGCTGTTGACCCACATTCTATTGGAAGATGATAAAAAAATTGCAGCAGTCTTAAAAAAATTCAATTTGCAAGATGCGGTTTTCTTTTTGGATTCAGCTTGGAGAGGTATTGGAGAGAAAAATATTAAAAAAAGTTGGTCAATGTTATGGCCAGAATTGGCATCCCAATGGGATAATGAAGACCTTATACCACTTGCACAGTTACGGCAACAAATTGACTCTGACTCCTCGCTTGCTGATTTAAATAGAATTCATGGCATAATTAGAATCATTGATCCAAATGGTAGCACATCTACAGATGAAATAAATAAATGGGCAACTGGTCAAAATGAACAATGCTACGACTTTTCTGATGAAGACATTATTCAGTCCGCCTTACAAATCCAACAAAATGTTGATGAAACTGACGAAGATGACAGTGAAGAAAATGAAAATGTAAACAAAGAAGTTGGGAAAATTTCAAACGATGAAGCAAGGAAATTATTCGCCAGGGATATCCTTCTTCTAAAGAGGTTACGCGAAAAAGCTGAAAAGATGTTTTTAGATAAAGCGCTCCAACCAAAAATAAACGCGTACTTTCCTACTCTTTAAATATTTTTGAAAAGCGTACATTGTGCGTACATACATATATGTATACATATTTAAATTATATTAAATAAAAGGTGTTTGAAAAGCTTTCGGTTGTCTATTTTATTTTGTCTCTATTGTCCGGACATTTCGCTATTCCGGACACAGCCGAATCTTTATGTGTCCGGACTAGCGAGGCTGTACTGTACCGTGTGGATTCAAATGATATTTTGGAAAAATATCCTTTTTCCAAGTTTTAAGGACCTTCTTTGTTGTTGGAAGGACCTCTTAGTCAAATAACACTGGACACAGATATACCGTGTGGATTCAAATGATATTTTGGAAAAATATCCTTTTTCAAGTTTTAGGGACCTTTTTTGTTGTTGCAAGGACCTCTTAGTCAAATAACATTAAACAGAGATATACCGTGTGGATTCAAATGATATTTTGGAAAAATATCCTTTTTCCAAGTTTTAAGGACCTTCTTTGTTGTTGGAAGGGCCTCTTAGTCAAATAACACTGAACACAGATATACCGTGTGGGCTCAAATGATATTTTGGAATAATATCCCTTTTTCGATTTTCAAGGACCTTTTTTGTTTATTACAAGGACCTCTCAGTCAAATAACATTGAATACAGATATAAGGAGCGGTTTTCTTGGCGTTTTTGAAAAAAAAAAATTCGGGTTTAAGGACCTTATTTGGTGTTCCAAGGACCTCTTGGTAAATAACCTTATGACAACTAAAAGTGGCATTCTTCAATCGGCCATCGGTTACCTCTTACCTTCAACTGATGTACAACAAACTTCAAGCTATAAAACCTCAATTATTCAAAACTTATCGAAGACAAATCTACTTCCACACAATTTTTCCCCGTGTTTCTTAAAGACGTAATAATCTCTAAAATTAAACATAATTAAAACTAGAAAATGTATAACGAAATAAAAGAATCGCCCCTGTTCCTGTAAGCCTTTTCGGTTTAAATTGTTTGAAAAAAATTATTAGTTGTGTTTAATCGATAGCTAAAAAGCTAAAACTAAAGCTAATTATTGTTAGTCACACTCTGGCAACTAATTTTTCAAAACTAAACACGCTTAGTTACACTTCGCAACTAATAACTAATTTAGGTTCAAAACTTGTGGCAACTACAACTAAAATTATGGTTTAGTTATGTACGTTCAAAGAAACTACAGCTAATTTAGTTGTAGCATAAAAGTTAGCTATTAGTTAAGCTAACTTTTGTGCAACTCTGGGCAGTGCTAATCGAGCTTCAACTGTACAGAGATGAGTTTCCCAATTCGCATAATGCCTTTCGAGTATGTACTGTGTAATCTTTGCTTTACGCTTAGAAGCACTGACTTGAAGCCAACAGTAGTTGAGGCATTTATCAATGATTTCAGAATTTTTATTTCTATCGGACGATGTTCAATATGCCTTATTTATCAGGTAAGCTTGAAGGCCCATTTTACAAAAAAAAAATACAGCAAAGGTCAAAGGCCATTTGGAAACGTAAGGCAATTGGTTCAGGCCTTATTTATCAGGTAAGCTTAAAGGCCCATTTAACTAAAAAAAAATTACAGCAAAGTTCATAGGCCATATTGAAAATGGAAACGTAAGGCAATTGGTTCAGGTAAGCTTCTTTCTCCATACGTCCCCAATGCCATTGCCGTTACGCTCGCTACTAGCTTTTACAGTTTAAACACACCCTTGTACTTACATGTGTAGGTATAAATTGAAATCACAACCTTCTACCTTTTAAAATGAGGGCTCAGTCATTAGTCGTCGCTATACATGGATACGGAGACAAATAAAGGAAATAAGGCAATAATTCAGTGCTCTAAATATACTCCTTGCAATCCAACCTTTAAATTGATTCAAAAATCATTGAAATCCATCGAGCCGTTCTCGCACAATCGAAAAATTTGTCCCAAAAATCCCCTGTAAAATAAACCGCAATGAAATCCATCGAGTCGGCGTTCATGCCCTTGTTTCTCGTCAAAGGTATAATTTGAATTTTCACGGACAACTTTGGAAGGGCTCGATGGATCTTAATGTTTGATGGCTTATTTTAAAGGTCAACTCAGAGATTATGGAAAAATTATTAAAAGTGGGCTGCGACCACGCCTCCTCTATTTTTTTTTGACGAGAAACAAGGTCATAAAGACTTGATGGGATTTTAATTTTACAGGGGACTTTTGGGACAAATTTTTCGATTTTGCGAGAACGGCTCGATGCATTTTAATGATTGCCGGTTCATATTAAAGGTACACACGCACGTTTGAGGACAATCGCAAAGCTTACCATTCTAAATTGAATTTTTACCAAAGCATATAGCTTGCCTGAACTTCAAAGATTCCTTTTGTGTAATGCCTAAGTTAAGTTGTCCAAGATCTCATGATTCTCGTTTAATCTGCTAAGATTTTTGACAAATTAAAATAAAACACAAACTACATGTTTTTGATATTTTTGTTTTTATTATTTTTTAAGCCTGTACACAAACAAAACTACCAACATCCATGCATATAGGTAAGCTTGTATATAAATGGAGATCTAAAGGAATGACATAGAATTCCGAGGACAGAATAGAACGAATTGGGTTCTTATCTTCTTTTTTCTAACGGATCAGGTGAATAAAAGCCCTCCAACTTACTGCTTCGTCTTCGGAGTTTTTTTCGTCACCAAATGTCGTTCTTAATTCATGGGAAAGTAGGAATTTGTCCTGAGACAAATAGTATAGTGCAGAGTATAGCTTACTTTGATACCCAACGCGTATAGCTCTTGTATAATTGATTCTTGACTTCCAGAGTACCTAAATCAAAGACAAAAAGGAAAAGAATTCTGAAATGAAACATAATAAAGGTAATTAAGTGGGAGGGTTATGATCCCTTTATTACTGAGCCTCACCGTCATTAAGGAAGAAGAGGACGAAATGAAACTGTGGTGATCACATATTTGTGGATGGCAGTGTTGCCATTGTGCTGGGTATTGGCGATTTCTTCTGCTTGGTGATTGAGGACGATTTTAAGGAGCTTTTTATACTACGAAGAAAGTACTGCCAAATTTTCTTTTTATTTATTTATTTTTTGTTAACAATATTTTGTTTTTTTTTTCATAACAATTATTAAAAACATTCACATTTTTTAACACTCGAAAAATAATTCTAATAATAAATTATTAAATAAAATAAAGGCAACATTTCCACTTTCTTTAAGATATATCAGTGTCTCCACATTTATAAAATTGCAACGAGTTTATGTTCTTTGAGTACCTTTATGTAGGCGAGAGATATAATATATAACGGTAAATAGCGATACAAAAAATGTTTTCTAAATATAAATGTCATGTATAATATATGTAGTTTACGTATGGTGTATGAGTATAAGTTGTTTGAGTTGGTTTTAAAGTGCACACAAGTATAATTTTAAAAATACAATTGAAAAAGATTTCAATGAACGTCAGAAGAAGAAAAACCCCACTACAAAAACTTCTTTGGGCAGTTTAGGGCTCAGTTATAACAAAACGCAACAAGCAGAACGATTTTTGTATTATTTATGTGAGAATTGGAGCACAACATTTCGTTCATAGCAAAACACAATTTGCTGTGGCACGTTTCAATCAATTCCTACGACGGGTTCAGTTCAGTTTACACAATGGGTAGATTCAGAAACACATCATTGTGGTAGTGATGCAGCTCTGCATCGTGTTCAAAAACGCAAACATTTTGCATCACTGGAAAGGCCGTTCATTATTGCAAAGTTGGGTAATCTGATGCGCAAACACATTAAAAAAAAGGATCACAACAAAAATAGCTTGATGCGTTATTTATTCGGCAGGCACAGAATATGAAAGAAACTAATTTTAGGAATAATTTTTTATGTGAAGACTTAAATGTAGGTGTAGGTATATGCAAGGAAATGAAGAATAATATTAATAAAATTTGAAAAGGACGTTTATACCCAGTGTTGGCGCTTCGCTGCACAAATGTTTAAAATTTCTCAATTTACACAATAAGCAGACGAAGCTGAAAAACTTTGGTGTTTGGCCTTTTGACTTTTCAAAAAAGCAAACCGTGAAAGAGGCTGGGAGAAGAATGCGCCTGTTGAGTACGCGAATTAAACCATGTAAATACTTGCCGCAATTTTCTTTGTCATCTCTACTTTTGACAGCTCGAACGATTGAGACTGCGGCTCCATTGTATATCACAATATCACTTAGGGGCATTCGCGATCCGATGCAACTGGTCTAGTACCACAACAACAAAATATACTGACTGGCTATACCCCAGCCCTATTGCAACAGAAAAATGCAATGGAGTAAAATTAACGGTTTTGTTGTTGACATCTCGCCAGCCAAATGTCAATTCGATGAATAGTTAATAGTTATGTCGATTTCGATTAGTAATTTTTCCAAACTTCAAAAAATTGTTCGCGAAAACGAAACCGGAGTAAAACTGCTGCTGTATGTTTGGTACAATGTTTTGTTGTGCCTATAACTGTCGATGATAATTGCAAGCTCGGCAGAGATCTTAAATATGGTAGAAGTTGTACATGTTACCCTCGCTATTTATTTGGGGTAAACACGGAGTGCTCTCAGAGTGCTCCGAGGGTGGTTTTTGTGTCGAAACGAAAACGATAATTTTCTCTGACAGCAGCTAAAGTATCGAGTTAAAAAAAGTTACCAATCGAAATCGACATAACTATTACGCGCTGTCGGAGATATAAGATTTAATATATTTTTTTAAATTTTGTTGACCAAAGTATGATGAAAAATGGACAGAAAAGTTGACTTTGACATGTGTTTCAGTGTTGCTACAGATACTAAAAAAATTTGCAATTTTACTAGCCCCGTTGCAAGAAATCGTGAATTAATGAAATGAAATGAAAACATGTAGTATCTTACCAGCACATTGATACCATTTGTACATATTGCTATATCTGAGCCTTTAGTAAATACGAATTGAATGCCAGGTGTCAAAATTCGACAATAACGGCTTTTATGGATAAAAAAAACGCTTCTTGGCCATTTGTGGGAGAAAAATAGAGGTACAAAAAATGCAGATAACTGTTAAATATCAGGGTGGGATCTTAAGTGTATCATATTCCTAAGTCACTAAATGGCTTATAAACTGCTTTAGGTAACGCATACCGACAAGGATAGTCAAGTTGATAAGGAAGTTTATTTTGTCTAGGCGAATATCTGTTGCATCGCCGCAGTAGGTGTATTCTTCTTCCTGAAATTAAAAAAAGAAAACATAAGTAATACTTTATCTTTTTGAAAGTCAAAGTCTGTGTACTAGGGAAATGCAATCGATTTGTTTGAAGGAACTTGACTTAACAAATGAAATTTTCCATTGGAACCCGGATTCCCGCACAATCCAATCTGATCAATTTTGGGCATATAAAATTAGTTACGGGTTAGACCCGTGTGTTGACATGACCGGAGATTCAAACAAAAATCAATTAAGCATGCACGTGTCGAAATCGTAGAAAAGAGGCAGGCCAAAAACTCCAAATGCAACAGCACCAGCATTTGATAGGCCTCAGTGATGAACTGATCTGAAACCAGGAGACTTGCCGACGTTGATTGTGGTCGAACCGGCGAACCCCACAAGCGGGCCAATAGGGATGCTGTAAAGTGGGAGGGTTATGATCCCCTAATTCTGGTCATAACCTCGCCGTAAAGGAAGAAGAAGAATCCGGAAGAACTCTAATTTCCAGGATGCCAATGAAAAAGTTTGTTTTTCCAAATTCTTTCAGTAAAAGATCAGCGATAATGGCATCGTCATCACATGATGATGAACTGATGATGGATGATGAAGAGTATGATAGCAAATTAATAAAATCAGGCCTATTCTGCTATTCACGTGAATCGTAGATTCGATTCCCTTTCACTCTGGCTTTCCATTCTGCTATCCATCTCGGGTGAACTACATTATCCAACCCAATTTGACATTAAAGTTAACAGCTTTTGATGTGAAAATAATACGAGGTTCGTTGTTTGCAAATTGAAATTAATGTAATCGATTTGATCTCTGTTTACGAAAATCTTTGGAAAGAAAGAACCAACGACCATACCACGTCGAGTTAATCGGTTCTCGTCATAATTATGTAAGATTAGTTCGTAAAATAGTTTTTAGGCCGAAAGGCAATAATTATAAGATAGAATTAAGTTTAGGGCGTCCGCATAAGGATCAATAATCTAGAATAAGTATCCTGTTAATTTTAAGTTAGATTTAATCATTTTTGTCTAGTATTTAAGTTGATATAAGCTAATAATTAATAAAAATGAATTTAAAAGTAAAAGTAATCGGTTCTCGTCAGATCACCGCAATTAAACGACGTTGGGCGCGGTTAGTACGTAGATGGGGGACCGTTTGAGAACAACCGCGTGTCGTTGGCCAGTCCCATCTACAGAGTTGAGGTCGATAAATACATACGTGGTATCACAATGGACCTAATTTGGTCTAAGTGTGTCGGCTTCTGCCGACAGCCACATAAACCTAACCTAACCTAACCTGGATATGTTGTTTTGATTAATTATTTTCAATAAAATTAAAAATATAAACAAACAGGTATGAATAGTATTCGACTTTTTTTCCACTTCCAAACTGTGGAATAAGAGAATCATCAAATAGAAAACTTCGCAGAACCAAATGTGGTGTGCCTGGGGTTGTTATGTGTTGACGGTACGCACATTCCTTTTAAGATACCATATCTGTTCTACAACAGAAAAGGCTACCACAGCCTAAACAAAACGCTGGTAAGTGCAATAAAATGTGTTTTAAATTTTACTTTGAAAAAATTTCCTTTCAGATATGCAATCATAAGCAGTGGATTACCTACGTTGACGCAAGTTATCCCGGAAGTAGTCACGACCGTGGTTACTGACTCCTTTTCGAAATGTAGAAGCAGGATCCCAACAATCCAAATTCAATACACAACACTGCAAAGGACGAAATATTATAGAGCAAACATTGGTGCATTGGAAAGTAGATTTCGATGTTTGGATGTGTCCAAAGTATTACAGTATTCACCTCAAAAAGCGGCACTAATTATAAACGTGTGCTGTGCTCTACACAATATATGTAGACATTTTCAAGTATCTCTTATCAAAAAATAAGAAATTATTGTTTTAAATTGGTGTCGGTTTATTGTTCTGCTTCTAAAAATGTTAATAGTCTTTATTTATACAAATAATCAAGCAATAAACTTACATTTTATTGACCACCAACCAGACAGACGATCCATTAAATGAAAAACCCGCAACATTTTATATGCGGATTTGAATTGTATAGAACGAATGCATTCACGTGAATAAGAGGTATTCTCGCGCAGTATTATCGATGTTGCCGACATTAACGAGGTGAATCCAGATTCAATTCGAATGAATAGTAGAATAGTGTTCAGTGAAAATTGAAGAAAAATCCCCCCGATGAATAGCAGAATAGGGGTGAATGGAAACTATAAAATGCAGTTAAACAAAAATGGTAATTGCCGATTTTGACGTTTAAAGTATTTAAATGTGAATCTGGAAGAAAACGGACCACGACCGGCTCAGTTGGTACTGTCATGTTCAAAGGAGAGATCCCTGTCAAAAAGGCAATATCAATCAACGTTCTTAAACAATCGCGAAAGAGAGGCAGCCCTAAAAATTCCTGGATCACACAAATGCAGCAAGACTAGCATTTTATTGGCCTCAGCGACAAAGTGATTCGAAATCTGTAAGCCTGCTGTTATTTTGTGAGGTCAAACCGGAGAACCCCACAGGCGGACCAGTATTAATGCAGTGAAGTGGGAGGGTTATGATCCCTTTAGTCCATATAATAACCTCTTCGATAAAGAGAAAGAAGAAAACGTTTAAATGTCTGAGTGTTTCTGGCTTTGATCCTCAATTCAAATCCAGAAGCAGATTGCTCTTTTTTCCAGGAAAACAACTGTCATTCGAGTGCCAATGGAAAATTTTCAGAAGCAGATTCCAGTTCTCGGATGCGTCCATGTTGCGACGGTTTGACAACATCACTTCGGAGGAGAGTGTAGGTTAAGTCCATAGTGATTCTCATGACCTGAAATTTGAGTACCGTTTTCGAATGCTCTTTCGCAGTGCAATGGCTGCGTAAAATCCTGCAGAACATGAATGATGTATGTGGATTATCCATAGAAAACGAAAAATTACGGAAACATTTTGAATATTTTTAAGCGTCAGTTTTATCGAAAAGGTTACAGAATCTCGCTTTAAAATAAGCGGTCCAAATCGGTATTTCGTTAGTGCACTTGCCACTCTATTATTGGACAATTTTAAAAATTAACTTTCCAAACACCAATTTTTTCCCGATAGTATTATTGAAAAGTTCCAGAAAGAAAATATTTTTCTGACAAAAAATAGAGCCACATACCGAAATGGTATTTCCTAATTTTTTCTTAGGTTTGAAAGATCATTTCACTGTCAAAATCGGGCGCAAAATGCTTTATATTGGAGCGTGGGCAATAAAAAACAGTAGAATTCAGCGCCATCTATAAAAATTATCAAATAACAATCCCTGAAAGCAAAATTGGCAGAACTTGTTTGAATGAATTAGGATATTGAAAGTGAATTGTCTTATCAAATAAGTGAATTGCTAGAATAAGCGATATCGGAGCATAGGGAAAAAATAAATATTATACAAACAGAATACAGCTTCACATTTAGAATCGCAACCTGAATGTAACAATGTTATTTCGTCCGAAAAAAGGTAATTTCTCCATTCAAAATTCTCTAACAAGCTCTACCATTCAATGTAAGACATTAATATGTATCAAGAAAAGGCTGAACAACTTACATCTGGATGCTCTGTGAAGCACTCCTCAATTCTTCTTCGTTCCAGGAAACTCATATTTAATTTATAGCACGGATATTCAATGTCATACTCTATTCGTGTCGGTTGTGTGGTGGACTTCCTTGGCTCTTTCGAATACATCACTTTGACAACTATCAGAATTAGATTCGATTTGGGTATGCGCTTCAAATGAAACGGTCTCGAGTAGTTTGACTGAAGGAAATCAGTGAAGCGGACGGTGTTCTCCTGCAGGATATACAACGTCGACTTCATGTCGCAATAGTCGTACTTCGGTTCTGGCGGTGGTGTCGGGAAAACCTTTTCCTCTTCTCCGCCTTCGAGTAGTTTGGCGGTCTTGCGCGAGCTTGGCATTTGCATTGTCATATCGCCGTCATAGTCATCATCATCGTCGTCATCGTAAACTAAAAGCGGAAAGAAGTTAACAAAAAATTGATGTAAGGACAACCTTAGGAACTTACAAGGCATTCCATCGGCCCACATTGGAATTCGACTCCAATACCAAAATATTTGCGTTACCAGCCACTTGACGCCGAGACTAAGAAGGCGCATTGGCTGGAAAAAATACACAAATTTTACGGGCTTCCTACAACAAAGACTTCTACTCTTACATGAAGGAGACTATGTGCATCACTGGAGCTTTCAACGTCCTCCTTGCATAGAGCCTGATAGTCATACACATCAATACTTTTAAAGATGTTCTTCTCTACCATGGCGGCCATGACTGCGCCCTCGATTTCACCAAAGAATTTACCCGTGTCATTAATATACTGCGACAGGACTACATAGGCATTGTTATCGACTACGTAGCATTCATGCTCATCGCTGCTGCAGGTCTTTACGCAGCCGTTGCACTGTGAAAGAGCATTCGGAAACCATAGTCATATCTCAGGGCATAAAAAGTCTATAACTTACACTCTCTTCCGAAGTGATGTTGTCAAACCGTCGCAACATGGATGCGTGCGAGAACTGGAATCCCACGACACAAGCTGGTGCTTCCTTGCCGCCGTCCCTGGGGTATATGGCATGCGAAGCGGTCACCTGCAACTCCGAATCCTCTGGGGGGTCATTTGCATGCGGTACGGAATACACAAAGCTATCCGGATCAATTTTATGCTGGAGAATAGCACTCTTATACCACGTCTCATCAATTGCTGTCGTGTGATAGTCGCCGAATTCTGTATCGGTGTCCACTTCCACTTCACCGTAAATGAATTGCCATCGCGTTAGACCACTCATGGTGGCTACAAAACGCAGCGTCGCATTGTAACGCTCAATCAGCGCCTGTTCCTCTGCATTTGCAAACTTCCAGACACCGTAGCTAGCATTGGTTACTTTTCCCTCGAATATAAGCAACTGCACCAGTTCCTTGTTGCAGTAGTAGGCATCGTCACCGAATGTCTTGCGGCCACAGTTTGCTAGAGAATAAGCCAATCATGAAAAGTTTCACCTATTAAGGACAAAAACTCACGTTCATCATCCTCATCCTCGTCACTGGCATCTGTCTCGTACTGCTCGGACCATTTCCAGTCCTTATTAACCATTTTATATAAAAAGTGACGGAACTCCTCTTCGGGAGTTTTGAATTCGTGGCCCTCCAAGTAGTGATACTTGCAATAGACCCTGAGAAAAATTAAGACTTTGTACGGTGCATTTTAGGATTTCCAGTTATATACCTACCAATCCGGATGAATCTTCCAATTGTCTCCGGTAAACAACTCAGAGATATTGATGCCCATGTGGACGTTCTTTTTAACCTCTTCGCCGACCTTAATCCAGGTCTGGCCGTACACGCTGGGAACAACCAAACCTAACGAGAATGGTGTATTCGGCAGAGGTTCGAAGTAGTAATCCTGGTTTTCTTCAGATACACGACGCATCTTGTCGTAATGGAACTTAACCGTGATTCCGGTGTATTTTCCTGTCTCGTGGCGAACCATACTGCGACGTAGATCAAGGATCTTATCACCTGGACGTCGCGGTTCGTTATCTTCGTACAGGTGTTCCACTTCGGTTAGATCGATGCTGTTGTAGTTATTGTTCAAGATGCCGCCTTGCTGAAGGGAGAATTGGGTTTAGAAATGATATCGTTTCGGGGGTATTTAAAACATTCTTACCGTCGGCCGTAGGTCAGGATGGAAAATCACATAACCATTGTTACTGACTACAAACGAATATCCGTTGACTCCTAGCTTATAAGGCAGCGTAAGCTTGTCAATGTCTTCGACTGGTACATCTGTACCCGCCACACCCAAAAGTCTGGCTCGTTTTGTGGAGTTTTTATTCTGCCACAAACGATCAAAAGCCGGTACTCCAACGGCTATCATAAGCCTTTGCTTTCCGCCTTCCTCCTCTTCGTACTGTAAAACAAAGTTAAATAAAGTTCGACAAACGCTCCCAAAATTTACTTACATCAGTGACTGTTTTGTCGGCAAAAGAGTGCGTCCACGTTGGGGGATGCTCATCATCTTGTAGGACAAGAGGTGTGGCAATCACGTCAACATACTTAAGCACCTCTTCATGCACTTCATCCAGCGTTTGGACGTGCGAGTAGTAGCCACGATTTAGGCATGCCATCCACTGTATTTCTCTTACTTTCGTCACCTCTTTCCCCAGCAGATATGTAAATACTCGAACTCGCATTCCGGCCGTCCCATTATCCCCCTTCCCCCAGTTATATCTTTGAAATATTTCGGTCGTATTGCCCGCTACGCCGTCTGTCACTAGCATTATAGCCTGGTTGCAGGTTGACGTCTCGTTGCAGCGACGGTCTATGTAGTACTGAAACATTTGAGACAATATGTGGATTATGAAAAGATATTATTCCCCGGATTTTTCCAATTGTAAAACGAAACACTCACCTGCTTCAACAGTTCAAATGCTTTCTCATACGCTTTAGTAAGATTGGCATAACCCTCAGGTGACTTCATGTCCGCAATGGCATCGTTAAAAGCTTGGATATTTTCCGGTGTCGCTTGAATCAGCGCGTCCTTAAAGCACGGAATAATGTCACTCGCATTTACCGAGTAGTTAAAAACCGTAAAAAAATCATTATTCGAAAACGTATCCAAAATGCTGCGTATCGTAAATTTGGCAACGTGATTTCCAAAACCAGTCATCGAACCCGAGTTATCCAACAGAATAACAATATCCTTAGAGCACGTAGCGGTCTCAATGTACCACGATCGTTTACGACAATCGTACGTATCAGCATCGTCCGACTTTTTGTTTATCTCCCACTGCGAAGCCGGATAGTGACGAAGAATGCCGGTATCGGAGCCAAAGTATTGCCACGAAAGAGCCGGATCGGATTGGTAGTTTTTCACAAACACAGAATCAAGAGCCTCGGACCACATTATTGATTTTATTACATCGGGATCTGGAAATAAATACGTTAGACTTACACATAATCCATCCTCACCCCACTCACCGCCAACTCACTTTTATCGTATACATTTGATGGCACATGGACGGAACTGTGTGACGTATCGACGGAGATATTATAGAAATGAGTGTCCTGATTCAGAGACATATTCAAATACATGTAAGTGTTGTTTAGGAGGGTTTCGAGAATTTCCTCGGACCGCTTACCATTGAAGGTGGAATATTTACTCGAATAGTATTGATATTGTGACATGGCGTAGGTTTCATTAAAGGCAAATTCTTCAGCTACAGATTCAGCTAGTTTGATTATGCATTTGACAGCGTCCATTTTGCGGGACAACATCCGACCGACATTTTTGACGATGGACTTTATGAGGGCTGTTCCGTTTTTGGTTTCCACCCGGGCGTTTAGCTCTTTGTATTTCTAGAAAATAAAAATAAATTTTATAAAATCGTCATAGAATGGAATCCATAGAACATTTGACTTACAGTTTTGATTTCGGGGGATTTTGTCATCTTTTTGGCCAGTTCCCATAGTTCCTCGCCGAATTTGTCCGCCCATTTACCAATTCTGAAATTTGAAATTTTGTCAGATTAATGTTGAAAGCTTTGAAAAACTGCATAGGTTTATGTTGAGCAATTACTTCTTACAAGGGGCCCTGGTTGACGAATCTAAAGCCGAAGTAAACTTGACAAAGTGTTGAAGCGGCATTATTCATAAGTCATGCGCTAAATTTGAAAGAGTCACCGATTGGGTACTACCTATCTTCACAATTATTTTAGTGGGTCGTCGAGATCACGAAGTTTTTTAGTTTAGTTTACGAGTAGTTTATTTCATCAATCAGATAACAATCTTTTAGACTAGATGCTGAATACAAACGATTATATAGTTGTTGGGGGGAAATATACCTACAATATAAATAAATAAATATTACTATAATTAACATTATTACTATAACTAACTTTTTTTATTTATAATTTTACAATTAACACAAATTAATGAAAGAAAGATTAAATTTTGTTAATATTTTTAGGAAGTTATAATTTGAATATTATTTAACACATGTTTTTTTAAATGCATCTCTCGAAACATCAAGATTAAAATCAATCCTATTGCAAATTAAATTCACGCCTCTAATGCAACGCGTAATGGGTTCATTACGGCCATAGTTTTTACGATGCAACTGCTCATATATATGAAACCGGTAGCGTGTAGTTCTAGAGGGTACATTTACACAGTTACATAGCGTTAGTAAAGGAGGACAATTGATATGACATGTTACGATGTCTCTTATAAACATAACATCAAAATAAATCCGACGATCATAAAGACATTGCATACCAAACAATAAACATCTGCTATAATAAGAAGGCCTTGCAATGCTCCAATTAAGCTTGTAAAATGCATAACTTGTGAAATGTTTCTGAACTTTTTCAATTCTATCTATTGAGTTTTTATAATAAGGATTCCAAACAATGATACAGTATTCAAGAACCAACCTTACCAGAGAATTGTACAGAGATTTTAAAGTATATGAATCTGAGAATTCTTTTGTATTCGTTTTCAAGAAACCAAGCATTTGATTAGCTTTGTTTATAATAAGATCGTAATGTGGTAAAAAGGAAAGGTTAGTATCTAAGATTACTCCTAGGTCTTTCTTTCTTGTTACACGCTCTAAATAAGAATGGTTGATAATATAACCAAACACTATGGGATTCGAATTTCGGAAACACGACAAAACTTGACATTTAGAAACATTTAACAGAAGGTGATTTTGCTTACACCAATTGTCAAGCTTCGACAGATCTTCCAATAGAAGAAAACAGTCAGTTTGACAAGAGATCTTACGGTAAAGTTTGAGGTCGCCCGCAAAAAGGAGGCAGTTTGAATTTTGAAAAATATCAGGTATATCGTTTACAAATATGTAGCAAGAATAATAATGGACCCAAATGGCTTCCTTGTGGAACACCAGATGGGACCGAAATATATTTTGAGAGCGAGCAATTAACTTTTACTATTTGAACTCTACCAGCCAAATATGATTCAAGCGATTTTAATAAGGAAGAGTGGATACCTAGAGAATTAAGTTTATTAAGTAAAATTTGGTGGTTCACTCTGTCAAATGCCTTAGCAAAATCTGTAAAGATAACATCGGTTCGGAAGCCTTTTTCCATATTTGTAATGATATTATTGCTTATTAATGCTAAGTTTGTTGCCGTTGATTTTTCTGCTACAAACCCATGTTGATTCTGAAATAACAGAGTTAACCTATTTATTTATTTATTTACTTTGGTATATCTTTCACAATAGACTAACAGCCTTTACTAGCAAAAGTTACATTTATGCATACATTGAAAAGTTAAACAATAGAAGTTTTAGTTTATAAAAGAATAACAAGTATAAAAACAAAAATCGAAACAATTAAGTATCTTTACGTTAAATAATATAAAAAAGCGAAAAATACTTGTAATACATGTACTATACATTTAAGATGTTTCAACAAAATGCCCAAATAAAACCCTCTCAAATTGCTTCGTGCCACGAAGTCTTTTAATGTCTGTAGGTAGCGAATTCCATTTCCTGGTACCAGAAACAAAAAATAAACTACAGCCGACGATAATTTACGCGTAACCCGATACATGGTCAAATCGCCTGAGGTTGTAAACATATCGTACTACACTATTAAAAGCTACTGTAAGATTTCTTCTGGTAGCAGCACTATGACCACAGAAAATTTCGCATCCATAGGTTATCATCGGTATTATTATTGTTTTGGCTAAGCTTAACCTTATTTGCTGGGGAGTAAAATCTTTGGACACTGAGAGATTGCGTAAGCAGCCGTATATCTTTCCAACTGTCAACTGAATGTGATAGTCCCAACTGAGCGTGCTATTTAACCAAATACCCAAGTTTTTTGCTTTGTCGGTATAATCTAGCACAGTTGACCCCAAGATTATTTTAAGAAAATAGCTTTTATCAAGTTCGTTTTTATAAATCACCAAACACTTAGATTTTTTCGGATTAAGATGAAGGCTATTTTTGTCAGACCAATCCATTATATTCTTCTAGTCACTGCATGCACCATCTTCGATCATTCCCAATTTGCAGCTTATCATCAGCATACATGAGCAAGGACGACCACAAGTGGGAGATCATTTATAAACATGGTAAAAAGTAGTGGTCCAAGAATTCATCCTTGAGGTACTCCAAAGGATAGCTCAACAAATCTAGACTGGGTTTTTCCTACAAAAACTGCTTGCTTTCTGCCACTGAGATAAGAAAACATTAATTCAGCGGCCGAACGGGAAAACCGAAAGTAACTTATCATTTTGCCTACTAATATCTTATGATTAACAGTATCAAATGCTTTGGAAAAATCCAATAGCCCAAGAAATGAAACTAAATCACGATCCATCGAACACCTCAGGTCATCAGTTACTTTTAGAATTGCTGAACTGCAACTGTGCTTTTCTCGAAACCCAGACTGATGTGTACTTAAGAGTTTGTTACTTCTAAGAAAACCCGATATTTGCTTGTGCAAAATCTTTTCCAGAACTTTAGATAGGAATGGAAGTATTGAAATAGGTCTAAACTCTGATTTCGATAACCGAGATGCAGGTTTTTTCAAATTGGGAATTACTTTGGCGAACTTCCAAGTTAGAGGAAAGGAACTAGTCAAGTTAATTGTGTTAAATACATGAGTCAGAACAGGAAGCAGATGTGGCAGGATTATCTTCTATATATATAAAAGAAAGTGTAACCCCATAACTCGAGATTGGCCGAACCGATTTTGATGATTTATACTTTGTTGGAAAGGTATTTTCTCAGTACGGGTTTTAAAATAAAAATTTCAAAATGTCTTATTTTGACCACCCAGCGTGTTACGACAGGTTTTTTTTCGATTTTTTTTCATTTTGTATTTATTTATTTTGGCAACAGCCAAAAAAAGAACAGTATACTGTTTTCCATCATTAAGTACTTCAATTGAATCTATTTATGTGTGTAGTAAAGCAAGACGCAAGGAGACCAATTTGGGCCGTCGTTTTAATAAAATTTGGATGTATGTATTTCGTCAAGACCTACAGCCTTTGATTTAATATTTATACATAATAGCTTCAACGACAGCTTCCTCCTCTACCCTCTTAAAATCGAAGCTATCTGCACATTCATTGTCGTTCAGTGATTCAGGAATATTTAAATGTGATGATTCCGATGAATCAGTTTGGACTAAAGCAAACTCTGTATTTAAATCGTTAACATCAAGATTTTCAAGGCAAGCTCCACTTTGTCTACCAGCGCCTAACTCACGAATATTTTTCCACAACGTTTTTGGAGGAAGGTGAGTTCGAAATTTCTTCCATCGCAGATACGCAATATCCCTTAGTTTCATTGATTCATTTATTTCAGTTGAAAACCATGAACTATTTTTGTTGTGATTGTATTTAGTTTTAAGCAGAACATGCGAATTAAAAAGAAAAGAAATAGCATTTTGCATAAAAGTGACTTGATCATTTGGTGAGTTCATAAAATAGAGTTGTTGCCAATTTATCTGATTCATATCCTGTTCCAGGTTTATCAAGTTTATGTTTTTAAAATCCCTAAACTGGTAGAAAGAAGTTGTTATTTGTGGTACTATTTTATGAGTTAAGAAAATTAGGTCATGTTTTGAAAAAGCAGGGGCTGACAGCTGGGTATAGAAAAGAACGGTATCACTGACGAGAAAAAGATCTATTAAAGAAGATGAAGTACTTGTGAAATGTGTTGGAAAATCTGAATTTACAGTTTTAAGTCCAAGCGTATTTATACGATCAATAAATGGCTGAGATATTTTTCTACATATGTTAACCAAATACTAAGTAAATGTTCTTCATTTGTCTCAAGAGAAAATTTGCCATTATAAATACAAAAAAGACACGATTTTCCATAATTTTGAACCTCATCCACCTTCACGTTTCGTGACAAACGCCATAAACAAACCCAAATTTAAAGTGAAATGATTAAAGATTTGTTACAAATTGGTTTTGAAATGCAAAAACAATCGTGTGTCGAGAATGCAAATAAGACAAGCGTCTGCTCCAATAAGCCCTTCGAAAACCGTGTATATAACAACATTATAGTGCAATATCAATTTTAAACAACTGTGTGAATCCTTTCTATTTTAACAAATCGTTTGTATTTGAAAAAATTGAATATAAAATCATTTTATTAAAAATTGAAGTAGCTAACTTAAAAGTATTCAACAAAAATGTCACTCTCCTTCCATTTCTTCATGAAAATTACGATCGACAGCAAACGTTTGTGAAATATAAAAATGTCGACCACAATCGACACTCACAATACGAAATAGAGAAATCGACGTACGATGATTGAAAAAAGTCGTCCATCGATCAATAAATCGACAATCGCCCCGAGCCTCATAAATTGAGTTATTTACCATACGTTTTCATGATTTATAATTAAATAATTTATTTTAAATCCGGTATCTGTATACACAAAATAAAATCGAACATACTTGTAATCAACTTCATCACGTTATTCAGCAAAATACACTCATATAAATGTGCAAAATCTCCTGTAAATATGGCACACTTTTATTTATTAGGTAGCAAATCATGACGAAATAGCAACAAATAGAAGTTAATGTCAAACTAAATCACGTATCGTTCGGTGGGATCGTATTAACAGCATGGTGTTAAATACAGAAATATTGCGTAGTTTCTCCGGACAACTTGGAAAAATATCGCCTTTTCTTTTGTGGGCTCGGATATCCGGCTGCTTCCGCAACAGACACACACCCACTCAAAAGCCGCCATCATTAGGTCCTTCGCGTACTTTATGTGTAGAAAAATGAAAACTGTCAAATTTTCAAAATCGAGTCCTCTCATTCCAAAGAAAAGTACGCGAACGCTTTTGTGTAAAAAGATGAAAAACGTCAAAGTTTGGCTTGAAAAGAAGCAACCGCTGTTTTTATACCCTATTCTAAGGGTAGGGGAGGTACACCAACAGTGAGACAACTCCTACAGTGAGGCACTCAATATTACTCCGAAATGACTTGTTCAAACACGTTGCACCCTGCATATACAAGGCTCACTTCTCATATAAATATTAAAAGGGCATTTAAGATGTTTCAAAGTGTAGCTTTGGTGGTATTTGTTTTTTTTTTTTAATTTTTGAAGGATTCGCTAACAGTGAGCCAGTGTACATCGACAAACAGTGAGGCAGTGTCTCACTGTTGGTGAATAGACTGTTTATATGTGAGAAAAAAAGTTAGCAACATACTACTTTACAGGATCATGAAAACTTTTCCATACGGAATATTTACTGAGGATAGACCGCCGTTGACTTAGTAAATAATGGCATGAGTCTGCGTAAAGCCAGTGAGCAATGCCACATAGCACACCAAACTTTGCCACGTTATGTGAAGAAATATAAGAATGACAGCACCTCAAAAATGTCACCAAATTACTCTGTAACTAAAATTTTCAATGACGACGAAGAAGAAGCACTCGTGCAGTACATAATAAAGTGCTCAAAAATGTTTACGGGTTGCCGATATTAGAATGTCGAAAAGTAGCATATGAAATGGCATTTACAAACAATAAAAAAAGACCCAACAATTGGGACGAATATGAAATTGCTGGGGTACATTGGTTTGCTAATTTTCGTCAAAGACATCCCAATCTGTCATTGAGAACTCCAGAAGGCTGCAGCCTTTCCAGTGCTACTTCTTTTAATAGCCATAACATGCAACTATTTTTTACAAATTTAAAAGATGTTCTGTCACGACCACCTACTTGCTTTGAAAGTGCAAACCGTATATTTAATATGGATGAGACAAGTTCAATGACTGTACAAAGGCCTCAGAAAGTACTCGCAGAAAAGGGAATAAAGCAACGGATCTTTTCATGTTTCGAAGGAAAACGATTTGGAGTTATCACGAGAACCCGTCAACGGGGATCACGTAGTTGTAGAATTCGCTCAATCAGGAAAAAAAATCTACTACGTTGGACAGATTATTGGTGACAGGAACTCGGATGGTGCTTTTGAAATAAGTTTTTAACACGAAGATGTAACACATTCAAATTTGTACATCCAAATGTGGCCGATATATCATTTGGCGACATATAAATTGTACTACCCGACCCTATTCCATGTGGCCATACGAGTAGGCAACAAGGCAGCATACAGTTTGGAATACATTTTGACCAAATTGATATTCATTATTTTTTTTTTTTTGTGATACCATTTTTTGAAGTCTGAGTTTTGTTTTTCTTTATGTTTTTACCTATGTTTAGTCACCGAAGACTGTTATTTTATTTTAACATTAAAAACTCAATAACAAAATATTTATTTATTTACCCTTTCGATCCGTATGTGTATCGAGGCCGACAAAACGTCTGTCTTTTTTTTCCCCGTTAAAAGAACAAAAATTAAATTGAAATCCACTCCAATTTTGAAATTTCCATATCACGGATGTGGTGGGGCGTGGGACATATAAGTACCATCCGTATTCTTTAGTGGGACAAATATATCCCATTCAGTATTTATTGCCGAAAATATTGAAATAACAACTAAATACGAAATCAATTTTATTGTTCAAATGAATAAATATATATAATGAAATGTACAGAATAAAATGAAAAGATGAAAGGAAATGAAAAAAATGATTTGGATCCAATGGCGGCGGCATATTGTTGAAATAACCTTGGAAGTAGTAAGAGTAATATGAGCAAAGAAACCTAATTGGGACATATAGATCATACTGATGGGACATATATGTCCCGAACAACTAAAAATGGGTAAAAAAATATATATAGATACTAAATAAAACAACTTCTTATCACTTTGAATTATTTTACAATGTTCAAAATGCTAAAGAAAGGATTTTTGTTTTATACAAGGTGGCGCAAATCAGAAAATGCTATAAATTTTGCGATTGGCCCCTAATGTCAGTTCTGTTTTGACATTTGTGTAGTAAACACATGCGAAATACACGCTAATAAACAATGTTACGCTACACTGCTCCAGAACGCGGAATATTGGTGACTATTTATTTGAGCAATAATCGGTCGGTGACTTTGTCACAACGTGAATTTCGTCGCAGATTTCCTACCCGTCCAACGCCTACTGGTGAAACACTGCGACGTTTAGCCGCTCGCCTCGAAGAGACTGGCACAACACGAGATGCTGCCAGGCGTGGCAGACCTCGGAGTAGCCGTTCTGCAGAGAATATTGCTGCTGTAGCCGAAGATGTCATGGAAGCGCCGTCGACATCGACCAGACGACGTGCCATGCAAATGGGTATCAGTCGACGGTCTTTACAGCGAATTTTGGTACAAAGTCCAGACGGTGCATCAGCTGTTAGCTGCTGACCGCCAATCGCGTCTAACATACGCTCAAGCCATCCTTAATCACCACCAAGAGGAAGATGATTTTTCATCAAAAATAATAATGAGTGATGAGGCCCATTTCCATCTTAGCGGGTACGTAAATAAGCAAAATTTACGCTTCTGGGGCACTGAAAATCCGCGTGTAACCCACGAAGAGCCATTACACCCGCTCAAAGTCACTGTATGGTGTGCTGTTTTCGCTGGAGGAGTCATCGGACCTTTTTTCTTCGAAGACGTCGCGGGCCAAACGGTTACTGTGAATGGTGAGCGCTACAGAGCAATGCTCAACGAGTTCCTTTTGCCGCAACTTGATGAATTGGGATTGGAAAACATGTGGTTCCAACAGGACGGTGCAACGGCACACACTGCACGTGCCACAGCCGATATGCTGAAGGATGCATTTCCCGGGCGCCTAATCTCCCGTTTTGGCGATTTGCACTGGCCAGTAAGATCGCCTGATTTGACCGCTCCATACTTCTTTTTGTGGGGCTTTTTGAAGTCGCGGGTTTATGTCAACAAGCCTCAGACTCTTGCAGCTCTTAAAAACAATATCCGTCAACAATGTGAGGACCTATCGCCGGAAGTTTTGGACAAAGTGATGGAAAATGCCATAAAAAGGGCTCAAATGACAATCAACTGTGGCGGCGGCCATTTACATGACATCATATTCTCGACTTGATGTAAAAAAAATTAAAAGACCAAATAAAAATAATCCACAAGAAGAATCAAAGTTTTTAATTTTTTTTTTAAATTACAGCCAAAAAACATCGGAAGGTTATTTTTGCGCCACCTTGTATTTACACAGTTTTTTTACTATTTTTTAATGTTTGAATAATTAACTCACTAAAGTCGATATTACGTCTGACTCTTCGCAAAATTTTCCACTAATGACTAACAATGCACCATCCAAATGGCGTATACACAATATTTACTCGGACCCAAAAGTATAAACTACTGGATGGGACTTCAACGTCCCATTTACAGTGTGTTTTCTTTTACTTAGGAGTGTTCAAACTTGCATGGGACATATATGTCCCATCCGGATCGAAAGGGTTCATTTCAGCAAATAAAGATAATATTTAAGTCGCATGTCTCATTGTTGGGTATTAGCTGTCTCACTGTATGCGCACCTGTCCCATCAGTGAGACAAGAGTTCTGCAGATTTTTTTTGTATCACCAAATCTATTCCATAAACATAAAAACTAAATTTGATATGCAAAAATTAAGGCGAAACCCGACACAAATGGATACATTTAAGAATTTTAAAATATTTTGAAAACTTTTTATGTTACAGTAATTTAAAAAGTGTCTCACTGTTGGCGTGCCTCCCCTATATTAATTTTGACGCATTGTTTGTAACATACCTTAATATTGCCCGTAGACCCCTAAAAGCTACTATATTCATGATCAGCATCGATAGTGATGCCGATCTAGCCATGTCCGTCCGTCAGTCCGTCGGCAAAAATTAGGCCTTTAAACTGGGCCTAGAGAGCTGAAATGTTAACCATATACTCTCTAGGGCCACGAAATAATCAAGTTTACGAATTTTTGAAATCCGCCCACAAACTCAAAAAAAACAAAATTTTGGAAAAAATCGAATACTGACACGCCCACAATGAAATAAAACAATTTTATTGAAAAACCCAAGTTTGAGGTAGGGAGCGTTTATTCATACAAAAGCTTCGTTTTTTTTAGATAACGTTTTTTAAATGTTATATAACAAAATATGTAGAGCGTTCTTAACTTATGAGGGATAGGAATAAGAATAGGGTATCCAACAGTTATCCCAAGCGGACTATAGCCCGTCCCTATGTTTTTTTGCTGGATAGGATTTCATCATTTGACAGTTTTCATTTTTTTTACCAGCTGAAATTCAGTGTGAAGAAAAATGAACGAAAGTACATTTTTCTTTCGTTAATCTTTTTACCATTTTCTCAGTACGCGAACGCGTTGTAGTTTTGCACGAAAGTTTATATAAATTTACGTTTGCAAATTAGTTCGCGAACGGACCTATTATATGCATAAAATTTGTTGGGTCCCAAAATCTAATAATTACGAAGTGGGTTTTGATATCCAACCTTATTCGAGATCCGTTACAATGGTCCCGTTTTAAATAAAATTGTATGCCCAACGCGCCAAAAGAGGTATTACTTCAAAAAAAAAAACTGTAAGCAAAAACAAAAACATCATGCATTGCTGTTTTAAGTACAAATAGAAAAAGTTCAAAATCATTGGTATAAAATAAACGACAAATTTTCTTCTAATTCACGGCAAGGTTTTGATGTAAATATGTACTTGCTTTTTACTTGGTGAAGTGCGGTGGGATGGGCCGGCAAAAGAAGGGTGAAAAACTGTGACATTTACTATGGTGATTGTTACAGGGAACAGAAGCAGCGTCTATTTGGATGCGGATTCGTTGTAAGCGGCGCGAGAAGACTTGAGCTTTAGACACGTTAGCGAACGTCTTGTAACAATCCGTATCAAGGCTAAATTCGCCAACATCAGCCTAAAATGCGCTCACACCCCCACAGAAAATAAAGACGGCTTCTCCGGAGAAAAAAGAAAGAGCACGAGAAAAGCTGTGATGACGACATAAAGCATCTCGTAATCGTTGGGTGGATGAAATGGTGGGAAGGCCGAAAAATGCCCCAAGCTGAAGGAAGGCTCTACACCGCAGTTGTGCGCCTGACGTTCACATACGGTTCACAATGTTGGACAGCGTACAAAAAGTATGAGGAAAAATTAATGGCAGCTGAGACAAAGATGCTGCCCCCAGGTTTGAGACGACAAGGAAGATCGAACATCTGTTTTAAAGATCAAGCCATAGCGCTCGGTCTGGTTAACTGGAAGCAGCGTGCCCGATATTGTAGAGCATTAGAGGCCACAGTTTCTCAGGCACGTATCTCCACGGGTCGGCAGCCTGTTAAGTAAGTAGTTAAAGGTATAAAACACCCAGAATCTATTGTTTTCAGTATTTCTAGACCATTTGGAGTTAACTTCAATCCCTTGGCATCTCATTGGAATCATCAGCACGTATGCATCACACAAAGTCCAAAATACTGACCTCCAGACCATTATTTAAATACGTGTTTACAAATATATAAACTTTCCTAATAACATCCCCACACCACCGCTTTAGTTGATAAACAAATTTGTATTCTTACTCATCCAGAAAATTGACCGTCATTTGTATTTAGCATCAAACGATTAAAAATAAAAAAACATTTCTCTCATGTCATGTATTTAATTTTTATCTAATAATTTATTTCTATTTAATCGCTGAAGCGTTTAACGAAATATAGAAACTTAAAAATAGCCATGACACGATTTCAAGATTGACATTGACAAGTCATATTATGTCAAATATCAAATCGAAAAACCGTTCGGTAGAAATCAAAATAAACAGATGTCACGCGAAGAAAGGTCGACATTATTACGTGTGCATCGTAAATGCAAAACAAATAGACATGCGGTGCAACCAGGAATAAACAAAACTCTGTTTGTAAACAAACCCCAATCAACATGTGGCCACCACCCTACGAATCAAATGACCAAAACAAACACCAAAAGAAAACATCCCACAAAAAGTGTGTTTACCAAAAAATCCCCCAAACATAAAACAAAAAAAAAAAAAAATAATAATAATAAATAAATACCCAAACTAATTAAAAAAAAATATCCCATCCCACATTCGTTTTCTTGTTTTCTTCTCGCAATATCTCCCATCTTTCCATTGTCTATTTTTAGCGTAATTTTTTCAACTCCACCCCGAAAACGCTTAGATGAGCAATCATTTTACGGAAGTCGGAAAAGTGTTGTATAAAATACCCAGGGGGACATGACCATTTCTAACCCAATTTAAGGGTTTTATTCCCGAAAAAACGAACACGAAACTTACGCATCATCCTCAGGAGTAGCTCTGACTAGTTGGGGCGGTATCCAAATAAGATGGAGCACAAAAAATACAGCAACAAGAAGGTGAATGCGTGACATCAACTTTTCACTGAGTCGAAACATTTTTCTAGCATTTTCCAATAGAGGTTGAACTCTTTTTTTTTTGTGACCCAATAACCCAACAGCAGGGTGTGGTGGGGTGTTCCTATATTTTCGAAATTTCACCTTTTTTCAATTAACACACATTTGGAACACGGATTTTTAAAGATTTTCACATCGATTTTTCACTCTTGGCACACTTTTGTTGAGCGAATTATATGTTGCTTCTTCTTCTTTAAAAAGTCGTCACTTCACTTACCGGACCGTTAACGATTAGAATAACGAGCTCCGTCTCGATGGTGTTCTGTCGCAAAACTGACAGTTAAAAGGTGGAAAATCTGTGTTTTCATCGTGTGGAAAGAAGAAATTTCCCTCGAGTCCTATTTTTAGGTTTTGCACTTTGTGATGACATTCGTGGTGGGTTTTTGACAAATGAAAGCCGCTTTTTCCCGATATTGATTTTCCCGAAGAGTAACGAGCACGTGGTGATTGGAGGTAAACAAAGTAGCGGAACGAAATAGAAGAGGAACGTTGGAAAAGCTTTTCGAGGCTTTTCCAAGCAGTTATGCCAATACTATAGGAAACCATGGAAAACTGCTGGACTTAAAATAATAGTTCGAACTTTCGTGTAATTCTAATCATGATGCAAACGAGACTTAGAAGGCTTTTAGAATGTTTTTCCTTTGCTGTACCATCTATAATAATTTGTTGCTTGTTGGATTTCTCGTCGAGTAATCGGCAGCTCTTACCGCCCGATCTTCCATTTCCATACAAACATTTAAGAAACCATGCTGGGACCATCCAATGAAGTTAATGCCGTTTTATTAAATGCAGAAATGCTTTTGCATGTTCCTGTTCTAACTTGAGTCAAATCAGCAGGCTACACAAATTTCACACCGCTTCCGAAATTAAGGCCACAGATGTTATGGATCACATTTTGAAAGATTATTTTTTTGACTCAACTATGTCGGCTTTTGTGTTACAACGGAAATGTGCACATCTTAGGCCACAGATTTTCTGTTAAATAGCTTTAGCGATGTTGATAAAATTGAGGCGATATTTTTTTACAAGACCGTATCATTTCAACCAACTTTTTTCTATGCTTAAACGAAAACCTTAAGCGGATGAAAGGACAAACGAAGCCCGATTTTCTGAATTTCTGATTTTTTTTTTGTAGAAACTAAATTAAGGTTGTTTTTTATTTTGCAAATTGGCTTAAGACACTTCAACAATTTGATTTCTTGAAGACCGCTCAACGATTTCGACTAAATTTTTCATGTTGAAACGAAAACGAGCAATAACCGAAAAATGAATCGAAATTAAGATAAATGATTTTTAACTCCAACCCAACTTTCCAGACTCCCCACAATTGGCAACACAACCTCCAACATGAAGTCCTCCATCGAACTTTCCTTTCTAATGGCGCCTGAAAAATCGATAAAAAGCTCAAGCTCATTACCCTACTCTTTGATGGTGGAACATCATCCAAGAAAAATCCGTACCATTTGCGGATAAAAAATAAGAGAAAAAAAAACACAAGGGGATTTATGTAGGTATAAAGATGATACTCTCTAGGGCGATTGGGTGGGTAGTTTCTTGAGCTTCTAACGTCATACACTACATCCCCGTACACACACACACACACACACACCTAGAATTAAAAAACACCCCACGTGCGTACAGCAAACAACAACAGAGGTGGAATCTTCTGCAGTGGCTGTATGGGGTTGGGCTTTCTTTTTTTCCCATTTGAGAGATGAGCAACCTTGAACCTGAGTAGCACCAAGGAGGCCATAGTTATACTATTGTGCAATTTTGATATACACCCTTAAAATCAGTACGCATAAAAAATGTGGTTCAACATCAGAAGACGCACACACGACAGGCAACATAGGTTCGGCAATTTGAGGGATCATCATAGAGATGAAACCGGAAATTCGTTCTCATTTTTCCGAGGAGGCTATTTCCTGACACACACGCAAGAAACGCACACACAAAAATTAATGAAAATGACATACTTTGCAAGTGCTTCTGATTGATAATACTTTTTTGGAAGATGTTATATATTTACTCAGTTACCTATGTGGCGAGAGCAGGGACATGGGCATGAAGAAGCTTGAACTATTAATTTAGTCATTTTGTATTTCTGAGAGGTCATAGAGTAAACCGTCGATTGTTTGACTTTGATACAATTAAGTGCTCAACGATTTTTCTTTAATTAATATTTTCTGACAGTTCTCTTGTGTTTCAATTAGGAAAATTGAGTATTTTTATTGTGTAAGAAGAAAAATGGAGGTGTTTTGGGGGAATCGTTTTGTTGTAAGTTTGTTACTAGTTTTCATAAAGGGAGTGAGCAAGTTTCGAAAGTTAAAGAAAAGTAGTGAAAACTTTCGACAAGTTCTGGCACCAAATTGGAAGGAAAACAAGGCATTGTCTGATAAAATATCTGAGGAAGTTATTGGTAAAGAGAGAATATCAGACGTAGGTTTCTAATATTTTTTTTGTAGCACAATTCGACCGAGGTATTTCTGGAAATTGCAACACAAATTAGGAAAGATGAGGCTAGGACTTTGGTTGGCTGGCGTTTCGGTAAACAAATATTTAAGTTTTAAAATTACCTGTTTGTCCTCGGTTTCCCATGGACCCATGATGTTGGTTAGGTTAGGTTTCCGTTACACCACACTCAGGTCCATGTGGACTCATTGTGATACCCTGTTAGACTCATTGTGACAGGGTATGGTTAAAATCTCGGCAAGGATTTCAACCAAACTTTTAAGATAGGGAAAGAAACAAAGTAGGAACAACATGTCAGAGCATCCGACTTTCCTGGAAGCGCATAAAACGGTTCTGATATGTTTCAAAGGTGTCCTAAGCTATGTCATCTTCCATGACAATAAGAAATAGAAATGACGAAGTTTTACTCTCGAAAACGTAATATTTTTACGTACGTTACGGGTTTTTTTTGTGTTTAAAGGCATGCAAACTTGCTTGTAAGATGTTATTATGTATTCTAATGTTTAAATTGCCTACTTACGAGTATGCCACCTTTTATGACAAGTGCTGTTTATCAGAGGCCGCCGCCGTGATATTTCCTGGTCCAGCCCTGCATGGTATTCCAGAGGAATTATATTTGCAGCCAAATAAGGAGCAGATTCAAGAACTAAATGGTGTTTTTAGAGGTTTGGTTTTTAAACCGGCAACACTGTTTTTACAGATTGTCAATTTGACAGTTAATTTGTGGTTAGTACGTTTTGCGATTTTACGATGAATAGATTAACGCCAGAACAACGCGTGCAAATTGTGTAAACTTTTAAACCATGACTCGGTTCGCCCAACTTATCGTGCGCTACGTCCCTTAAGGTCGACATAATCGTCTATCTGAGCAAATTAATGGGAACACGATGAATCGTTTTCGCACCACGTACACTCTAGTGGATAATACTCATCCCCAAAGACGACAAAGAGTGCGAACAGAAGAAGTTATTGCCGTTGTGGAGCGCAGTGTTGAGGAGAATCCGATTCGCCATCGTGCACAGCAATTGGAGCTATGCCCATCCACTTTGTGGAAGATTTAACTGAAAGATCTTGGCTTAAAAGCTTATAAGTTCCAGTTAAGTCCGACATCTTATTTAAACACTAATGGCATACAATTATGTATTAAATAAAGCTAATATCATAAGCTTAAAGTGTTTTATTTCATATTGCATTTGTATAACTCTAAAAAACACCCTTTATTCGCAGTCTCATCTTTCCAATCAAATGAATTATACAAAGGGCCACGATAGACCTGGAATTAAGGATTTGCCACAGACTGTACCGCAAGGGTGGTTAGATAAATCAGTGATTTTGATAAACGAGGATTTTTTTCTGACATCTTTGTTTTTTATTTAGGCAAAGGAAAACATATGCACGAGTACGATAACTAAAGCGCCAAGAATTGATAATGGTTTTTTGTAGAAGGGTCAAAAACAAGCATTTTTTACTATGGGAGGGGGGGGTCTATCTTGTCCCGTTGGGGAGGTAGGGGCGATTTAAGAAAAACAGAAGAAAAATAGAAGAGATTTCTGGCTTTCAAAACCGGTATAGGAGTTTATTGTAAGTGTTGCCGTTGTTTTTTAATAATTTTTTTCTTCAGTTTAAGTCCTTTTTTCTAAAATTGCCCCTACCTCCTAAACATAAAAAAGGCTTGTTTTTGACCCTTCTATAGAAAACCGTTATCAATTTTTGGTGCCCTAGTTATCGTACTCTCCCCAAAATATATTAAAATACATCTGCCAAAAATTGAGCTTTTGAAAGTGGTCGAAAGAACTTTTAAAAAACAAATAAAATAAATATTAGGCAACCTAGCTCCTCCAACCATGCTTGTGCGAAGTAGAAGGGACCTACAATTTTTAAGCCGAATGCCGAATCCGAACGGCGAATAGTTACACGATTTAATTTAAAGTGTGCAGATTTTTTTTTTAGCAATAACTAATTGTAATTATTAGTAAGACCCATTGTCCCCTTCGCCCCTTTCAAAAAAACGCAACGCAATTGAATAATTAAAAGGATCGCTTCTTCAGACTTTTTCAATTAATATTTAAATAGCAGTGATTTGTTTTATCTGCTGCCATAATTTCATTTTCTCTTTAATCCAATTTCCCAGTACATCATTAACTTGTCACAAAATCGGTGCGAACTTAAAAAGGGTAAAAAGTTCTACAAACAAAAAATTGTCTCAATCACGATACTTTGGAGCTTAAATAATTACTACCAAGTGTGACGTTTTAGCCCCCAATTCTTTGCCATACTAAATAGGAAAACGAACTTTAAAACGAATTAATCCCAACAAAACATCATTTCATTGTGCCCAAAACCAATAGAAAACTTAATTCATCCCCCGACCGCGGAAAGTGGCTACAAAAGCTCAACCCTTGTTTAATTAATTAAATCACCCTTTTCTAAAAAAAAACGACAAAGTATCCGACTCACGCGTTGTTATTTCATTAAAATTACAGTATTTTTGGTGGTGGTAGTTGCGACACAAACCCTTTTGTTTGTAGAGAAATACACAATTTTGACTTAAGCAGTACTGTTGATGGCATTATGCCAATCTGTTTCAGAATGGAAATGATTTTTGTTTGTTTTTGAAATGGAATTTTATATCTTCTCAATTAACTTCTGTACGAGATTCTGCACCTGATAGTTAGTTCTTCAAAGCAGTTGCTCCCACAACAGTTATTAATTTCTAGATAAAAGCTGACTTTGTGTGTCCCATGAGATGTAAACACGATACTTAATAATTGTGTAGAGCGGAGTCCTCTTCAGCGAGGATACACAGCTTAACCTTGCTATTTACCAAAGCTAATACAACTTTTAAGGGTTTTGTTTCATTTCTCTTCGTTCCTGGAATTTTTCCAGACCAGAGCACCACAATGTTGCAGCAGTGTTCTTTACTGCCATGGCTACGACTGACCAATATGTGGTTTTCTTTTGCCCCCACTCTTCATCAACCACAGGGCGAACGTGTTTTGATGTTTCCTCCCACTCACCGCCGTCGTTGTCATCATACCATATTCTCGTAATCCCTGGAGTACTTTCAAATAATTGAGGTATCCTTTAATGTATTCAACCTGCATTACCACAGCTTCTATGCCTTTACAGGATAATGGCACATAAGAGAAGAACTTTCGCTACAGCGAGCGGTGATGGCTTGCTAGCTCGGTTTGACTACAACTCTATCCCGTTGGGTGTAGTGGAAAGCAAAGTAAATTCTATATTAAGAAAATCGACATTTTCGCTTTGAGAGGACATATTACAGACCTGTTTCAAGTGGATTCACTGAAACGTTTTATTCTCCTTGCTTTGACGAGCAGCTTACTGATGCTGAGAATTCCTGCAAAGTCCTTGTTTTCATCTATTTGCATAACAATGATAAGCTCGACACAGAGCTGGTACCTGACAAGTCCAATTAAAGCCGGATTGGGCTATGGAAAAAAACAAAAAGAAGAACGCTAACAAGAATCACTTCTGGGTAAACAAAATAATTGGATTTTATTTTAACCAGAATTAAAAGGAAAGACTCATTGATTAAAAATGAAAAAAAAGCCTTGTAATTGAACCTCCTCCTTAGGTTTTAACTAACGGAAGCCATAAAAAAATATACCGACAACCAGGCGAGTTGGAATGATTCATCAGAATGAAAAGGACATTGCTCTCTATGATTACCAAGGCAAACAGTGGTTGGTGCAAAACAAACTTTAACCAACAAGAAAGTTAGTCATCGTTAGGTTTATTGACTTCGTATAGCAAATATATAATATAATATGACAAAATATCATGTAAGAAGGCTGCTCAAGTTTATTGGTTTAATGATCCCTTGTCGTGGTTGTTCAACACTAAGGAACAAACCCCAACTAGGAAGCTACTTTTAAATGAAATTTGTGTGGTAAAAACGACATGGGAGATTGTGGCAAGATATTTATCAGGATCATTAAGAAACAACTGCGGTTTGGGATGATGTGGGAAGGGACAAAATTAAGAAAATTAAGTGTCAAGTTTTGTCACTAATGGTTAAGACATTCTTACTAGAGTGCATGACCATAAATGGGGGAATAAGTTTAGCGGTGTAGGTTGGCATTTCCTGACAGAAATATGTTTCCACGAAACATGTTATGGTATGTGAAAGGACGGGACATAATTTACTGACCTACTCAATCAATCAACTCTAGTACATATGGTGATAGAGCGTACGATCAAATTCATTCAACTTGGACAAGAATCTACGTCATACAACCTTGTTTATGTCAATAAAAATACTTGCAGCTATGTCAAAAAGCTTGGTCTTCTCGTTTTAAAAGTTTTATCGGGAAAACTGCCCAAAGTGGTCTATGTAGTAACTTGGAGTTCGATATTTGCACCACCCTACTTGGTCCCATAAAATCCGACGATAACCAAGCCGGAACTTGAAATATTTTCAATAATTTGTTGAGTGTCAACTATGGTCTTAATTAAAATGAAACAAATTTTATCACTCGACGACGTTTTCTCACGCGCGGCAGCAAGGGGCCTTTTAGCTCCCCTCTCATGATCATTAGTCATCGACAGTCTATTAGTCATTACACAGACTAGGCTATAACGCCATAGGTTATGCTCATGACCTGAAGATTTTTATTAATGGTAAGCTTAACGCAACCATTACTGGTGACATACAGGATGCATTGTTGCACGTTTGAATTGTACAAGGAAGGACTATTTATCAATCCTCACAAAACCATTCTAGACTGGTTAATCTTAAACCTATCATCATAAAACCATGAGTTACTCCAATGAAGTCAAGTATATCTCGGAATCAGCTTATTAAGAATATTAACTTGAACCCACACATCAAGTCCGGCACGGACAACGGGCAACTTAAGCCAAGTGGGCCAACAGGCGCCTGTACGGCAGAACTGGGGGTCTTAGCCCCAGAATGATACACTGGTTGTATACCATGATGGTAAGACCTATTATCACGTGGCCGAAAGTACTTGAACGGACAACTGCAAATAAGCTCCAGAAGCTTCAACGTATTGCCTGTCTCGGAATAAAAGGTGCTATGCGCACCTGCCCACCAGTAGCGCTTGAAGCTATTTTTGGGCGCTCACCTTTACAAATCTTCATTAGGAAGACGGCTACTAGATGCCCTATTAAGCTGCAGCTTGAATACAAGCATAAATCACCTGACCTTGTGGGTCAAATGGAAATTTTTTAACTCAATCCCAAACTTGGATATGTTTTGCACGATCCCTGACTCTATAGTTAGGGAACACAGTTTAGGAAAATTAGTTGTGCTTGAAATATTGGACCACTCTAAATGGGCTAATGGTATTCCGATACTGGACTCTTGAAATCTAGTTTCGTACACCAACGCACAATGCGGCAGCCCATGGACAAAAATCAAAAAAGTTAATGGTCGCTTTTAATCCGTTAACGGCTTATTATTGTAGGAAAATGACTCAATCACACAAAACAAGATAAGTTTTCTCTTAAGACTTAATGGCGCTTACGATATCACTGCACTGAGTTGAGCTTTAGTACTGCAGTCTGTTTAGTTGCAATTTAGTTTGCTAAGATAAAGGAATTTTCTGATTAAGTGCATGTAAATTCTGAAACTACAATCATGTCGGATTTTGAACAAGGTGTGTAGTGCTATCAATAGAAATAATTTTTGTTTCAAAATTTAAATGTATAGGTATTTTAGGTGCATTGTTAAAAAAAAAATTTTAAAAATATTAAAAATTTCACTTTAAGTGAGCTTTTAAAAATTTCGGCACAAAATATCCTGTAAATTTAATTGTTTTGCACAATTTATATATCAGACCTTGTGGCTGTGTAATTTTTTTTTTGCTACAAATTGCTACCCTAATAACGACACTCAAAATGGTTACAAAAAGAAGTGTTGATACCGAATGAAGAAGCTAATGATGTATGTACAAGCAACACCGTCGAGATCCACTGAAAACCTTTAGTGAGTTTTGAAGAAGCTTCAGTGAATACAAAAAAACATAGGACGGGCTACAGTCCGCTTGGGCGAACTGTTGGATACCCTATTCTTATTCCTATCCCTCATAAGTATGTGTGACAAAAGTCTTAGTATGGTTGAATTGTTGAGAACGCTCTACATATTTTGTTATATACTCGTAGCATTTATCAAAAAAAAAACGAAGCTTTTGTAAAAAAACGCTCCCTAGCTCAAACTTTGGTTTTTCAATAAAATGTTTTATTTAATTGCGGGCGTGTCAGTAGGCGGATTTAAAAAAAATTAACACATGAGCATAAAGGGCCCCTAGAGAGTATATATTATAAATTTCAGCTCCCTAGCTCAAATTTTGGTTTTTCAATAAAATTGTTTTATTTAATTGTGGGCGTGTCAGTGGGCGGATTTTGAAAATTTTATATCCCGAGCAGTTTTAGGAGTCATAGATCATATAAAAAAAAATTTCAGCTTTCTAGCTCAAAATTCGATTTTTTATAAAAATTTTGTTTTTTTGAGTTTGTGGGCGTGTCTGTGGGCGGATTTCAAAAATTCGTAAACTTGATTATTTCGGGACCCTAGAGAGTATATGGTTAAAATTTCAGCTCTCTAGGCCCAGTTTAAAGGCCTAATTTTTGCCGACGGACGGACGGACATGGCTAGATCGACATTACTATCGATGCTGATCATAAATATAGCAAATTTTAGGGGTCTACGGGCAATATTAAGGTATGTTACAAAGTATGCGTCAAAATTAATACACCCTTAGAATAGGGTATAAAAAACGTAGAGTCCAAGACCTGGTACCTAGATTCACGCTCAGTTGAAGAACTTAGTTTTGCTTCCAGCATTTTACGAGGATCAACATCAACAAGTTAACAACAGCCAACTTTATATCCTCATTAAGTGCTTGCATTATATTTTGATCTTAATCTTTCCGAAAGGAAGTATAATATTCTTCGCAGTTTTTTCTATAATTATCACACAAAGAACTTTTTTCCATCCATTAAGACTCTGACAAGCTAGGAAAATGTTTTTGCCAAATGTGTCTGTAACTGAAATATCCGCAGAGGTTAATTTACGGGAATTGTTAGATATCACCCTAAAAAGCATTTTAAAAATCAAGTAAATCAAAGTCGGTTCAGATTTAAAGGTTATTTGCAAATGGGGATTTGACGGCAGTGCAGGACATAGCCTTTATAAACAGAAATGATGGCAACAAAACTGTGTTATGGGTCAATCCGCGTTCTTCCTCCACATTGTTTTGCAGACCTATAAATTTTATTTTTATGAAGGAGAACCAGCAGTTAGTAAGAGAGCAAGAGTCATTAATAAAAAATGCTATTGGCGAACTTTCTACATATCAAGTTAACTTTGACGGTAAGACTTTCCTAGCTAAGTACGAACTACATTTTACAATGGTTGATGGAAGTATAAGCAATATTTAATCAGATACCAATTGTTCTGCCAATTGCTATATATGTGGAGCGACCCCAAAAGAAATGAATTCGATAAGGGTTTCCGAAAAACCTCCCAACACCGATCATTATCGTTTTGGTTTGTCCACTTTACATGCCTGGATAAGATGTTTTGAGTGTCTTCTTCACATTTCTTATCGTTTGCCATTCAAACTGTGGCAAATAAGGGGCCCGGAAAATAAAGAGATGTTTGCACAAAATAAAAATAAAATCAAGAGCTTTTTAAGACTCGTGTGGGCCTCTTAGTGGACAAGCCAAAACCCGGTTATGGAAATGGATCCACAAATGACGGCAATCCTGCGAGACGGTTCTTTAGCAATTCTGAAATCAGTTCAGAAATCACAGGAATAGATTTAAACTTAATTAAACAATTTTACATTATTTTGAGAGTTGTAGCGGCAGGTATAGAAATAAATGTTGAGCAGTTTAGAATTTTACTAAAAACCACACACGATTTATATCTAAGCTTATATAGCTGCTATTATATGCCAAGTAGCGTTCATAAAATCCTAGTTCATTGATTGATTGAAGTCATTGGGTTTTTCGATTTGCCTATAGGTCTTCCATCAGACGAAGCGTCAGAGGCTCGACATAAGGAAATAAGTAAAAATAGATTAAATCACACGCGTAAGATGAGTAGGGACCAGACAAACACAGATCTTATGAAGGTTTTATTACTTACTTCTGATCCTTTAATTTCGACTCACAGAAATATTTCTTCACGGAAATCATATAAAAATATTTCAGAAATAAGTATGTACTTGCAAACAGAAGAATTATCAAGAGATTCCCAAAATGTGTACGGTTCCTCTTTTCATGATTTTGATTTAGGTGATACAGAGTTTGAAGAAAGCGATGACAGTAGTATAATACGAGTATCTGAATAAAAAGTTTAACTCAATTGTTTTCTCAATTTTTTATGGTATACTCGTATTTACGAAAAATTATGTATATTGTAATAATCTGGATCGAAAATGGAGTTTGGAGTTGGAGCTGGTGTCTTTGGACCCAACACCAAAGTCTCGATGCCTATGGGAATGTGTCCCACGGTATTCCAGGCAGAAGTCCATGCCATTCAAATTAAAAAAAGGAAATTGAAGGCCCTATACATATCTTTTCAGATTGTCAGTTAGCACTATATGCAACACATTGGACTCTTTGACTGTAAAGAACTATTACGATGCCTTGCAAAATCTAGCAAAAAACAACAAGGTCAAGTCTGATGGACCTTTAACGACACCAGTGATCTCCAGTTGTGTCAACTTGTAGGGGAGTTTTAAGATGATATGTCGTCTTTAACGACAAGAGCTGTATTTCTAGGGGCTGCATTGATATTCTTAGCCCGTCCCTTCGCGGGAAACGTACACATATTATCACTGTCGACGACTGGTATTTGCCTAACCATTTGTACAAAGGGAGGGATTTGTTTTCTATTGTTTGTTGAAGATTCAAGAATGATAACCTTGGTACGAGTATAAATGGAACGAATCGATTCTGACCTCTTGTTTTATTCAGTTTAGATACATCTCTGGATGTCTCCCAAAGGTTTAATACAAGAAAAAAAAATTCTATAAAAAAGTTCCAGGTCGAATCAATGTATTTGCAAATATCTACCAGAAACTTTGTTAATCGAGTTACCATCAATAAGTCCAGTGATTCTATCAAAAGCATCTCTGCCACAAAACCTAGAAAGTTTAACAAATAGGAGGAAATTTCAAATTCGCTTTTCCTTCGATTTGACCTAACACAATTGTCAAAAAAAAACAGCAAACTAAAAATCCCCGAATATAATTGCATTTTCGGAATTCCTTCAAATGAATTACAACAACTTGTTTCCAAATGAACACATAGCCAGGGAATGCTTTAAAACAATTCGATTGACGACGGCTTGCTTCAATTAATTGCAAAACCTCAAATGTGTATTACCTACGTTATAATTTAATTTTAGTTTGAAATTAAATAATGTGAATTTATAGCCAAAACCAACAAATAAACCACCCTTTACCTGGATTGCGTTAAAAGTGTATGCAACAGTGGCCTTACCCAACATCATGTTGCACGAAAGCATCAATTGAACGTGTTCAATGCGAAAATGAATACATTTCAGGCTTCAAATAAATTCATCCAGCGTAAATTGATTTATATTTCCATGATAATTATCACGTTAGCTAATTGGGGTTGACATTTATACAGACGTCACGTTATACTATGTAACTCTATTAATGCATATTTGTCATATTTTTTTTGGCGCAAACACAAAGGGAATACGAGTTCCACGTTGACCTGGTGAATAACAAACATTAGAAAGATGGAGGACATCAGGACGCAACTTTTTTAGTGTAGCCCTGCGAATGGCATCGGACATTGATGTTGAAGTGAACGCAATACAACACCAAACGTAAGACTAAGACGTAGCGAGAATCAGATCATGTATCCACCAAAGAGGTTTATCCTGGCTGACTGACTCAGCAACTTAAAGGCCAAACGTCTAATCGAAAAGTCAAGAAAAGTGACTCCTCAATGTAGACTCAGCGATTTTCGAATTAAGTTTCTTTTTTTAATCATATAGTTTTTAAAAACCCGATATTCCACGAACGTGTTGATTTAAAGCTTTGCACGTTGGTAGGAAGGCGCAAATTATTAGACGGATTGACCCCTTAGTCTTCAGAGGTTAAATGTAGCTTGACAAACTGCAATTAAGCACGTTAAGCGTAAAAATTAATCACATAAAATATGATTTTGCAGCTATCTATTGCCCCCCACGTGCAACGATGGAAAGAAACGATTTTATATGTATATTTGACTCACTCGGACGAAATTTCGTCATCGGAGGTGACTTCAACGCAAAACATACCTTCTGGGGCTCGAGATGCATCTCAGCAAAAGGTAGAGTTCTTTACGAAGCCGGTATGGAATTGGGAGTTGACTTCCATTCCTCAGGTAAACCGACGTACTGGCGCTTAGATACGGCAAAAACACCAGACCTCATCGATTTCTTCATCACGTAAGGGTTGTCGGGAAACTCTATTGTAGTTGATGAATGCTTCGATCTATCTTCTGATCATTCACCGGTCATTTTGATAATTAACGGCTGTCTACGAAAAAAAGAAGGTCCGCCCAGACTAACTAACATGAAAACAAACTGGGAATCCTTTAAAAAAATACTGTGAAAGTAAAATCGATCTCATAGTGTATCTTCGAACACCCCACGAACTTGAAGACGAAGTCGATCAATTTATTAACGTCATACAATGCTCAGCCTGGAAAAATACTCCCCATAAACAGAAAATAACCACAAATTGCGAAATAAAATATCCCTTGGAAATCACTCAATTGTTAAAGAAGAAAAGGAGAGCGCGCAAAAGATGGCAACAATCTCGCGCTCCACAGGATAAAACCACTCTTAACTACCTTTGTAGTAAACTTAAGATAGAAATTCGAGACTTTAAAAATCGTGAAATTTCTACATATCTTGGAAGCCTAACTGCGGATAAAAGTACAAATTACTCGCTCTGAAAAGCCATAAAAGGCATTAAAAAACCAAAAATGCAAACGTCACCCATCAGGAAAATCAATGGACAATGGGCGAAGAGTGACAAGGAAAAAGCCGAAATATTTGCCGGACATCTGGAAGAAACATTTAAACCATTTGATGGTCAAGCGTTGCTCGAATTTCCTGACCGTGGCACCTGACAATTATAGAATAAAAAGTGTATCGCTATCCGAACTACGCTTCGAAATAGAAAAACTAAAATTAAGCAAAGCACCTCGATATGACTTTATCACAGGACAGGTTCTTAAAAAGTTACCTAGAAAAGCTTTAATCAAGTTTGCCTGTCTTATAAATGCATCGTTTAGTTTATTTTACGTTCCACGACAATGGAAGGTAGCTGAAGTTATAATGGTTCCAAAACCCGGTAAACCACTAAATGACAAAAAATCATATAGGCCAATATCGCTCTTACCGATAATGTCGAAGGTATTCGAAAAACTTTTGTTAAAGCGCCTACATCCGATTATCGAAGAACGTCGATTAATACCTGATCACCAATTCGGATTCAGGACTAAGCATTCTACAATCGACCAGGTTTACAGAATAACTAATGTAATTGAAAAAGCCCTAGAGGAGAAAAAAATATGTTCTAGTGTTTTTCTCGACGTCTCTCAGGCCTTTCATAAAGTATGGCATACGGGCTTGAAACATAAGCTAAACATAAGCTAAGACAAGCTTTTCCGAAACAGTTGTCTGATATCCTTAGTTGTTACTTATCAGACAGACTCTTTCATGTAAAACACGGAAAGGATTACTCTGAATTTAAAGAAATCGCGGCAGGAGTTCCCCAAGGAAGCGTTCTTGGACCGATCCTATTTCTAATATACACTAGTGATAATCCGCAAGAAGAAGGCACAACAGTAGCCACGTTTGCAGACGATACAGCTATATTAGCGGTCAGTAATACCGTTGAATCAGCAACTAATAAACTCCAACGTTCTATTGACAAAATTTGTGATTGGACAAAGACTTGGCGTATTGCTCTCAACGAGGCCAAATCAACGCACGTGAATTCTACTTATAGAAATGTAGACAACTTAGCCATTTTCATTGATTCGGTACGAATTCCGTACCCAAACGAGGCAAAATATTTGGGAATGACACTCGATGCGAAATTAAAATGGAAACCGTACGTCAAGAAGAAACGCGAAGAGCTCGCCATTCGATGTAAACAAATGCACTGGTTGCCTGGTAGAGTACTAAAACCGGTTTGGACATACGGTATACAACTTGGGGTTGTACCAAATCCAGTAATATCAATTTTACAAACTTTTCAAAACAAGGTGCTAAGAAAAATAGTAATTGCACCATGGTTTATCAGAAACACTGATATCCACAGAGACCTAAGTATGGCTACCGTCGAAGACGAAATAAAGCATTTTGCCCGCAAACAACAGACACGCCTTCACGGTCATTGCAATAACACCATGCTTCAAATTCGAGACGATACTAACCTAGTTCGCCGATTACAAAGGATAAAACCATTTGAATTAGCGCATTAAGATGTAACCGCGTGCTTATGGCGGTATTAGCAGGTGCCTCCACTGGGAAGCTGCCTGCCAAACGCGTATTTAACACTAAATAAAACTACTAGAAAGGAACAACTAGTTTGTAGTATGAAGGTTTCGAAGGGAGGTGGTTTTTGTTTTGTTATCTTAAGTGAGAAAGAGTCGCATGTAAGATTTTCCACCTACCCCTATTATTCGTCCGAGCCTAGTTCTGGTTCCAAGTCTCGTGCTTTCAACCAGGATAGGTAATTCTCAGCTTGCTGAGAGTAACGTTAATATTACTATGGCTTTGGGAGTAATATTAGAAACTCTATACGAAAAAAAAGCCCAGGTTGAAGAGAAAATAAATTATCAACTCTCCCTTTTAAAAAAATAAGGTATATTCTGTTCTCAACTGATTGTTTCATTGAAATTTTTTAAAAGGAATGTTTAGAAGTATACAATTTGTCTGTTCTTTAAAAATTTGGGACTAGTGTTTAAATGCGTCATTTTGTTTGCTATATTTGCAAAATTTTGTCAGGGAAAACTTGAAAACGGGTCAGGGAAAGTCAGAGAAAAGTCAGGGATTTTTTTTTTGAATAATAGTGGCAACCATGAAATAGCTTCAAGCGCTACTGGTGGGCAAGTGCGCATAGCACCTTTTATACCGAGACAGGCAATACGTTGAAGCTTCTGGAGCTTATTTGCAGTTGTCCGTTCAAGTACTTTCGGCCACGTGATAATAGGTCTTACCATCATGGTATACAACCAGTGTATCATTCTGGGGCTAAGACCCCCAGTTCTGCCGTACAGGCGCCTATTGGCCCACTTGGCTTAAGTTGCCCGTTGTCCGTGCCGGACTTGATGTGTGGGTTCAAGTTAATATTCTTAATAAGCTGATTCCGAGATATACTTGACTTCATTGGAGTAACTCATGGTTTTATGATGATAGGTTTAAGATTAACCAGTCTAGAATGGTTTTGTGAGGATTGATAAATAGTCCTTCCTTGTACAATTCAAACGTGCAACAATGCATCCTGTATGTCACCAGTAATGGTTGCGTTAAGCTTACCATTAATAAAAATCTTCAGGTCATGAGCATAACCTATGGCGTTATAGCCTAGTCTGTGTAATGACTAATAGACTGTCGATGACTAATGATCATGAGAGGGGAGCTAAAAGGCCCCTTGCTGCCGCGCGTGAGAAAACGTCGTCGAGTGATAAAATTTGTTTCATTTTAATTAAGACCATAGTTGACACTCAACAAATTATTGAAAATATTTCAAGTTCCGGCTTGGTTATCGTCGGATTTTATGGGACCAAGTAGGGTGGTGCAAATATCGAACTCCAAGTTACTACATAGACCACTTTGGGCAGTTTTCCCGATAAAACTTTTAAAACGAGAAGACCAAGCTTTTTGACATAGCTGCAAGTATTTTTATTGACATAAACAAGGTTGTATGACGTAGATTCTTGTCCAAGTTGAATGAATTTGATCGTACGCTCTATCACCATATGTACTAGAGTTGATTGATTGAGTAGGTCAGTAAATTATGTCCCGTCCTTTCACATACCATAACATGTTTCGTGGAAACATATTTCTGTCAGGAAATGCCAACCTACACCGCTAAACTTATTCCCCCATTTATGGTCATGCACTCTAGTAAGAATTTCTTAACCATTAGTGACAAAACTTGACACTTAATTTTCTTAATTTTGTCCCTTCCCACATCATCCCAAACCGCAGTTGTTTCTTAATGATCCTGATAAATAACTTGCCACAATCTCCCATGTCGTTTTTACCACACAAACTTCATTTAAAAGTAGCTTCCTAGTTGGGGTTTGTTCCTTAGTGTTGAACAACCACGACAAGGGATCATTAAACCAATAAACTTGAGCAGCCTTCTTACATGATATTTTGTCATATTATATTATATATTTGCTATACGAAGTCAATAAACCTAACGATGACTAACTTTCTTGTTGGTTAAAGTATGTTTTGCACCAACCACTGTTTGCCTTGGTAATCATAGAGAGCAATGTCCTTTTCATTGGGGTTGTACCAAATCCAGTAATATCAAATTTTACAAACTTTTCAAAACAAAGTGCTAAGAAAAATAGTAAATGCACCATGGTTTATCGGAAACACTGATATCCACAGAGACCTAAGTATGGCTACCGTCGAAGACGAAATAAAACATTTTGCCCGCAAACAACAGACACGCCTTCACGGTCATTGCAATAACACCATGCTACAAATTCGAGACGATACTAACCTAGTTCGCCGATTACAAAGGATAAAACCATTTGAATTAGCGCAATAAGATGTAACCGCGTGCTTATGGCGTTATTAGCAGGTGCCTTCACTCTGAAGCTGCCTGCCAAACGCGTATTTAACAGTTTAAATAAAACTACTAGATAGGAATAACCTAGTTGCAGCATGAAGGTTTCGAAGGGAGGTGGTTTTTGTTTTGTTATCTTAAGTGAGAAAGAGTCGCATGCACGATTTTCCACCTACCCCTATTATTCGTCCGAGCCTAGTTCTGGTTCCAAGGCTCGTGCTTTTAGCCAGGATAGGTAACGTTAATATTACTATGGCTTGGGAGTAGTATTAGAAACTTTATAAAAAAAAGAGGTTAAATGTTCAAATAGTGCTTTTTTTAAGCGCTATTAATCCTTACTCTAATGGATCGCATGCTAATTGACGCGCGACACGCATCAGACATCTTAAACGTGCACACATTCCGAGGGGCGTTGAGAACCTGACAACCTTCTTAATATCAATTTCACGAGCATTCACAGATACATTTATCGTTTTACTCAAATAATTGATCAAGTAAACCAGAATTGTAAATGTCTCCCTCTCTGTGTCCGAAGAGCTAAAAATTATCATATCTTTCGACATCCACTTTACTATATTGATGACCCTTGTCCAACCTATCAGTCCGTTGGAATCACATTAAAATCACAGCCACCGGCCGTTGATTTCCCACAGCCATTTTGGATCGATATATCACTCATTTAGCATCTTTCCCTGCAATCAAAAACCAATTTCATGCCAGAAACCAGTGTGTGCTCTCGCTGTCGTCATTTGTCATCAGTCGCACCACTTTGCGAGTAATTACGCACATCAAACCATCACGCCACGGTTGTAATTGCATAATCAGAACTTAAATTGTTTGGTTCCTTTTTGTTTTGCCAGTGTCACCATCGAATAGTTCGGGTTACTCACCATAGCTCTTTCTAATTGATTTGAATAAAAAAAAAACAAAGAAATAAAATCAAGTTCCTTTGAGTCTACGGACACCAGATTGGAATCACTTGATCATTGTAGGAGTGGTTTTGTAATTGACGCTCCGACCAATTGACATCCCTGATTAAGACGTAAGACTCCATGGCTTAGAATCCTTACAGCAGTTCAGGTCTGTGCGTCAAGTATGAATAACACTGTCTCTCAGACTGTTAATTATTGACATTCTGACGGGGCCTCGAACCGTAAGCGAAAGCAAAAAACCAACCCATTTTACTGTCACAAAAGGCTGGCGCTCTAATTGTAGTGACGACCACCAGTCGTACAGTGCGACGCATGAAAGAAGTGCGGCAATCCTATTAAATGCTTTGCTGAGGCCATTTTGTGTTGGTCCGTTTTTTATGGGCAATTTTTGCAAACTTTTATGTTTCACGAGCTTTTCAAGTAGAAAATACCATTTCCGCATGGCAACACATTGCCTTCACATCACCACTTAGGGTGTGAATTTGTGGAGACATGCTAGGTATAAAAGGTACCCTTTCTGGAGCAATGCTGGTGGATTTTCTGCTGCTGTTTTTTTTTTCCTTGATACATTATTGATAGCCTGTAGGTAGGTGTTGGAGGGATGTATCGAAAATAAAATAAATAAGTTAACAGGTATTATTTTTGCCTACACGCTTTAGAGAATAGGTTAGGTAAGAACATATGGCTGAAGGAAGCATGCATTGAGGGGCAAAGTAATCCAATTGAGCTTATTAGATACGTACATGGACGTTTGGTTAGCTATTAATTCAAATGGGGCGTCGAAAAAGGTATTTAGCATATTAATATATTATTATCATTATTTTTATTATTATCCTTATTATTATAAAATAGGGAATATAGTTCTTACAATTTGCCACAAGATAAAATATCTTTAGAGGCTGCGTTTTTGAAACATTACAAAAATTAATGAAATACCCAACAACGTTTAATAAAAATATTGCAAATATTGAAAGTAAATATTTCTCAGAAAGGTGTGTAAGTTGCAATTCATTAGGATTACAAATATTTTATAGGAACGCTCTCCAAAGCTATGCCTGAACAAAGGAAAAATAATTTTAAGCCCCTATTTGATTGTGCAAACGTAATCATTTCGCAGGGATAGATTGGACCCTTTTATTTAATAATCTTAAATAGTTTAAGAACGTTTCGAAAACGATAGTACATGTCTAGTTTTAACGCAAAAATAGAGAACAGAAGACGAGATACACTACAAAATCTTAGAATTCCATAAATGAAACGAACACAATCATTAAATACAACATTTACTTTATACAGTCATAGTCAAGGCAGCGATACACTCAACAATTAAACAGAAGGAAAGGCATTAACAAAGTCTTTAACAGCCTTTTTTCAAACTCTCGGGCACCAAATTAGCCGAGTATCTAAGGTTTGCGAAATGAACAATAAAATTTCCTGATGGTTTTTTTTTTAATAATATGCACGCATTAATGGGATTTTTTAGGACCCTTATAATGTAATAGCTACACAGCGCGGGCGTTAAGGAAATTAGGGTGAGAAAAAAAGGAGAGATGGCGATGGACGTTGGTGTTGAATGTTAGTAGGTTATAATGTAAAGGAAAAACGATGCGTGGAAGAGTATTTCACATTAGTGTTGTACGGCTGAGAAAAAAAAAAAAACTTCACTGTACGTCCGAACACAGGCTTGAGGGTGAACTGATGATAATTCCTTGCATGGCGGGTATTTCGGCTGAAATGTTCAAGGGGAGGAATGCAACTGGCTATTTCGTTTGAGAACTTATAGTGGAAATAACGATAAAATAACGAAAGGCAGGAGTCAATCAATCTCGCGATGTCTCGGTCGTTAATAAGTTTTATTGCGCGTTTTTGGATCCTGTCAAGTAGCTCCAAATAAGTTATTGGTGCACCGGACCAGATATGAGCGTTGTACTCGAGTTTTGGGCGAATAAACGCCTTATAAATTGTAGCCAGATCAGAAGGGGTGAAATATTTCTTGCATCGCTTAAGGAAGCCTAGACATTTCGCTGCGTTCTTGGCGACATCGAATATGTGGTCATTCCAAAGTAGGGTGTCATTAACACACATACCAAGAATGGAAAGCCTTTCGGTTTCAGCGATGCAAGTGCCATTCATGGATAACGGCAGTGTTTGTGGGTTTTGCTTTAATGACAGGAGACAGCATTGTGTTTGGAAGCATTAAATTCCACTCTATTGGTTGTACTCCACTGAGTTATGCTGTTAAGATCGGAATTTAATGAGATAAACATACGTTGCCGTTCCATTTCCACACCCGAAGATGAGGGGGTGTGAACTAAGAAACTAATATGAGAAGATGAGGGGGCGTGAACCAAGAAACGAATATGAGAAGCTGAGGGTACTGTCATCAGCAAAGGAATGGATTGGATTAGAAGTAACAGACAGGGGATCATTTATAAAAATGAGGAAGAGAGTCGGGGACAGAACAGAACCTTGGGGGACACCAGCATTTATTTGGTGAGTTGCAGAGTTATTTTCAGTTTGTTAATCATCGACCAATTACTGATACTTTCAAGGACTTCGTTTACTCTTGCTATACCGTCTTCGGATATGCTGAGATATGAAGAAGAACATCATCTGCATACATATGAATATTGCAATTATGATCTTTATTTTGGATATCATTAAATAAAGTAAATAATAGCGTCCCCATAACGGATCCTTGAGGAGAACACCTTAATATATACTTCTCGGATTTAAGACTGTTCTTTCTGTCATTACTGTTTGGACCCTTATGTTTAGACAGGCATAGAGTTAGTCAACGGAAGTTAATGAGAAATTAAAGTTATTTGGAAGTTTAGAAATCAAAAAGGCTCATTGAAAGTATGAGCGTGTTTAACTTGCGGGCTGTTAATGCCACCTCACCTTCGGTGGTTCTATACCCACCCTTTTAGATGTTTTTTGGGTGAGTGATTTTCAAAAAATCTCTTTTTATGATCAATTGTCGGCTCCTGCGTTCTCAAAGCATGATCTTATTTACTTAACCTACGACTTTACTGTTACCATTGTCAATACGTTTCAATATAGAAATTTTCGTAACATTAATTACCCTTTACTCGAAGAACACGCACGAGACATAGCCTGGGACTGTGTCTATTACTTAACATCACCCAATGAACAAGTCGAATTTTTGAACGAAAACATCAAACGACTTTTCACGCACCACGTTCTATTGAGAACAAAAGTCTTCCAGTCTAAATAACAGCCTTGGTTCACTGATCAGGCCTATAACCGCTGGAAACGTTTCCGCCTTGATGAGTTTCGGCGAACTTACTGTTCTCTTCGTAACCAAGTTGTAATGGCAATTAGGAATTCAAAGTCCGAAGTGTATTCAAACCAACGCAATCCCTCTCTTGGCTGCCGTAAACTGTGGAGTAATCTTCGTAGCATTGGAATCGCTAAGCCAAAGCTGAATCGTTTTGCAAATGTCGATTGCAATGCTCTTAATCGGCAATTTGCATCCTCTACCTCTCATGGGCTGAGCTCGGTTTGTGACCCCCTCAGGTTTCTATCAAATCAAGCTGAATCAGTAGTACCTTTTTTCGGTTTTAGAAATGTCAATTGTACTGAAGTCGTTGAAAGTCTGCTCTCTATTAAATCTTCTGCGACTGGGCTTGATGATATTAATTCCCGATTTTGAAAGCTCATATTGCCAATTCTTATACCGTACAGTACTCATATTTTCAATTCGATTGTAACATCTGGCGAATACCCATCACAATGGAAACTGGCTAAAGTAGTATCTATACCAAAAAATGCAAGGGGTAATGACTTTAGGCCCATTTCAATAATACCCTTTCTATCGAAATCATTCGAAAGAATCTTACAAAAGCAAATTAATTTATTTCTTGACACCCACAGATTGATGACAACACACCAATCGGGTTTTAGGAAGGGTCACAGTTGTATAACTTCCTTAGTAAACGTCGTCGAAGATTTACGGCAAAAGATGGATGAAGATAAGGTAAGCTTCTTAGTGTTGCTAGACTTTTCTAAAGCGCTTGACACCGTGGTTCATAAAAACTTGTGTGATAGGCTGCATCAGCTATTTAATTTCTCACATGATGCAATCAAACTACTTGCTTCATACCTTTCAGGTAGAAGGCAAATTGTTCAAGTTGGGGACATTCAGTCGGATTGTGTCCACTGCTATTCTCGATGTATGTCAATGATCTGCCATCTATTATCAAACATAGTAAGGTTCAGATGTATACCGATGACGTGCAGTTGTACATAAGTTCCGATCTCGGTCTTATTGAGCCAGGTGCTGCTTGTGTTAATGAGGATCTTGAAAATATATCGCGCTGGTCCGAAACGAATGGTATTTTGTTAAACCCTGCAAAATCGAAGAGTCTGGTGATCTCAAGAACTTCATTGGACTTGTCGTACTTTCCTTCTGTGATTTTAGGCAATTCTCCTATAGAATACGTTGAGACGGCTAACAATCTTGGTATGGTCTTTAACCGAAATCTGACCTGGGATAACCACATAAATGCTGCCTCCGGTAAAACTTATGCTGTACTCCGAACATTATGGGCTACTAAAGCTTTCACCCCCTTAAAAACACGTTTCATGCTCGCCAAGACGCTGGTCATACGAACTTTAATGTACGGGTATAAAGTTTTTGCCAAGTGCAGCTTCGCCAGCAAAAGGAAACTACAGGTCGCTTACAACAATACCGTTCGGTATGTTTTTGGACTAAGAAGGTACGATCGTTTGTCGCACTTTTCTACGCGCCTTTTTAACATGACGTTTGACAGTCTACTTCAGTTCCGCATTTTAACTTTTCTCTCCATCATCCTGACAACACGACAACCTCCCGGTCTGTACGAGAAACTGGCTAGGTGTTCCTCTGAGAGGTCTAGTCAGTTGATTCCCTGCGTTACTCCTCCCTTACCTCTGAGCGTCAGTTTTATTATTTATTTATTTATTTATTATTTATTTATTTATTTGTTTTCTTCGTTCTAAAGTAATTTACAAAATATTAATATTATCATAATCATTTTTATCATACAATTTTTTACGTATACTTTTACTGATATATTTGACCATAAATAAGCCCTTTAGAACTTACACTTTGTGGAAAAAGTGTTTAGAAACTTTTAGCAAATTAGATATTCAAAGACTTTAAACGTCGAGAAGCCGAAAAAGGAAAAGAAACATAGGGACGGGCTACAGTCCGCTTGGGCGAACTGTTGGATACCCTATTCTTATTCCTATCCCTCATAAGTGGGCGTGACAAAAGTCTAAGTATGGTTGAATTGTTAAGAACGCTCTACATATTTTGTTATATAACATTTAAAGGATTTTATCAAAAAAAAACGCTCCCTAGGTCAAACTTGGGTGTTTCAATAAAATTGTTTTATTTAATTGTGGGCGTGTCAGTAGGCGGATTTAAAAAAATTAACACATGAGAATAAAGGGCCCCTAGAGAGTATATATTATAAATTTCAGCTCCCTAGCTCAAACTTTGATATTTCAAAAAAAAAAAAAATTAATTGTGGGCGTGTCAGTGGGCGGATTTTGAAAATATTTCCACATGAGCATAAAGGGCTAGAGAGTATATACTATATATTTCAGCTCCCTAGCTGAAACTTTGGATTTTCAAAAATTAATATACCCTTAGAATAGGGTATAAAAAAATTATTTTATTTATATGTGGGCGTGTCAGTGGGCGGATTTTGAAATTTTTTATCCCGAGCAGTTTTAGGAGTCATAGATCATATATAAAAAATTTCAGCTTTCTAGCTCAAAATTCGATTTTTTCCAAAATTTGGTTTTTTTGATTTTGTGGGCGGATTTCAAAAATTCGTAAACTTGATTATTTCGGGACCCTAGAGAGTATATGGTTAAAATTTCAGCTCTCTAGGTCCAGTTTAAGGCCTAATTTTTGGCTACAGACGGACGGACGGACGGACGGACATGGCTAGATCGACATTACTATCGATGCTGATCATAAATATAGTAACTTTTAGGGGTCTACGGGCAATATTAAGGTATGTTACAAACTATGCGTCAAAATTAATATACCCTTAGAATAGGGTATAAAAAGAAAAAAGCACGCTGTTAAATTAGGAAAAGGTGGACAAAAGTATTGGTTTTTTTTCATTAAATTGTTTAAATTGTTTATCATGGTGAGAATGAAACGAACTTTATTTTACGAAAGAGAGTAATGAAGATTGCAATAAAAACATAAAAACATAACTGGCTTACGTTACCACTTGCAGGAGAGTTTCGACTTCTGCTCTAGAAAGCAACCAATTTTTCAATGCTCTAAAAATTCTATGGCTGCTGCCAACCAAACTGTACACTTCATTAGGTAATCTTTTGTAGATGAATGGGGCAATTTTTTTTTTTTTTGCGGGTGGCAATGGTGCAGTAGTAGTGTATTCGCTTACGGAATGGAAGGTCGTGCGTTCGAATCCCGGCCAAGTCCATTACTTTATACCGAATACATGAAATCGTTATCTCCCTAAGTAACTTAGACACCACCCGTGGAGAAAAACCCTACAACTGCACCCAAACACTTCTTTCCTATCTCTCTATTCTTTCTAATACCAAGTAGCTTACACTGTGTTCCTAGCATTATAAGGGTACTGTAACAACAGAAAAAAAATCCCTTTAGCGTAAGCAAATTATATAAAAAAAAAAAAAAAAAAAAAAAAAAAAAATTGCTGTTACACAAAGCGCCTGTAGTATTCTTTTTTAGCTCTGGGAACGGCAATATCACTTCTCGATCTAAGAGAGTATACATGTCTGTTGCTGTCATTCATATAACCACTGCGTCGGTAGAATAATTTTAAAACCCTATATATATAAAGATGTCGAAGGGGCAGAATATTAGCTGAGACGAATAAGGCATGCGAAGGCTCCCATCTAGATTTAAATCGCATGACCCTAACAACTTTCTTTTGCGCAATGAAAAGAGGCTTTAAATTACTCATGTACGCACTACCCCAGCATGTTATCCCATATTCAAGGCGTGAGTTTACAAGTGCATAGTAAATTGTCTTAAGCACCGTTGAGGGAACTAATTTCCTTAAAAAGTATATTCTGTTAAGTGCCACGTAAACATATCTTTTAATGTTCGTTATATGAATCTTCCAATTGAGGTTACAATTCAGAGTAATTCCGAGATACTTGAATTCGGACACTGATTCTATTTTTTATTAACTCCATTCGTCTTTGGAATTCTTTACCGCGTCCTATTAGAAGAATTAATATTACAAGAAGGTTTAAAAATGAATTAAGAAACTATCTGGCACACTCAAATTAATTTTAATTAGATTAATTATTATTAGATTTAAGTATTGACCACATAGTGTTAATACATACATAATATTATTGAATTAATTCGTCTTTCTTTGTAGCTTTCATCTGAAAATTTAGCGTATAACTAGTTTATAAGATATTATATCTTAAAGTGTATAGGCATTACAAGATAAAATAAAATAAATGAAATGAAATGAAAAATGAAATGAAAGTAGATGATTAATATTGTCAAATGATTACTTGGTCCCAAGTGTCAACTCGGGTACTCTTTTTAAAATATCTGTGCAATATATTTTTTTTTAAATGGTTTCTTTCAGAAAGACGGAAACTGTAATGATTACCAGGCGCCCCGAGAAGCTTTCAGATGAGTTTTGTTTCTACTCTAAATTTGTAAATTGTATGATTCTGGAAATAGGGCGTTCAATATATTCTCGGTATCGGGTTGTATATATAAATTGACTCATTTATCAAGTACGAGTAATACTATTATTTTAGTGCATTCATGTAAAATTTCATATAAATTTGATTATTAATTCGCGTTTTATCTCTAGTTAAACAGTATCATAATGGCAACTGAGACGATGATGGTGAAAATTGAGCATCGCGCTGTAATTAAATTTCTCACTAAGCAAGGCAAATGTCAAAAAACTATTCATGAAGAGATGGTGGCTGTTTACCAGGGTTCCGCACCTTCATTATCAACTGTGCAAAAGAGGTCAAGTGAGTTCAAGAGAGGCAGAGAGAGCATTGAAGACGACCCCCGCTGGGTATTTTGTAGAGAAAGAGGAAATTTATTTTTTTGAGGGTTTAAAAAAGCTTATCTCAAGATAAAACAAATGCATTGATGTTAGGGGAAATTATATTGAAAAATAAAGACAATTTAAATTGAATTCGCATTTTTCTTCATATCGATACCGAGAATATATTGAACGCCCCTCGTATGTCTGTTTTGGTTCAAACGTCTAGACAATTCGTATAATCGAACTTACACCGACCTTCTCAGGCCAATCACAATCTTAGATGCTTGGCATACTTTCGTAAGAGGTGGAACTGTAAAAAAGCGTGTAAAATGGGATTCGAACCTCAAGCGACTTGTTTGGCAGAAAAGTGGTATGTACACCTTGAACAGAAAACCCATTCAGCAATACCTATTATTCTTTTTTAGTTAGCAGCAGAGCTTGAGTTATCAAAAACGAGTTCGTGTTTCGTTTTTAGCTCTGATACATCAGAGCATTCAAACTGGGTTTCTCTTTCCGTTCAGAGCTTGATCAGAGCGTGCTCTATAAGCTCAGAATAAATTGACTGAGCAGTCTAAGTAAAAAACTGAACCCAGAATGACTGCAGCGATCTTGGGATCTACGTGTGTTTTCACAACTCTACGTCGCCATAAATATCACAAATAGATCCCATAAACAGTGCAATGATTTGCAATGTGTAGCCCCCTACTTAGGGTCACTTAGGATTTCGAGTAGGTGCGAGGCTGGGGTAGGTGCTATGTTTTTCCTTTGTTTCTATGTGGAGATAATGCCATATTTTCTGGTTGCCTTTTTTCATAAATGTGGTCTTATTTCCATGCTTGAATGGAAGAAATGTTGGAAATAAAACAAGTGGGCATTATTTCCATCATTCCATAAGACCATATTTTAAATGTAGCCTGATTTCGTAAAGCAGACCCTCTTAAGTGCGCCAATTATAGAGGCATCAGTCTCCTGAATACTGCCTATAAGATCATGTCTGCTGTACTGTGTGAACGCCTGAAACCATTCGTCAACGACCTGATTGGTCCCTACCAGTGCGGTTTAAGGCCCGGTAAGCCCACGACCGATCAGATATTCACACAACGGCAGATCCTGAAGAAAACCCAAGAAGTCCAAATCGATACCTTCCATCTTTTTATCGATTTTAAGGCCGTATATGACAGCATCTATAGAGACGAGCTATACAGAGCCATGTTTAGTTTTGGCATCCGTACCAAACTTCTCAGATTGTGCAAAATAACGATGGAGAACGCCCGCTGCTCCATAAAGGTCGGAAACAATCCCACCGAGACCTTTGATGTCAAAAAAGGATTTAGACAAGGTGATGCGCTGTCATGTGACTTCTTCATCATCATACTTAAGAAAATTGTGCGAAACTCGCAAGCCAACAGTAGAGGCACAATTTTTCAAAAGTCTGAGCAACTACTTCAATATGCTGACGACATTGACATATGCAATTGGCAGAACACAGCGAGCTGTCACTAGTGATAAATATGTGATAAATCGGTGTTCTGTAACTTTCGAATGCGATAAATTATTCACTTCAACTGTTAAAATTTATCACATTTCAATTGGCTTGCGAGAAAGGGATATTGAACAATTTTAAACGAATAGTGGACAGTGAACATTTTTGATTTTTTATTTAACAAAATATACAGTTCGTTGATCAAGTTCAACGTTTAAAAAAATGCAAAAGAAATAAAAAATAATTAATAAAAACAGTCAGAATTAGTGGAGAAGAATGTAGGTATAGGTATAGGTATAGAATTCAGCAAGCACTTAAATAAGATCCATTTTGAACATTCTTGGAACTGTGTTGCTATAAAAATAAACAGCTTGCTACATCCAACAAGAGAGACTAAAAGATTCTTGTTTTAAAAAAAAATATATTTCATTTATTTTTTTCATAGACAGACAAAATAAATGCAAAATTTCAACTTCATTAAATTCATCAACATAGAACAAAGCGTTAGGATCAGATTAATTTCAAAAAAATTTGTCTGAGTCTAGCAGAACGAGCGATCATCATATTTTTGAAAATTCAACAGAAACACGTAATTTTCCGATAATCCGCTAAAAAGTCGCGCTACACCGCTCCTATCCCAACCACATGTAAATACACACTGAATTTCCTCGTCAAGGTCAAACTACCCTTCGATTTCCAGTATTTTGACAATCCTTCCAATTTCCCATGATATTAAAAGTTACCAAGGTATATTTTATTGCATAGAGTTGCAGAACACAACTTCTTTCCACATGCGATAAACGGTGGAATTTTGTGTTTCAAAGTTTTCGATGCGAAGAGTTATCGCATGAGTTACAGAACATGGGCACTGGTCAAAAAAGTGTGAATCAGTCGACTAAGATGGCTAGGACATGTAGAGCGAATGGACACCAACGCTACGGCCCGAAGAGTCTTCAATTCCAACCCGGAAGGACAACGCAGTAGAGGAAGACCTCGCCTTAAGTGGCGCACGCAAGTGGAAGGGGATCTCAACTAACTTGGAGTGCGCAACTGGAGGCAGTTAGCCAAAGATCGTGCTAACTGGAGAGGCGTATTGGTTGATGCCCAGGTCCACCCCGGACTGTAGCGCCACCTAAGTAAGTGATTTCGTATTTTACGTCACAATACTATTCTCCATGTCTCTGTTTTCCTGTTGGTTCCCTAAATAAGCGTTTCGTCTTATTTCATGTGACCTGACGTAACTCACACTCGCCACTGGTTCTTCTAACCACAAACTCTATTTCCAAAGCCTTTTCGTAATATACATACCTACATATAAACTCAAGGTTATATCCAGACAAGAAAATAAAAACATTCTTAGGTTAATCAAAATTTCCTGAAAGTTTTAAATAATTAATGTTGTATCTTGAATGAATCAGAAAAATAATGTTAGGATAAGAGTTATATTATGTAACATTTGTTGCATTTAATAACCGAAACGGAAAAACAAATTAATATTAAAAAAAAAATGGACCCACTAATTAGAAACAAAATAAAATTTAATGAACAATTCAGCACTCAAAACAGCAATTGATTAATAGAGTCCATTATTACTTAAATTGGCATTTTATTAAAAGAAAATTAAATTACTGAGGTACTATTTGAAATATTTATAACCTCACGCAATAAACCAAGATGTTTCCGCCATTCTTCGTTCAATTTCAAAAAGTTTGCCTTTTTCGCATTGTCAAAGTTAGTTATACAACAAAACTGTCACTATACAATGGCAGATGATTTTTATTAAAAACAAATGTACGAATTAAAAACGGAAAATATAATATTTTATAAATGCTTATTTCAAAGAAAATACAACTTAAAGCCGACACACTTAGTTGGACTGCTTGCGTGAATGTACATCACAATAGCGTGACGTTTGTGTTCGAGGCACCACCTAATGTACAATTCGTGCAAAATTGAATTGGTTTTGGGGTTGAAAAGAAATTCTACACCAGCTGTCAGGTTGTAACTCTAATATGTGGATCCTTTGCGGTTTAATTATGCACGCATGCATGCATGTGGCAATTCATGAGAAACAACTGCCTCATTTGAGCACAATTGACCCCATGGAAAAATATGTATACTCATGTATAGACTTATGGTTGGCGATTGTATGGTGGGCTAGAGCTCACATCCTCAAACGTCAACTGTCGAAGCTACAGCACCTTGCGTGCTTATGCATTACAGGTGCGATGAGAGGAACTCCCACTGCTGCTATGGAAGTGTTGCTCTGTTTACCTCCCTTGCAGTTCCTTGCTGAGAGTGAGGCCAGAAAATCACTATACCGTATGTGTGTAGTACTTGGACGGCAGGTCAATCTCGGCGATGGGGCCAGAGGTGCTAGGTACAGAGCTCTCTAAGACAGCCTACCTGGCCATCGGGGAGGAGCACTTGACACTGTGTGCATGAAGCAAGTCTTTGAGCGCCGTTTTCAGGTCATCCTTCCTGAACGACAGGAATGGAACAGTGAGGGGTGGAATGGCTTTAAGCCGGGTGATGTCATCGTCTATACCGATGGCTCACTCATTGACGGTATCTCCGGAGCCTGGGTCTACTATAGAGACTGTCGGATAAATCTATCTGCAGCCTTGGGTAGACAAACAACTGTTTTTCAGGCAGAAATCTTTGCGATTGCTACTGCCGTAAATATCCTGTTAAGGAGAAGGATTAAGGGTAAAACCTTATACATCTGCTCAGATAGCCAAGCCGCTATGAAAGCCTGTTCGGCTGGTTCTCTCAAGTCAAAAATAGTTGAGGAAACCATGGTTATGCTTAACCGTCTGGGTAGATGTAACTCGGTATCGCTTGCCTGGGTTCCTGGGCACACAGGTATCGAGGAAAATGAAAGAGCGGATGCTCTGGCCAGGAAGGGCTCTTCAACAGCCTTCATTGGCCCACAACCATCTATAGGATGCTGCCCATCCGTCCACAAACGTGAAATGGATTCGGCTCTACGCCAACAACATTCCGAATACTGGCATGACCTGGTCTCATGCAGGTATTCGAAGAAGCTAGTGGACGGTCCGAAAATCAGCAGAGCTAAGTTTTTGCTTGGACTAAACAGGAAAGACTTGAGACCCTTGATTGATCTCGTCACCGGTTTCAGTCCTCTTAACGAGCACCTCAAAACCATCCATATTAGGAGCTCGGGCCTATGTGAGTGCTGCCTGGAGGCGGATGAAACGGTATCTCACTTAATCTGTGAATGTCCGGCTTTCGCCACTACTCTTGGATGTTTGTCAACGTTCGCAAAAGGTGGGGCAGTGGAAAAAACTGTAGATGCTACTTAGCCCCAGGGGGATTTGAATCGAGGACCTTTCGATTAGTAGTCCAACACACTAACCACTGAGCGGAGCCGATCAAAACAAAATGGGTTCAAAACTGCTGACGCGAAGGACAAAATGCATGCTTTATCGAACCTTAAACCCCGCCCGTTCTGCTTTTTGGCGCCGAGTACTAGACGTAGGAAAGGGGAGCTTATATTCGGTTCTTTCAAAAGAAAAATACTCCGTCGGATATTTGGTCCTGAGGAGAAGATACAACCGAGAACTCTATTAGCTGTACCAAGATCTGGATCTTCTTCCTCCTTTACGACGAGATTATACTCAGGATTAAGGGGATCATAACCCTCCTACTTTACAGCGTCCCTATTGGTCCTCCTGTGGGGTTCGCCGATTCAACCTCAATAAAAATCGGCAGGCTACCTTTCCTGGTTTCGGATCATTTCATCACAGAGGCCATCCAAATGCTGGTGTTATTGCATTTGTATGATCTAGGAAAGACCTGCTTTTTTTACGATTTCGACATGCGCATGCTTTAGTTATTGATAAGTGTTCGATCGATATCTTACGACAGAGAAGTTCTCCAGTCGTGGCAACCCACGGATTTGCATGCACACTTGCGGGACAGATTAAATATGTTAAATCTGTCACTAGAATCGCCTAGATGTGATTTTTCCCCTTAGTCGCCTTTTACGACAAGCGCTGTTTTTTGGGCGGCGCTGCAGTGATATTCTTAGCCCGTCCCTGCACGGGAGAGTACCAGTATCTGGATGTAGTCATGGGACTGAGGGACCCACACTACACGCTATACCACACCAAGAACGCAGGTAACATTCGAGCTTGCATTCTCGCTAAATCTACACTAAACTTAACCTTTCTTCCTCACCGCAGCACGAATGACCTGGCAGTAACACTGCTTAAATCTGCAAAAGCCCACATCTGGCTAGCTTCAGGATACCTACCCTACGAGGACCCAAATTCAGCGCCATCAGAGGAGGTGAGAGTAGTGGTAGAAGAAGCCAGGAAGAGAGGAGAAGAAATTTTGCTGGGATGCGACACCAATGCGCACCGCGAACTATGGGGTAGTACCGACACTAACCCCCGAGGTGAGTCCCTATTTGAATTCTTAGTAGGCACCGACCTAATAGTGTGAAATAGGGGAAATAGTACCACCTTTATAACCAGAACCCGGCAAGAGGTAGATGTTACCTTCGCCTCTATGAACTTGTACCCTGCGATTTCTAAGTGGACTGTATCTGACAGCCACTCCTTTTCTGATCACCGCTATCTGGAATATGAACTAGAAATACGCCATAACACCTCACCAGCAATTTCTCGCAATCGACGAAGAACTGACTGATGACGGCCCTGCACTCTATCGTCTACCACGTCGAAAAATCCCATCTATCAAAGAACTTGCTTTAGTGTCATTTCTCGACATAGAGGGAGCTTTCAACAACGTTGAAACCTATTCGATTACCAACGCCCTACGCAGGCTCAACATCGACGACTCAATCTGCTGCTTTGTGGAATACATGCTCAAAAGCAGGGTAATAACCGGATCCTTCGGAAGTAGCACTGTCAAAAGACGTGCACACAGAGGCACCCCACAAGGGGGAGTATTGTCTCCGCTACTGTGGAATCTAGTGCTCAACGAAGCCCTTCTGAACATTGAATACACTGGATGCAAAGTTATCACCTATGCAGACGATGTCGCAATACTTGTAACAGGCAAATACACGCAGACGCTGGCCGATGTCCTGCAATCGGCCTGTCCGTAAATCCAACAAAGACTGAGCTGGTCCTGTTCACACGAAGACATAAACTCCCTGAGTTCACTCCCCCGAAGATTAGAGGCACTCCTCTGGCACTATATATAGCGTTAGCTATTTAGGCCGGAAGCTCGATCGCAAGCTACTTTGGAGGGAAAATGTAGTCGAACGTGCAGGAAATCCCTAGCTGCTCTTTACATTTGCAAAAAGGCGGTAGGCTCCACGTGGGGCCTACAACCAAAAATTATGCACTGGTTATACATGTCGGTAGTTAAACCGATTCTCCTCTATGGAGTACTGGTCTGGTGGCCCGCCTTGGAGAAGAAGTCCAACCTATCCTTGCTGGACAAAACTCAACGAGTTGTATGACTCAGCTCCAAGCCATGCTCCGCCTTCTCCCGACCGACATCGTCGGCAAACAGTTGGCTGCCAGCTCAGCAATAAGACTGAGAAGCTCCAAACAATGGAAAGAGCAACACACTGGACATGCCAATATTCTATCGATGTATCGACATCTTCCTAAGGTCACCGACCACCTGCCTACTGAATACAATTTCGACCTGGGCTACAAACATCTAATCCCAGACAGAACCGAGTGGACACAACGTCATGTCCTACAGCACGAATCGCTGCCAATTTTTACGGACGGGTCTAAAACGGAGGACGGAGTCGGTGCCGGAGTCTTCTCTGAAGACCTGGACATCCACCTCTCCTTTAACCTTCCAGATCACTGCAGCGTTTTTCAGGCCGAAGTCACCGCCGTCCGCCAAGTCGCTGCCTGCCTGTCGGTTAATACGATATCGAAATCAGATATTGTAATATACATCGACAGTCAGGCGGCCATCAAATCCCTTGCATCCAGCACTACTAGATCCAAGGCAGTGAAAGACTGCCGTGCATCTTTTAACGAGATAGCCGGTCAGTATAGCCTCACCCTTTGCTGGGTGTCGGGTCACTGTGGCATACCAGGGAATTGTGAAGCTGACGAACTGGCCCGACGAGGCTCTCCCGGTTTAAACAGCATAAGCGTCACCGACATCGAGGCGCCAACGTCTTATGTTAAAAACCTCATAGACACCAATGCGGTGAGCGAAGCCAACCATCGTTGGCACCAACTCGACCAGTGCAACACCGCAAGGCTACTCTGGCCGACACTAAATAAATCCAGGTCCATCGGACTTCTGAGGCATACGAGAGGAACCCTCTCCAAATTAGTAAACGCCCTCATCGGGCACTGTGCCATAGGAAGACATGCCCAAAGGTTGAGCATTCCCTACAATGACTTCTGCAGAAGCTGTATAGGGACGAGGAAGAAGAGGAGACCATCAGTCACTTCATTTGCACGTGTCCTGCACTCGCCAACATTAGGAAGGCTACATTGGGTGAATACCTTTTCAATGATCTAAACGATCTTAACAAGGCCTGCACAGCAAGGATTAGCTCCTTCATTCAGAGGAGCAAATGGTTCCCTGAGTAAGAGGGTGACCCACCCTGTTACTAATTTTTCGCGGTCACCAAAATGAATTTGACTTAATTGTCACTACCTGGTTGCAAATCAAAAAAAGAAATAATAATAATTACAACTGAAACAAGAAATAAACTCAAACCGCGATTATAGATAACAAAAATAGCCACAAAGAGGCTTTTCCCGGTACCTCAATCTGGGGTGGGTTCGTTTAGAAAATACCAAAAAAAACCTGAAACGTCGCCCGGAATACCAAAAATGGTTGAAAGGGTCGCGTGTCCCGAACTTTTCCCGGGAAATTTGTGGCAGAATCCTACCAGACTTTCGCACTACAAATTCCTACACCAACGAACTACGATAATGTTCACCACTTATCAAATCACTCTACTTATCTCTGTTTTTGGGATCCCACTCCTTCGTTCCTTTGTCTCTATGACCTGTCCATATATTTATCCTCCTCCTGATGTCCTTTATCCTTCTCTCCAGATCCTTCTTCCACTTTAATTCCCGTCTCAACTCGAAAACTTGTTCTTTTTCGTACGTTAATTTTATTCTATTTTCTTTTTCTTAACCTTTTTTTTGCTTTAATGAATTTACTTCGCACTTTTACTGGTCAACCAAGAAGTGATCTTCCAGAACTTTCATTGTTCCAGTTCGGTCAGCTCTCATTTCACACACATTCGTTCACCCATTAGTAGTGGAATCCCACTCATGGCGTGCAATGGACGCCCACCTACGTGTTGGTGGTTGTCCGCCATATTCCACTACCTTCAGTCGCTCAGCGAGCCAACGGCAGACCACATTCAGCGGCACCAGAGCGTTTTCGCCAAGGTGTGCGTGAGTCTACACGTTACCCCCTCGCTTATCTTCCATTCACTCTATCCACTCTCTCTTATCCCCATGATCCACCACTGGAAAGTTGGATTATTGAGTTGCGTGACCGACTTGGAACAATATTTTCATCCATTTACAATCTAATATACGTTTGACATTTCTCTTTGAAGTTCTGCCAAAGTGCAAAATAAACAAAACAACATGCCTTACGCGTTGTTAAATTTACTATTAAATTTACTATTAATCGGTGGAAAAAGACGTGACTGGATGCTCTCAACTATGACCCACGTCAGGAGGAGTATAAATCCCAGGACGACGCTACAATTACGCCCTCCCAGCGCGTGGAGTACAATGCAAAAATCCCATTAGACCCCAAAACAAAGTCAAGTGAGTTATTATTAATTTAGGAAACCGCGGATTTTAAACTTGTCTGGTGGAATCCTGTTCAGATGGGATGTAAGGGCTTGCCAGTCGCGGGTCATTCCTTACATTCTGTTACGCAGGATTTCTCCTTTTTATTGACTGGTTCGTTGTTTTCGTTTGTGTAGTGTTGACCAGTCTTCTTGTGTATCTCTGTTTCGATTCAGTGTTTGCCATCGTTTGTAGTGTTGTGCTGTCTTCCACGGGAGTGTCTTTTTATCGTGGCCGTCCGCCTACACTCCTCTGTTGCTCCTCCGCTGCTCCTACGACGGAGTAGAAAGGAAGAGCGTCTTCTTCCCCCTCATCGAACCTAACACCCCACCGTGTCAGTGGTGGTTCTGGTGCAGATGTAACTGTGTGGGCCGTCCACCCACACTTATCTGCTGCCTCTCCATATCGTTGGAGGTCACTCAGGCTAAGGCCATCCACCTTGCCGCATTGCTATTTGCCTCGCACGGTTACTTATGTGCGGACAACGTTGGGCCCATTCTGCCGAGTTGGTGTGTGGCACAAGGATTGGGCACTTTACTCCGGCTCTCGATCTGCCGGTCGGCGGTCCGCCTCTGCTACTTATCTCCACCTCTCACTTTTTCGAATCATCTCCACTCACGGGGTTGGGTACCTGTGGGGTGGTACCCTCGAGGTTCGGGGAAAGTGGCCCAAAGGCTGATGGGACCTTGGTTGCCCTCCACTTCCTATGACCTCGCAGATGCCACCCAATAGAAGAAGGGTACGGGGAGGGAAGAGAAGGAAAGAAGGTGAAATTTGTTGCGCGAAAATCTTCCGCAACAACCCGCCTTACACATCGGCAGCACAATGGACCTACTTCTGGTCTAAGTGCATCCTCATCGAGGGCCGGTTTCAACCAACCAACCAACCATCTGGATGTAGTCCAAAAAGCAACATTGAACGAATGGACAACAATGCTCCGGTCAATATTTTAAAAAGTCTCGCTTAAAAAGTGCTGGGTCACACAAATGCAACAACACTGGCATTTGATTAGCCCCAGTTATGAAGTTATCTGAAACCGAGAAGCCTGCCAATATTCACTGTGGTCGCACCGGCGAACTTTACATGCGGAACAGTGGAGATGCAGTAAAGTGGGAATGTTATGATCACACTAAGCCGTTGATAACACATATTTTCGTTTTGAGGAGAAGGGATGAACTAATTTTAATCAAAGAGTAAAATCAACAACTTTATATAAAAATCTAACACCCGATCCCCGCACCCTACTAGCTTCCCTCACAAACCGACACCAGCCGTGCTCCAATTTCTTTTTATTGCCATCCTCATTTTCATCATAATCACCATCAACATCAACTTTAACATCAACACTGTCACTGCCAATAATTGTCAATCAACTACACCACCTTTCCGCACCCTGTTAACCTACAACAGTGCTATAATTCTTTTGACGAATTTGAAGTCTAATTCGCTTCTTTATTCCCACAATGGTATACTTTTAACGCTCGTGGAAGCGACGGCGAGATTCTTATAGATACAACAAAATTGATTTCAATTCATCACGGTTGGGATAAGGTTAGATATCGAATGCAAACGCTAATTTGCATCTTCTGTAACACACCACCCAATGTCACTCGTTTGCAATTGGCAAAACCAGCACCAACACAAAAACAACCCCAACAGATAAAAGATGAATTGTAAATCTTAAGTGAAGCACAGACACAGCAGTCATGTGATGAGGAGTTTTGATGGTGGGAATTTGATTGGAAAAATCTTTTGAAGGCGACGGCTTCAAAAAGAAAAAAACACAAATTGTCGGGGGTAGAAAGCGTTTAATTCAATCAATCAATTAGTTGAACGACTTATTGACTTGATCGTTTTTTTTTCTCAGAATAAAAGTTTTCCATGTACATCTACATTTTATTCACGCAAGCGTGTGACAATAAGAACAGACGATGGAGCTACAATGACTCTGAATGTTTTTTTTTTTTTAAATTAAATTTTGTAGTTTAAACAGAAACGTGTAGGCCGATACATTTTTGGGAATGCATGTTTGAAAATGTTTAACTCAAATAAGGCCAGGAATTCCTTAATGAGTTCGTGGTTAATACCTGGGCATAATCTCTACTGCAATGTTTGTAAACAATCAAAAAATGTACAAGATTACGATTCTATTGACAAAAGAAATAGAAAACTGTCAATTAGAAAAATATGTTAACAAATAAAAATAGAATATAATGAAAAAACCGCAAAAGTTTCAGCGAACATCAAACGGTACAATATTAGGCAATCGAACGAAGAATTTATTGTCAAGTTGAAGATGAAGACATGTGGCATTCCCTACAACGCCCTTGCTTGGAGCTTCAAAAAGACACTATCAACATGGCAAAGAAATATGGTGGTGGACAGCTGAAGCTAAATCAGTGATAAGAGACAAGCAAGAGACAAGACTTTGCAAGATACACTCCGGAGAACTGTTGAGCTGATGAATTCTCCGAATATGGAACTACTCTACCTGTTATAAAATATGCAGTATAAATTATAGTGTGTCGGTGAATCGAACCTTCTTCACGAACAGTCCTTTTTTACATTTGAACGCAGTCATTCTGAAAACGAATCGCATATTTGCTACTGAATGCAATCATCATTTTGATTCTACAAAAATTGATAAATGCCGTAAAAGAAGGTTCGATCCACCGCACCGCCATTAACTAAAATTGTAAGTTTTAAAAAAACGAATGAGGCCAATATCTATGTAATAATATTATTATTTAGGAAATAAACCGAACAAGACGTATATTCGAGTTAAATTCATTTTGGACGGACCTATATATTTGCCAGATCATTCTGGGATGATGATGCATTTGCGGAAGATAAATCGATCTACTTCTACACCGACGGATCTAAAACCAGCGATGGGGTAGGTGGGGGCGTTTTCTCAGAAAAGCTAAATCTTAGCCTCTCCTTCCGTCTTCCAGATTATTGTAGCGTGTTCCAGGCGGAAATTTTAGCGATAAAAGAAGCCCTGTCGTGGCTAAAGAGGAATGTGATATCCTCACAGGATATCCGTATCTTCTCGGATAGTCAGGCAGCGATTAAGTCCCTGGACTCAGTCTCTTCAAATTCCATCGTTGCCCAAGATTGCCGCTCATCTCTTTCGGAGATGGCAGAGCAGTTCAACATTCACCTCTGTTGGGTGCCGGGACATAGAGACATTCCAGGTAACTGTAGGGCAGACGATCTCGCCAAAAAAGGAACCACTTTACCTCTTTTACCTGATAAAAGTTCTTTAGGAATACCAATCGCTACATGCAAACTCTTGCTCAAGCTATCAGCAATCGAGAGAACAAACCTTAGGTGGACATGTAGCAATACTTGTCTAGCGACTAAGCGAATCTGGCCAAAGCTGGATCTGCGACGCTCTAAGTGTCTAATCTCATTAAACCGACTGCCTATTAGCCCGACCATAGGTGTTATCACAGGACACTGCTTAATAGGCAGGCACGCCTCCAGACATGGCGTGCACTCAAACGACATCTGCAGAAGCTGCATGGACGAGGAGGAGGAGGAGACTGTACTTCACCTTCTCTGCACATGCCCTGCGCTCTCCCACAAAAGAAATCTCCATCTAGGGGACTTCTTGTTTAACGACACAAACGACTTAGCCAACACTGGCGTCAGAAGTCTTTCGCGCTTCATAAGAAGCTCCCATTGGTTCAACGAGCAGTGAGGGAATCCCCAGATCTGTGTGGTACCACAATGGACCTAATCTTGGTCTAAGTGTGTCGGCCTTAGCTGACAGCCACGTCAACCTAACCTAACCTACCTATATATTTGCCACGTCAACAACACTACCTTTGCTTTTTGAAAAAGGTTGCCTAGGTATACCAATCGCTACATGCAAACTCATATTTAAGTTGAATGCAATGGAGAACAAATCAATAGGTATCATTAAAATATTTAAATCTATCACTAGTCAGCAAGATCGAATTTATCTTCAATCTGACATTAATAGCTTCGCCAATTGGTGTGATAAAAACGGTTTATTCCTGAACCCTACTAAATGTCAACATATGACATTCTCTAGAAAGAATATACCTTCCACCTTTCAATATTCTTTGTCTCAACGTATTCTTTGTAATGTTGATAATTTTAAGGATCTTGGGGTTTATTTCGATCCCAAACTGGTTTTTGCCAAGCATATCAATTTTATTGTTAATAAATCTAATTCTATGCTGGGCTTCGTAAAAAGGTGGGCGAAAGAATTTAATGACGCATACGTTACTATGTCATTGTACAATTGTTTTGTCCGTCCGATTCTAGAGTATGCTTCACAAGTTTGGTTCTACAACATTCATTCAAATTGAATAGAGGCCATTCAACGTAAATTTATTCGATTTGCACTTAGAGGACTTCCATGGGATGATCCTTTTAACCTTCCTCCTTACAGTCAGCGTATTAAGCATCTTCAAATGTTACCCCTTTCTCAACGAAGGCTTAATAGCGATATCATTTTTTTACAGCAGCTTATATCCGGTCAAATAGATGCACCTGACTTGCTGTCGTCTATTGGCTTTAATTTTCGTGGTGGTGCCCATAATTTACGTAGTGTTGATTTATTGTTTAGCCCCCATCATAGAACGAATTATGGGAGGCATGAGCTTATTAGTCGCATGAGTAGAATCTATAATCTAAATGATCATGTGATTGACTTGCATGTTAGTAAAATTAAGCTAAAAAATATTTTGCGTAATAATGCTTTAATGTCTTAAATTGTTTGCATTATTTTGTGTCTGTGTTAGTATTTTGTAGGTACATAATTATTGTATTTTTAATTGTTTTGTCCTTACTAATACCTGCACTAAATGATGAGCCTGTGAGAGCACTTTTAGTGCCGGCAAATTTCTGCTCGTGATACGAGTAGTTGCTTGCTTTAAGCACTCCACGACACAGAACTGATAGTGTATAAAAAAAAACTGGACGCTGTCTCATAGGCAAGCATTCAAACAAGGCTTGGCGTATATTCAACCGATTTTTCGCATCGCGAGGAGGAGACTATTCTCCAACTTCTATGTAAATGTCCAGCTCTCTCCCAGGAAAAAAGAACTCTACTTGGGTGCTTTCTTCTACAACGAACTAAGCGGTCTAACTTCCATTACAAGTAACTTGCTCTTTATTAAAAGCTCTATTTGGTTTAACGAGTAGTGGAGGAAATCAGAAAAAAATTCCAGATCCACGTGGTACTACAACGGAACTCATGTTGGTCTAAGTGTGTTGGCCTCGGCTGGCAGCTGCATTAACATAATCTAACCTTGCAAGAAACTCCTAACCTTGCTAGAAACTCGTGAAGACAAAGTGCCCCCAAATTAAAGCAGTGTGTGGATGGCCTATATCTCGAGTTTCAAGAAATTTCTTCTTCGGTTGCTGATACGAACCAGACTATCCACGAACTGCGACAAACCAACTTGAAAACGGGCACAAAAATCTCCAAAATAACCGCTCAGAGAAGGCGAAATGCTCCGGAAATTCGTTCGCCAAAGTTCATCAACAATGCTCAAGGGCTATTTGTTGTGGATGACAAACAAATACCTACTACACGAGTCGCAACAGTATTGTCAAGAACTTCTAAATAAACAGTTTTCTCGAATATGCTGTTCAAGAGACTAACATTGACGAGGTACCCTTCCCCCTGAGTTCTGGAAAAAAATGGTCCAGTGGTCCCGCTCATGATTCTCATCTTCACACTGATGGGATGCGATCCAATGCCTAACCAGTGAAAATAATACTGCTATCTGATGACCAGTGTGTTTTGTCACAGGTAAATCTACCACTGATGCAATCCAAAGTGTATTTGGATTTTGAGAAGTCCTTTGATAGACAGCCAAGAGATCTGTTATGGGTGGCGCTTAGACGAACAATTCCAGGAACGTAAGTACACGTACAGGTGATCATGTATGAGGGAGTAAGGGAAATAGTAAAATGATAGAGGAGTTCTGAATCAAAGTCGGTGTACACAACCAAAGGGCCATAAGTACCTTGAAATCTTATAGCCATTATTTATTAGCTTGAAGTAAAAATGACGGACTCCAAAGTGAATGAGCTATTCTTTCGCTGACGATTAAGCCATCATGAGCGAGAATCAAACGACAGAATATCAAAAACGGTATTATCAATCAACGTTTCTATATAATCGCGAAAAGAGGCAGGCCTTAAAACTCCTGGATCACATAATTCCAACAACAACACCAGCAGTTGTTTCGCAATGTGATTCACAATCGGAATGCCTGAGAAGACTTTTGAGGTCAAATCAGCGAATCCCACAGGTGGACCAGTTGGAGCAATGAAGGTCAAATTCATGTTTGGCGTACGTGCCAATAGCGTCAGAAGTAAGTTTTGGTTCAATTCAGTACCGTGGGACGAAAGGCGAAATAAGGGCACAGGTCTTCATCGGCAATACTCCAACGGGAATAAGAATAACCATGACAGTGATATCTGTTAACCTCTAAAATGATTTTATTTCAGCGGCTAGAAAAGAGATTAAAGCTTGATTTGTAGTAGTGAAAAAAAAGTCAAAATCGAGCAAGGCATTTGATAAAAATTCCGTATATTCAGCCTCATCGTGGTATCCGTACGGAAGTAAGGCGACTAAGCGAAGAAATCTCTTTAAGGGAATTTAAACATTTAGGTGGCTGGGCTCAGCTTCTTCCTTTAATGACGGTGATGCTATGATCAGGATTAAAGGGAGCATAACCCTACCACTTAACTGCATCCCTACTAGTCCGCTTTCGGTGCTAACCGATTCGACCTCAGAAGATAATAACAGGCCTCCCAATTTTGATTCGCTTAATCGCTGAGGCCAATCAAATGCTGGTGTTGCGGCATTTGTGTGATCCAGGAGTTTTTAGGCCTGCTTCTCTTTTGCGTTTGTATTGGAACGTTGATTGATATTCCCTTTTTGAAAGGGTTCGTAGGATCTCATAGCAGTACTAACTCAACCGGTCGTGACCCATTTTCTTCGAGACAGGTTCTTTGACGTGAAGTCTTTCTCGGATCTTGGAACTTCTTATTCAAACAAGATTTTGCGGGTGGCAACAGTGCAGTAGTATTCGCTTACTAATTGGAAGGTCGTGTGTTCAAATCCCAGCCAAGTTCATTACTTTTAGTCGAATACATGAAAACTAGATCTCCCTAAGCAATTAAGACACCACCCGTGGAGAAAAACCCTACAACTGCACCCAAACACTTATTTCCATATCTCTCTATTCTTTCTAATAGTAAATAGCCCCAAAAAGTATGCAATGAAATACGATATTGCCAGGCGCCGCTTGCTGTTAAACACAAATGCTTACACTATGTTCTTAGCACTATAAGGGTCCTGTAACATGTACAGAAAAACCTCTTTAGCTTAAGCAAATTATATATAAAAAAAAAAAGATTTGTCAACTCAGATGCCTACTATTAATTAATTAAATTAGAATAACAAATTTGATCGAAATTCCCTGCTACTTATTGATACGCAACTAGTGGTGAAATCAACATTATGCACAACCCAATCTACCCTATCTATCTACTTATCCCTCATAGTATCAGTTAAATGCAATAAAAAACATAGGGGCGGGCTACAGTCCGCTTGGGCGAACTGTTGGATACCCTATTCTTATTCCTATATCTCATAAGTGGGCGTGACAAAAATTTAAAGGATTTTATCGAAAAAACTAAGCTTTTGTAAATAAAAACGCTCCCTAGCTCAAACTTTGGTTTTTCAATAAAATTGTTTTATTTAATTGTGGGCGTGTCAGTAGGCGGATTAAAAAAAATTTAAGTATGAGCATAAAGGGCACCTAGAGAGTATATACTATAAATTTCAGCTCCCTAGCTCAAACTTTGGACTTTCAAAAATAAAATAAAAATAATTGTGGGCGTGTCAGTAGGCGGATTTTGAAAATATTTACACATGAGCATAAAGGGCCCCTAGAGAGTATATATTAAAAATTTCAGCTCCCTAGCTCAAATTTTGGTTTTTCAAAAAAAATATTTTATTTAATTGTGGGCGTGTCAGTGGGCGGATTTTGAAAATTTTATGTCCCAAGCAGTTTTATGGGCCAAAGATCATATATAAAAAATTTCAGCTTTCTAGCTCAAAATTCAATTTTTTCCAAAATTTGTTTTATTTAATTGTGGGCGGATTTTGAAAATTTTATGTCCCAATCAGTTTTATGGGCCATAGATCATATATAAAAAATTTCAGCTCTCTAGCTCAAAATTCGATTTTTTCCAAAATTTTGTTTTTTTGAGTTTGTGGGCGTGTCTGTGGGCGGATTTCAAAAATTCTTAAACTTGATTATTTCGGGACCCTAGAGAGTATTTATGGTTAAAATTTCAGCTCTCTAGGTCCAGTTTAAAGGCCTAATTTTTGCCGACGGACGGACGGACGGACGGACGGACGGACATGGCTAGATCGACATTACTATCGATGCTGATCATAAATATAGTAACTTTTAGGGGTCTACGGGCAATATTAAGGTATGTTACAAACTATGCGTCAAAATTAATATACCCCTAGAATAGGGTATAAAAAGAGAAGAAGAGAAGGTGAGAACAAAAAATACATGCGCTCTATTGCTTACTCTATAAGGGTATGAAGGGGACAAACATCCTAAGCGTACGCTTATTATAAACAAAAAGGAAGATCTACAGAAACAGCTCTTCACGAGGTAGTGCGTACAATAGAAAAATCCTTACATTACAAAGAATACACCTTGGCCACCTTTCTAGACATAGAAGGAGCCTTCAACAATGTACACACTGAAGCAATTCTAGAGTCCCTGAGGTAGCTGGGTATAGAAAACCATCAAACGTCAATGTATTGTTTCCATGCTCAGCATGCCTTAGGAAATAGCAATATAACCAAATATGCCAGGAGGGGAACACCTCAAGGAGGAGTCATCTCACCTCTACTCTGGCTCCTAGTAATGAACAAAATCCTCTTAAGTTTAGACAGAGAAAGAATCAAGGTAGTCGGGTATGCGGACGATATGGTGATATTGGTTTCGGGGATGTTCCCCTCCGTGATTAAAAAATTATTAAAAAAACTGTACTCATGCTCTTCACCACCAAAACCAAAATACCTGACTTCACGCTTCCTCGCCTAAACGGCTCACCCCTATCCCTTTCAATCAGTGCCAGGTATTTAGGAGTTATCCTAGATCCTAAACTCAACTGGAAAATAAACATAGAACAACGGGTAAAGAAGGCATGCATTTTTATAGCCTTATATGCCTGCAGCAGAACCTTCGGCAAAAAGTGAAGCCGTGGTACGACCAATCCTCACGTATGGGTCAATAGTATGGTGGTTGGCTTTAAAGAAAAACTACAATAAAACCAAACTAAATACGGTACAAAGAACGGCATGTATAGGGAGCTCTACGGTCAACACCGCCAGACGGACTCACAGTCTTACTGCATGATTTATCTCTTGATCTACACAAAACAAACATAACAGCACACAGCGCGATCATACTCAGAGAGTCCGGATGCTGGACTACGAAACCCTATGTCCGAAAACCAGAATGTCTTTCATAAAACATTTCGTCGTTCAAATCCCCACTAGATCAGAAGCTAGATCAAGCTTCACTCAAACATAACACCAAGTCAAAAGATCGCTATACTTATTGACAGCCAGGCTGCCATTAAAGCGATCGCTTCAGTCACTATATCCTCTAAGTTAGTACTAGAATGCCATAATGAGTTGGCAATGATTGATAAGTTCAAGATTACCCTGATCTGGGTTCCAGGGCACAGTAACGTTTATGGAAACGAACATGCCGACGAACTGGCCAGGCAGCTCTCCACTGCTCATTGGCGGAACTAGTTCACATTCCGCTCGGAGCAGTTAAGGCAAATATCACCGCAGAATACCTCAAGAAAGCCAACCTCAGATGGAGCAGGCTGACTACATGCGTCATATCCAGGAAAATGTGGCCAAACTACAACAAGGCAAAATCAACTGACCTTCTATGTAGAACCCCAAAAGATATTTCAAGAACAACAGCGATCATCACGGGACACTGGCGTATAGGAGAGAGTATGCGGCCAAGCTGGACATCCCATACGATACCCACTGCCGCAGTTGCAGTCACTACTGAAAAAAAATCCTAATTCAGTTTTTATACACCTGTCCTTGCACCTTTAGCTAGGACCAGACTACGAACATTGGGAAGCCCTTTCTTCAATACTCCGAGAGGAGTATCAGGGAACTGATAACTTTCCTGAACTCCACAGGTTGGATTTAGTGTCTCCCACCAAACGATAATACCCAGGTTTACGTGAGTTTGTGGTAACAAAACGGCACTCGGTGCTAATTGGGTTTGTCTTTTCTTTATAAAACCCCCACACCTACCTATAATCAAAAATAATAATAAATTGTGTGTTGCAATTTCTGTTTATATGACTATCAGTAACATTGTACGATGGTCCTGTCCTGACTAGGTCTCGGTGATAGTGAAAATTCATTTAACGTCATTTATTCTATCGTATGTTGCCGATGTTGAATCTTTTACGTCAGAATTATCAAGTCTGACTAAATAAAAATGCACCTGAGAGTATAATTTCCACGGAAAATCTCTAACCGATATATTTAATTTAATTGCCAAAGCGTGAGATTTCCTTTTTTTTTTTGAGTGGGCGGTCTAAACCGACGAGTAAAAAAAGATGACGAACAATAGTGGGTGCCTTCGACACGTGGAAACCACTTGAAATGTTACAAAACCCACTCAAAAACTACACAAAAACAAAAAGGATTGCTATAGAAAGCTGGTCCGAAGATATTGCCAATATTTTGATATGAAGTACTCCTACTGTGATATGGAGCTTATCCTAATTGACGTGCATGACTTACTTCTTGGTACACATGCACCTTGAAATTGTGCCTACTATTATAACTTTCTGTATATTGACAAGAACCGAAATTCTTCTTCATTTGAGTTTACCCCCCGCCTACAACACCTATCATGAAAAGCACGCTGCGTGCTTCCAAGGACAACCAGATTTATGTTCTCTTCGGAATTCTGTAGGAATGTATACTTGGTTATCCTTTTCATTTAAAGGCAAGAAACAGGACCAATTACTTCATCCTTAATTGGATTTTGAAGAAGCCCCTGGCCCTAATAACTTAAGTCACATATGAATTTTATCTTTTTAAAGTAACCCTCTCAATACATGTATGTAAGATTCCCTGTGACACATTGAAGTAGAAAAAACCGCAGAATACGACACTTTCATTCAATAATCCGAAGCTTTTGCTCGCCTTTCTCATTTGAAAATAGAGAAAGAGAGAGAGAGACAGCTTACCAAACGAGAGAATTTACCTCTTCCCAGCTTAAATTCAAACCTGCGCTGTTTAAGCATTTCGTCCTTTCTAACAAAATGCACCACCACCATAATTTATTTTTCGACATTCTTTCCACTCCACCAACTATTATATCACCTTCCTGCTGCAGTCACTATAGTAGTTGCCCAGTGCAACACCAGAGCAGCAGCAGCAGCAGAATTAAAATTCGCACGGTAAAGGAAAAGCAATATAAAAAAAAAATACCAAACTTCAACAAGAGAACAACAACGAATACAATAACAATTGAAAAAAAAGAAAAACATTCTATCAAACTTTCAGAGCGACATTGTCAAAAAAAAGAAATTCCATTTTAGTATCACGAATGGACGCCACCAGAGCAGATCACCCAATAGAACAGTATTAGAGGTGCTCTCCGTCGTTGATTGATTTCATTTTTTGCATCTTCCTAAAACAAATTGCAAAAAACAAATCCAAATTAACATAAAAAAAAATAAATAAAAAAAAAACTTGTGTTTTAAAAAGAAACAAAGGGCTGCCTGAGGATACAAATCGTGGTTTCAAAACCTATCTGTAATTGGTCATCATCATCATCCAACATATCCCTCGCTCTCTCTTTGAAGTTATTCCAATTCCAAATGAGTGTGTCATGTAAAGAAGAAAAATATATAGATATTCTGAAGGTTAAATTCGCGACGGAGAAGCAAAGCCGGCAATAAATGCAAAAAGAAAAAAGGAAAAAAGAAACGTGTATCAAGTGTATCGAGGTGAATCTTTGTGAAAATTTCCAATTTTTCTTCATTTTCAACATTTACCGCAAGTGCTCCGGATCGTTGCTTCTTCTCCACAGATAACTCACAACATCTCTCGAGATATTTGCAGCAGGCAAACTTACCTTAAACCTAACCTAACCTATCTCTGTCTCTTCTCATTTTGCTTGTAATAAAAAATAGTAAGTCTTCTCTCTCCAATAGTTGAGTGTGCCCAGCTCCTATATCGCTGTCAACATTAATCCAATTTAATTAATAAAAATCAACCTAACGGCGCGTAACGTGTGTGTGTAGTCATAAATTACGAGCACTTGAGCAAATAATTAATAAAACACGCGGCCAGAATTTCTTAAAAAAAAATTGCTACCAAGAATTATCTAAAGTGCATTTGAAGTATACAGTATCGCATCTGTTGAGGTGTTATAAGAGAAATTTTAGATAATTACTCCCGAAGGGCATGGTCTCTAGCTTTCCTGCAATATTGATCAGTACCATTGAAGGGAATTTCTGAGCTGTAATAACCTCAGGAATACAAATACTCTCAGGCTCGCCACGAAGGTAAGTGTTTATTCCTTTCGAATATACCATTTTCAATTTCTTACACGATGAAGACACCCTCCGTAATATTTTGTGTCAGGGATGGCCGTCCTTGAAGCTGAGCCTCTTTTTTTCTCCTCTGAAAGTTAGAACCTAATCAAAGAATGATCTTTCTGTGGAATTTAGTATTCCATATGTGGAGAGGGCACGGTTGTATGAAAGCGTTGTTTTGCTACCCTCTCGCCGCTGATTTACTTGGTTTTGTACCAAGTAACTACAGACACTTAACTCTTTATTCCACGTAGATTGTATTCCACGAGATTATGAATAATTTATTTTGGTAGTTTAATTTTTTTTCCGGGATGAGAGCGAATTGATGCTTTTTAGGGTTGAGGTAGGTGGTAGTGAAAAGTTATTTTTTTTTCTCTCTGTCTCTCTCTCTCTCTCTCGGTGGGTCGATTTTCGAAGAGTATTATACCGTTGTTCATTGCTGGATGGTTCTGAAAAGTTGATGACGTTGATTCCTAATGAATTGCTTTTGAAACGCCGAGAATTGCCGTTACGCTCAGGTATTAGTAAGAAGAATTCGTCAAAGTGGAATATTATTGAGAATTCAATTCTACTATATCAAATCTCTGTGCTTTTATTGTAAATTGGGCGATAACCTATGTCAATTTTACAACGAATAAATGATCTTTCTATCTATCAATGGTTAGGGATATTAATTTGTATGATGATTGCAACTGCTGACATGTAGGGATAATTTATTTAGCAGTGAGTAAGATGCTTTTTGTGTTCAGCAACTCCAAACATTGTATAATGATTTGATAAATTGTCTTTGACAGCTGCGATTAGTTGGAACACGTGCGAAATTTGCAACCCTTAATGCACTTTGCACACATGACATTATAAATTTACAATATTACTAAAACTGGGGTGGCTTTAGAGAATTGATGTATATTTTCATTGCCTTCTTTCTCAACATTGGCAGTAACATTGCAGCTGCCAGTACCGGGTAAGGAAACGCAAGAACCACCCTTAATTCATTCGTGGAATGTTCATTGGCATATTTTCTCTACGAAATAGAGAGGCTGGTGGGAGGTAAACAATTTGTCAGAAAACAAAGAGGTAAGAGAACAAAAACGTCACTTTTCATTCAACGAGTTTTCAGGTGACGTTTATTTAGTCCTAAATTGAAGGACTTATTAACATGGGGGAATTTTTTCTTCTTTTCTTTTTATGTAGTAATGATGGGTTGAAGTAAGATACAGTTTATTATCACTGATAATTTATATGAACTTATGATTGCTATGCAAGTTCATATTACCGAACAATTCATATATTGGAACCAACTATATATTGGAAATAACTTATCTTCTATTTCTTCTTTTGCTCTATACTCAAGCGTTTATGTATTTTTTGTTAGTCACCTAAAGCCGTGCAATGATATTATCAAACTAGATTTTGTTTTATATTTTCTAACAAGAATTGACTTGGGCGTGCAGAAGAATAGTGCCAAAGAAAACGCAAGACAACTGCCTCGCCGAAATAACTATTTTTACTTCTACAAATGTTGAAACTCAACTTCATTTACATGAGCTCGTAGTACCTACAATAATTGTTGGAGTACCAGTTCATATAACTGAATTTCAGTACACAAATTTGGCGGTTCATATATTGGGTATAGTCCATTTAACCGAAGTTGAACACACTGTACTTAAAGTCGTGGGAGAACGCTAATAAAACATAACTTTTAAGTACGAATTCATTTTCATCGGACCTAGGAATTGTTATGAATCATATTTGAGTAGCTGAGAACCATATAATGGTGTTGTGATGATAGACCCTGTGTGAAGCGTTTTATGTACATTTCAAATTGACGGCCGGGGGATGGACATGACGAGATCGACATAACATTCGATGTTGATCACAAATAAACATACCAGTGCAAGGCGATTTCCAGCATTTCCAGATTGTCCAGCTAGATGCACATCTAGGTTTTATAAGTGCACCTAATATTAAACGTCTATAATAAATATGTAAGTATATAATAAATAAAAAAAAAATATTCGCAAGATGGCCAGGAATTTGAACAAATTAAATTGCCAAATATAAACAGTCATTTGCATGCAAACATTTGACATAATACCAGAAACTTGAAATTCAGATATTTCGGATGAGATGTCCTGTGAGATACACAAACAAACAGATACAACAAAATAAAAAGGACGTTAGGCAAGGCGGCTTATTTTATCATAAATTCTATTCCGGGGGCATGAATTTATCTGCACACATCACAGTCGGACTATGAGGGTCTACTTTTAGAAACTTCTTTGGTATTCAGCTACTCAGTTATTATTTAACAGAAATCAAAAACTCAAATAGTAATGTTTCTGTGAGCTATTAATAGATATGTCATTATCAAATATGAAGCAAAAAAAAAAAGCAAACCACAACCAAACGCAATAAATCACTGAAATCGAAGAGTGCCCGTTAAGGTATTTAACATAATAATAAAAACCTCGATATCTGCATCTGTTTTCAAACTTCTGTGAGACGATTTAACCTAGAGAAAAAAACCAAAGACATTGTTAGACAGAGAGAGGGGATTTGCCTTCATTTTTAGATGTTGTAGTGCTTGAAGTAAGTACCTCTCTGATGAATGTTTCTACGTTTCATATGTCTAAGGAATTAGCTATAGAATCGCACCAAATGTCGATGGGTGAAATTACCTTAAAAAATATACTTTGATTGATAACCACAAATCCATATCTCACCTACCAAAAGTTGCTCGCAAGTGTTGTGAATACATTTTCAATCTGGGCAAATCAAATTTTTAGATTTTCCAATAGCTATAAGTTAATAAATTCGGCCCATTTTAACGCGTGGCTTACTACTAAATTATTATTTTCAAATCGGCAGACTTTATACTGACTGTTTGGGGATGAAATTTTATTAATTTAAAATTAAGTGGTTTTTGTGTGACGAGACACGCGGAGTTAGGCTTTTCCGTCAATTGATATTGGCCTATCTTCCGTCAGCCCTCACTTCACGTGGAAGCAATGACAAGTTGCTGTTGGGCATGCAACGATTCAAAGTTTATTAATTAGATTTTCTCAAATTTCTCATACGAGTGTTCGTTCAATGACCTAAACTATAAATAAATTAATATCTCGCCCGATTTTGATTAACGCGATTGGTAGCCGCTTAGCTAGCAATGTGGATAAGGTCATTAATCAAATTAATATATGCTGTCACTTATGACGAATTATTTGCAAAAGGTTTCGGGGATTAGTTTTGGTTACGGACAGATCTCTCATATACCAGTTCCTATAGTGCGGCATTAATTTTAAGTTTGTCTGTTTGAGTATTTTGTTTTAAAATTGAAAACATATATAAGGCATTAACGGCCCATACAGGGTCTAGAGCCTATCCTCTCAAACCATTTGCTTGTGCAAAGTGGAAGAGACCTACAATTTTTGAGCCGAGTCCGAACAGAAAATTTGAGAAGCTTCTCATGACAATTGATACTCTTGGATGTTTGTCAGGCGTTTTTAAGAGGTGGGGCAGTGAAAATAATCTTAGATGTTACTTGGACCCTTAACTAACGACCATACCACGTCGAGTTATTCGGTTTTCGTCAGATCACCGTAATTAAACGACGTTGGGCGCGGTTAGTACGTAGATGGGGTTTGAGAACAACCGCGTGTCGTTGGAGTTTAGGAAGATAATACATGTGATATCACAATGGACCTAAATTGGTCTAAGTGTGTCGGCTTCTGCCGACAGCCACATAATCCTAACCTGACCTAACCTACTTGGACCCGGCGGGATTTGAACTTGCGATCTTAAGATTAGTACATAGTTCAAAACACAAACCTCTGCGACCAATTTGTTTGAAAATCGAAATCGTGTTGGTCAACAAATGCGAATAGCGATTCCAAGTGAATGTTTTACTTTTTAAACAAAATTTCATTATTTCGGACTCGGTCTTATTTAGCCCAATCATTGCATCCGGCGGATTGAATTCGACATATCATAGAAACCGTCGGATGAACTACAATACCCGTCCGCCAAACCTCATTACCGAAAAATGCTCAATGTACCGCCGTCGTCAATAGCGTATGACTCCAATTTAGAAATGTGGTACGAATGCAAGAGGAATCAGATACAAACTCAACTATAGACGGCAGCATTACCACTCTTTTGCGAAACAGCTGAAATTCGGTGAAGCTTAAATGTAATTTTATCGAAAGCAAGTCTCAAATTTACACTTTTTCTAATTTTTACTTTCCCAATCGATTTGCCTTTTTACTTTTGACCCCTTATAAGCGAATTAGTATGGATGATTGGGGAATGGTAGATTTGTTTGATGTTTGAACCCTTTTTTAATATCTAAGCTAACCCATTGACGACATCAGCAGATACTACTCTGTTTGACATTTCTAAATTGCGAGGGGAACAGCGATGAGATTCCGGTTTTAGTTAATTGCATTAATAACATTCTGCAGCATTTAAAGGAAAGATCTAAAGTCAATTGATCACATGAAAAACTAGGAACTGCTTTAATTGTCTACAAATTATGTAAATCCATTGCTTTCGTCTTAACGGTGGTTTTTGTATGGTTCACCATTACTTAGAATTATGGGCGAGTTTTTTTCTTTAAAATCAAAGTACACATTTTGTAATTGTAAACGCTTTCAGTCGTATTAATAAATGCAAATTACGGGTGAATTATTTTTTATCAATGAGATAAATGATAAATATTATTAATAAACATTGTTTGAAGTTAATTGACTTTAATAAGATGCAATTGACTAATTACTAATACCGAAGTAGGTGAATGGGGAGTAGTGACAGTAGGTTTAAAGAATCCAGTAGGGCGCTGCTATTGCTGGAGATCAGTAAAAGTGTGTTTTCCTATGGATTTGTAATGCTTTCATTGACTTTCCAAAAAAAAGTAATAATAATAACAATTCAATAGTAATATCAATTAATATGTAAGGAGATTTTTCTTTAAACAGTTTCAACTATTAATAAGATCATTTTATTTCCTTGTAAAACTTGAGTTTCTCTTCTTCAATTTATTTATTGAACTCTTTCACTATTCATGTCCCGTATTTGACAGCCATATTTCCATGTTGTCCAAAAAATATTGGCTGTTTTCAAGAATATGTTTTTTTTGTTAAAGTGTGGATTGTTTGTTTTAGTTAATTGGTTCGTTCATCACGCTGAATTAAGGAGTCTCTTCTTACATATTGAAGGTATGATGTACAATTTCATATCGACGTTATTGCCTGACATAGTTCAATAGTTTTGACTGTTAGTTGTGAGATTGTGTCAATGAGTGTCTTGGAAAAAAATTTCTTCAAAGAAACCGCCTACAGCGTGCAATAATCCAACGATGTTCGATGTACGGAATTGGACTATATGTACAACATAAACTAAGCCAGCTTCACACAGGCTACAGAGAAACACAGAGAATCAAAATCACCCCACAAATCTGCGCAAATGACGCAGGTTGTATAGTCAACTTGAAAAAAAGAAACGAAAACGAAAACAACCCTTATGTTAGCTGCGTATGTGAAAAACAGAATGCGCGCTCGGATTTAGTTGCTACGAGTAGTAACTAAATTTAACGTTAAAATGTCGATTTGCTTTTTTGGGCCACTTAAAATTAATAGATCGACACAATCTTTGTCTTGAATTGTTGCTTATGAATTATTAAACTAATATGTCACAAAAAATTGAGAAATGAAACATAAAATTGGCTAGAAAACAATTTCATTAACCCATTTATGCCCATTGGTGCGGTAACGCACCAAAATACATAGTTTTCATTTTTTAATTTTAATTTTTTTTTATTACCCCTAAGTAGATCGTTAATGGTTAATTTAGCTTTGCAAATAGTAGGCTTTATCATTTGCGTCATTACAAGTTCATAAAAGTGCTGAAAATCTCAATCTACATTTTTTTTTTTTTTTTTTTTTTTGTAAGAGGGTAGGTGAAGATCTTCCAAAGACACTATGAGACACATAGTAGTGTCAGATTTTTACTGACTAAAAACACCTCCCTTCGATAGATTGATGGATACTGCAACTAAGATATAACTTATCAAGCAATTTTTCTATCACGAAATAATAACTTTTGACAGGTTACTTTCCAATGAAAGATCCTGCATGTTCCGCAATTTAGGCGCGGTTAATCTTATCTTGCCAAGTCGAACGGTTTCGTTCTTTGTAGTCGGCGCAATAAATTGCTCTCATCCAAGATTTGTCGGACTGTATTGTTGGTATGTCCGATTAGTCGGTTTCTATGCTTTCTCGCGAAGCTTCTAGTTTCAGCTTCGATTGTTGGAATTCCGAGATCCCTGTGGATATCGTCGTTTCTAGTATACCATGGTGCTTGTACAATTTCTCTAAGCACTTTATTTTGAAAAGTTTGTAAAATATTGGCATTTGTTTTCTTGGTACAACCCCAAAGTTGTATACCGTAGGTCCACACCGGCTTTAGCACTTGCTTGTATAAAAGCAGTTTGTTCTCGGTACTGAGCTGGGAATGTTTTCCGAGTAACATAGCAAAATGGCAGAGTAAGTAAAAATCAACAGTGAAAAGTATATAATTTAAAATTATTTGTTGAGATAAAATATACCCAAATATATCAAAACAATAATAGGACAATAAATGTAATTGTGGAACATGTTACAACAAATGAAATTAGCATGGTGCGTTAACGCACCAATGGGATATGCGGGTGAATGTCGCTGTTTTATTCAATGTAGGCAAAAAAGTCTTACGGTGTTAGAAATTTTCGAAATTGTCGAAAACTTAACCGACGATGATAAAATTCCGCCAGAAGATGATTACCCTACCGATGTGGAATCAGGAGAGGAGGAAAATTTGGATACCAACCGACTGGGCTGGGCTGTAAGCAGCTTAGAGCTTATGGAGAAATTGAGTTTTTGACTGAAAATGACTATGTAGAAGCTATTCCGGAAGTACCTTGTGGATCAACAAAAGCCAAAAAAGTGATTCAGGAATGGAAAAGTGGAAACGAATATAGTCTCCCACTCAACAGTCTGATAAATATCAATGGTTTTGCTGAAAACAGTTATCCTAAGCCACTTATGTTATCTTCGGAGATAGAGTTATTTGAGCTTTTTATTGATAAGGAAATCATCGATCTCATCGTTCAATACTTAAAGTCATATTCCCTGGTAAAAAGGAATAACATTTTTGATGTTGATCTAGATGAGATCTAGAACGAATGTTTTGGGAAACTCGCGAAGATTGCCATAATGACCTAGTTGTCGAGGCAATGCGCAGAAATAAATTTGAAAACATTTTCTCAAATTTATATTTCGTAGATCCAAACACTCAATACCCTCCAACAGATAAAATGAAAAAAGTAAGAGAAATAATAACAGAAAAATTAATAAATATACATATATTTCTAAAACATATGTCTTTTATAGCATTTAACAGGTAAGGCCATTGATCGAACACCTAAATAAGAAGTTCTTAACTTATTGCCCAATGGAAAATAATATATCATTCGATGAATCAATGATTCCATATTTCGGCAAGCATAGTTGCAATTTATACGAAACAAGCCTGTCCGATTCGGTTATAGGGCTTGGGTTGCTGCATTGAAATATGGATACTGTCTACAGTTCCAAGTATATCAAGGAAAAAGCCAAGATCGAGAACTTTCTTTGGGTTTGGGCGTGTCGGTGGTTCTTGATTTTAGCAAAACAATGGCAAAGGAATTGCCTTCATCTAAGTTTGCATTTTTCTTCGAAATTTTTTTTTCAAACCCCGACTTGCTTGCTAAATTATCTTCCATGAACTTCGGTGGAACAGGGACTCTACGTGAAAACCGGATCAAAAATATATCTTTTGAAGAAAAAAAAAAACAGTTTTAAAAAAGGGAAAGATGCTATTTTGATATCTATTACGACAAAAGAAACTGCGAAATTCTGACTCGAAAAATATCTTTTCCTTATAGGTATGAACCTAACACGGTGCAGACTATGCAAAGTACATACAAACAAAATATGTGGTCACTGCAAAATAGCACTCCATGACAAATGTTTTGCGGAATACCACCACCACAATTAAGAAAAGACTTGCGCTATAAGAAATTTAATTACTATGTTTTTTTTTTTTTGTATTTACCTATTTATTTTATTGGGAGCTTATACAAAGTAAGATATAATATCTTTTAAATTATTGCTAAGTTAGAGTCGAACCTAATAACTACATACTGATAGTAACAATTCGTGGTCAGAAATAAAATGAAATACATAAAATATATATATTATATATATTTTTTAAAGCCGCTGCACCAGTGGCCGCGTTAACGCACCATTCTTAAGACCGCGATACATCCAATACTACTAAAATAAAAAAATATTTTTCTTCGCAATCGTTTAAGCTCATTCGCTACTATGTGGAATCTGCAAAAACTTTGCACAAAATAAGAAAAAATATAATTTGGGCATATAAGGGTGAATTTGTCTGTACGGAAAATGTTTGCTGTTCAACTTCTCAGTCAATTCACAGAAATGATACAAATCGTTCCTACGATGTGTTCGTTAGGGTGGGCCGATTTTTTTTTTTTAAGTTGTAATACTGCGAAAAAGTTGCTAATAGTAGAGACTAAAAAAGGGAAAAATAAGAAAAAAAATCGGTTAATATCTTCCGGTCGCGCATGAGCTTTAAAATTTGCTGAAATTTGGAAAAAAATGTATGTTTAAGATATTTTTTTTTATTACTAAACTTGGTAACATATGAATGTAATAGTTATATTCGACTCTTACTCGAACCGACAATGATTTAGAAAAAAAAATGGTTCTAATCGGTCAAGGTCTTCCGCTCGCGCAACTACTCTCAAATTTTATAAATTTTCGTACAAAATCACATAAAATACCTGCTACTGATCTAAGGTTTGTTTACTTATTACGAGTACATGGAATAGGAAAAATTAGAGGGTTGGACTTGATTGAAACAAAGAAACTTAATAAATCATTGGAAAGGAAATGGCGTGCCATCCATTTAACTCTGGATGATATTTCAAAAACCTCGTTCTCACAATCATGTGTAAATGTTGTCGAAACTGAAAATGAAAACCAAAATTCTTCTAGTAAAGAAAGCGATAACGACCAAGATTTTAAAGTGTCCACAAAAGTTTCCTCTAATAATAAAAAACATAGGGACGGGCTACAGTCCGCTTGGGCGAACTGTTGGATACCCTATTCTTATTCCTATCCCTCATAAGTGGGCGTGACAAAAGTCTAAGTATGGTTAAATTGTTAAGAACGCTCTACATATTTTGTTATATAACATTTAAAGGATTTTATCAAAAAAAACGCTCCCTAGCTCAAACTTGGGTGTTTCAATAAAATTGTTTTATTTAATTGTGGGCGTGTCAGTAGGCGGATTTAAAAAAAATCAACACATGAGCATAAAGGGCCCCTAGAGAGTATATATTAAAAATTTCAGCTCCCTAGCTCAAATTTTGGTTTTTCAATAAAATTGTTTTATTTTTTTGTGGGCGTGGAAGTGGGCGGATTTTGAAAATTTTATATCCCGAGCAGTTTTAGGAGTCATAGATCATATATAAAAAATTTCAGCTTCCTAGCTCAAAATTCGATTTTTTCCAAAATTTTGTTTTTTTGAGTTTGTGGGCGTGTCTGTGGGCGGATTTCAAAAATTCGTAAACTTGATTATTTCGGGACCCTAGAGAGTATATGGTTAAAATTTCAGCTCTCTAGGTCCAGTTTAAAGGCCTAATTTTTGCCGACGGACGGACGGACGGACGGACGGACGGACATGGCTAGATCGACATTACTATGCTGATCAAAAATATAGTAACTTTTAGGGGTCTACGGGCAATATTAAGGTATGTTACAAACTATGCGTCAAAATTAATATACTCCTAGAATAGGGTATAAACAGATGAGAATTCAGTTAAAATCTACTGCATTACTGAGCGATCGCTATGGAGTTTCTGATCGCGCTACTGCTGCAATCGCATCAAGTGTTTTGCACGACTTTAGATTAATTACCGATTCTGACGTCTCCCAGGTTATAGACAAAAACAATACAAGAAGAGAAAAACAAAATGTTAGGGCTGAACTGTGTAGTAAATCTGACGAACTTCCACTACAAGGTCTCTATTTCCATGGGAGGAAGGACGACACTTTAGTTGTAGATACAGCTCATTCGAAAAGGTTCCGCAGAGTACAAAAAGAAGAGCATTACTCGCTAATTCAAGAACCTGGTTCAGTCTACATCGGACATGTTACGCCCGCTTCTAGAAGCTCTTCAGACGTTGTCACTTCTATTATTTCCTATCTGTCTGGTCGTGGGATTTCTCTTGATGTGATGGCACTGCGGTTAATACAGGTTGGAGAAACGGTCTGATTTGCCGAATCGAAATACATTTGGAAAAACTTTTACAATGGGCTGTTTCGTCTTCTCCATTTCAATGAACTCCCGTTTCGACATCTGTTTCAATACCTAGATGGTAAATCTACGGGTCCAAAACCTTTGAGAGGCGAAAAGCTAAGTGACTGTGAAAACGTCCAGTCATTGGTTTCAGGAGTATTGACTGTCTGATCCCGGCAATAGACAGAAATATACAAAGTAAAGATCAGCAATATCTACTCGATATTTGTACTGCAATAAAGTCGGGAATCTGTAAAGAGGATTTGGCCTGACCCCTTGTCACACTCGAGGTGGTTGACAACAGCAAATCGAACTCTCAGATTGTTCTTAAGTGAAGAAAGTCCCACACCTCAACTTCAAGAAGTAGATATATTTATTTTGAACTCATACATGCCAATGTGGTTTAGAATTAAGACAAGTAAATACTTCACAGAGGGACCAAATATTGTGTATGAATCAATACAATCTTCAAGATACCTACCTGATGTGTTACGTAATATTGTCGACCATGTGATAAAAACGAAATGGCTTTTTCGCCCATCCAGAACATTTAATGTTAACCATGGCACAATACAATACACAACACTTAAGAGAGCTCGGACTTCGACGAATTCTAAAGGCGGGACAGATAGATCAAAAAAGAAAAACTATCACGGTTATGCCGCCAAAACTGAATTTCAGCGCTCAAGATTACTCTGAAATTATAAACTGGATGGGCTGTGATTTATCCATTATTAAAAAATATCAGTGGCGATGAAATTAAATCACATATTCAAAGCAGCACATTCCCTAATTGAGATATAACATTTAATGCATTCTCAGTCCACACACAAGCAGTTGAACGATGTGTGATCGTTACAGAAGCTTCAGGAAAAGTTTGCGGAGCAGAGTCTAGCGATGGGTTTATCAGAGCCACTCTGCTGTCAAGGTCAACAATGCCAAACTTTGACCATAAATCAAATTTCAAAGTTCCATCAGCTAAGAATGAATGAGACCCTAGATGATCATGATCAATTGTTTCACATGAGTTTCTTGGACTTACGACTCTTCACACAAAAACTTTAAATAAAAAAAAATGTATTTACAAATATATAAACAATAATATTGGTCTAAAATAAGTTTTGTTTTAAACATTGTATTCAACAAAGAAAACCAAAGATAGCAACGTGAGAGTTGTTAGTATTTTTATCCTCAAACTGTGGTTTATCTTGTATTTTTTGCGCGACCGGAAGATGTTGATGGATTTAAAAATGTAAAAGCATTATTTTCTATGGTAATAATAGATAACAATTGGAGCTGTTACATTCGGTAAGAGGATAATTTAAAAATATTAAAAATTATCGTAAAAATGTGAATTTTTTCAAATGTTGCCAAACTTTATAGCTCATTCGCGACCGGAAGGAATTAACCGATTTTTTTTCTTTTTTTTCCCCTTTTTAGTCTCTACTATTAGCAACTTTTCCGCAGTATTACAACTTAAAACAAAAAAAAAAAAATGTCGGCCCACCCTAGTGTTCGTTTCAATGTGTTTACTGCTCCACTTTGTACGTATTGCTATAACTGGGGCCTTAGTTCGGTTGCATTGTATCGTGTATTGTGCAATGAACTCCTGAACTGAAATTAATGAGATTGTGAAGTTGCTACCTTACTTTAGTTCACTTGTCAGATCTCTTCCTTGAACTAGTTCACGAACTAAACTACGTAAGTCTATCTGATAATCAGTTTGTAAGCTTTTCTACAATCTCGATATGTTTTATAAATACCTTTTCTATTTCTATTCGTATTTATTTTTCTGTAATTTTACCATTTACATCCCCAAGAGCTCAATTAGCATTATCAAACATTTCCTTAAATGCAGCTTTGGTATATAGAAAACACATACACTACAGTTATTTTGTTTGTACGTAATCACAATTGCAGTTTTGTACTTTCCTTATTCTTACTGCAAATCAACACATCATTTCAATATGTAAGGGTTGTAATTATTGTGAGTCTACTTTTTGCTGCGTTTAAAATAAGTATCTTCGGTCAATATTTTGCAAGTTTTCATATAAGCACATGCAGTAGGTACGTAAATGAACTTTATATTGCAGTGGAAGGCAGAATGCTCATTCTAATGTTCGCGCTGTTGCTATAGTAACGATTATGTTGATTTTAACCAAAGCCTATTATAGCGGCCTCAATTTAACGAGTCGCACGCAAATCGTGCAGGTAAAATCACCCAAGGCTAGCTGAGCAGGAGTACAACATATGTACATTGTATATTATCGTCTTCGTAGTTTTCGTATTAGTCAAACAATTCGGGGAAAAGCAGACACATTAAGGGAATATGTAGGTACTCAAAAGTTAAAAACTTTATATAAGATTGATGACATGTTATCTGTCACATTATTTTCGCTGAACTTTAATCAATATTTTTCAATTAAACTCCAGTTGCCTATTAGTGTTTGCGAAAGAGTGATGCATGGATTATAAGACAAGGTTTATCAATTACAACTTATGCCTAAATGTAGGCTATTCATTTTTACAAAAGGCTGAAGAACAACAAGTGAAGTATATTTTTGATGTGCAAACCTCTATACCGGAGTCATTAGGATTTTACGTTGCTGAAGTGAATAGCGATTTTTAGGGTTCCGTAGCCAAATGGCAAAAAACGGAACCCTTATAGATTCGTCATGTCTGTCTGTCTGTCCGGCAATGTCACAGCCACTTTTTTCCGAAACTATAAGAGCTATACTGTTGAAACTTGGTAAGTAGATGTATTCTGTGAACCGCATTAAGATTTTCACACAAAAAAAAAAAAAAAAACAATAAATTTTGGGGGTTCCCCATACCTAGAACTGAAACTCAAATTTTTTTTTTTCATCAAACCCATACGTGTGGGGTATCTATAGTTAGGTCTGAAAAATGATATTAAGGTTTCTAATATCATTTTTTTCTAAACTGAATAGTTTGCGCGAGAGACACTTCCAAATTGGTAAAATGTGTGTCCCTCCCCCCCCCCCCCTGTAACTTCTAAAATAAGAATGGAATGGAATGATAAAACTAAAAAAAATATGTGATGTACAATTGTACATTACCATGCAAACTTCCACTGAAAATTGGTTTGAACGAGATCTAGTAAGTAGTTTTTTTTAATACGTCATAAATCGTAAACCGCAATTTACCTTTCATTCAATCAACTCAAATATAAAAAAAAAACATTTAATTTCATAAAAAAAACATTATGCGTAAACCGTGTACCATTATTTTCTAATAATAAATCTGTAATAGGTACCTAAGTAAATAATAATTATATTCGCGCGGAACCCTTCATGGGCGAGTCCGACTCGCACTTAGCCGCTTTTTTTAATGACACACTCTCGTCATAACTCCTTTGCTTTTTATTAGAATATTGGATTAATTACTTGACGGTGGAGCCATCATAAGGGAGGATCAAATGCCGTAGCACGAGCACTTGATGTAAGGGTGTATTTTTGGGAAAGGGGGTTTGGTATCTGTTCTCTATTCCACTCCGACCTATTCTAATTATTTATCTGGGATCTATGATCAATAGACAGCAACTTGTGATGACGACCTGTGATGAGGACCTCAATGAACAATGGCAGGCCTCGCAGTTTCGAATTACTTCATCACTGATGTCAATCAAATGCTAGTGTTGTTGAATTTAGTGTTAGTCAAGAGTTTGTAGGCCTACCTCTTTTTAACGATCCCGACAACTGGATGCCCCTGTTTTTATACCCTATTCTAAGGGTATATTAATTTTGACGCATAGTTTGTAACATACCTTAATATTACCCGTAGACCCCTAAAAGTTACTATATTTATGATTAATGATGGGCGCTTTCGAATGATTTAATCGATTATAATCGATTCTTGCAATATCTCGAGATGTCTCGATTCTTCATTTCAAATCATTCGAATGATCTCTGGCATGCGCTTGACTCGACACTAGTGCAAAATGTCTCACACACAACTACTAAATAAAACACAGAGAACACACTTTCCCGCAAGCACATACCAAGTCAACCTATTCTTCGCAAAGCAAATGTGATAAAAACCTTTTGAGTGTGTGTTTTCATTCGAATAAAATGATGCGCAACTACTCCAAGTCCCATAACTCGAATGAAAAAAAATAGTAACATTCGGGAAGAAAAAATCAAGAACTTACTTTTGCTTTAATTTTAGAACAAAATGCCTCATCACAACTACATACTTAAACACCGAACACACTACCCACAATCACAAAGCTCTTGACTCTTGAGTGTTGACGGTGAGTTTGTGTGAGAAGAATACCTGTTTCTTTATTATTTAAGTATGAAAAGATAATAGCTCATATTCTCATGTGGTCTGTGTTTTTGATTCGAATGATAAGCAGCTGCCTTTTTCGTACTCGATCTCGAATGAAAAAACAGCAGCATTACTATTTAATTTATAATTAGTTACTACTCTTCGAAAGAATCGACATTCGAGAACTTTTATATGGATTACTACTTCACTCGAATAATGTTTGCTCAACTGATTGAATTTTCGTTGGCTTTGTGTTAGTATTAGTAATTGTTTTCTGTTGCTGTCTCCTTTTGCGAAACTTGTGTTGTTGTTTGTTTTTAAATCTCGAGTGATCATTCGATTATTTAGATCACTCGAATACTAATATCTCGATTCTTGGAATCATTCGATTATGCCCATCACTATTTATGATCAGCATCGATAGTAATGTCGATCTAACCATGTCCGTCCGTCCGTCCGTCTGTTGTCAAAAACTAGGCCTTTAAACTGGGCCTAGAGAGCTGAAATTTTAACCATGTACTCTCTAGGGTCCCGAAATAATCAACTTTAAGAATTTTTGAAATCCGCCAACAGACACGCCCACAAACTCAAAAAAACAAATTTTTCGAAAAAATCGAATTTTGAGCTAGAAAGCTGAAATTTTTTATATATCATCTATGACTCCTAAAACTGATCGGGAGATAACATTTTCAAAATCCGCCCACAATTAAATAAAACAATTTTTTTTTAAAACCAACATTTGAGCTAGGGAGCTGAAATTTACAATATATACTCTCTAGAGGCCTTACTTTACTTTTAAATTCATTTTTATTAATTATTAGCTTATATCAACTTATATACTAGACAAAAATGAGTAAATCTAACTTAAAATTAACAGGATACTTATTCTAGATTATTGATCCTTATGCGGACGCCCTAAACTTAACTCTATCTTATAATTATTGCCTTTCGGCCTAAAAACTATTTTACGAACTAATCTTACATATTATGTTTTCATCGAGAAAATTTTTAAGAAAACTCGGCATCTTTATCAAATTTTATATTTTTATATAAAAAAACAAATTACAAACTACCTACTCTACTTACTTTAACTACTTAACATATTCTAACTATAATTAGGATTCTGAGCACTCGTTGCATTACGAGACAAGTGGTCAAATTCCCAATTGCTTTCCGAGCGCCTGGCAGTCGTCAACGTGCACACGCGCCGCCGTGAGCTGACTGATGCCTTACAGAATCAATCACCTCCCGGAAGCACCACCACAAGTTGGCGAGCCCGGCCCCTCCCAGAAACGCCCTAGCTAACTTAATCTATCTTACAAACTAAGAGGATGTTACCTAGAGTAACGCACCGTCTTGGGAGGGCATGTTGAACCCTCCACCCTCAAAAAGCCACCAAAATTCGGCAAATTGCTTTTCTGTATCGAATTTATCCCTCTCCGCTATTGCGGTACTAAAACGGAGGAGCTCATGAGCATTGGCGACGTCCTCGCCGCGGATGAGCCGCTTATCTCTCGCACTGCGGTAGCGGTGGTATAATACCGGGATACCATCCCTCGTCTGTACCAGCCCTTTTGCATCAATATGGATAAATGCCTCTGGCGGGATAAAGCCAGACCGGAGTGTACTCTCAATGTACATTTCATTGGGGTAGTAAGCCCCAAAGATCAGACTATTGTCGCTGGCCATCGCCCTTGCAACGTGCCTTCGAGTCACCTTAATGAGGAAATTGTCAATCCTATTCAACTGAGCCCCATCGTATAGGACCTTGTTGGGATAGTATTTTATATAGTTGGATTCAGGCGTTCGGAACAACCGGAGACAGGTCCTAAGACATTGTCTCTCCAACACCCGAATCTTTTCCATATAGCTAGGCGCTATATTAAACCATAATGGACAACCATAAGCGATGATCGGCCTTATAAGGGCCACGTAGCAAATGACCTTCACTCTGGAGTCAAGTTGACTGCTATGAAACAGTCTCCTTGTCAGAGCATAAGCCTTCTTGGCCCCAGCAAGACAAGCAACTATATGTCTATCGAAATATAGATACTGGTCAAGCCAGATACCTAGATATCTAACTGCGCTTCTCACCGCCAATGGCTGCCCATTTTGTCCAATAATGGCCAATTTTTTCCAGTTTTTTCTGGTATCCCTAGAGGCCCCAGCCAATGGAGTTCTGAACAAGATTGTTTCCGTCTTCTGAAAGTTGATTTTCAACTTCCAGTCGTCGCAATATCGCTTAATTTGATCAAAGTCACGCTGCAAAAGGATATTAATGACCTCGATTTTAGGACCTGATCTGTATGCCACCAAATCGTCGGCATACGCTATAGCATGTCTGAGTGAACCCACCAGATCACTCGTGTAAATGTTAAACAGGATCGGAGAATTGACCGCCCCCTGCTGTAAACCGTTTTTAATTTCAAAGACTCTGCTCGAAGTCACGTTGCCACATTTGACAACGAACTTCTTTCCCATAAGCATATTATAAATTACATATAGCAAAGGTTTGTGCATCCCCCGCCTGGTCAACTTGTAGAAAAGTCCCTCTAACCATACGGTGTCGAAAGCCTTCTCAAAATCAACCAGACAAGCACCCGTGCATTGGCTCTTGCATTTATTCCACTGAATGTCGGAAACCAGTTTCGACGCGGCATGAATAGTGTCATGCCTCGCCCTGAAACCAAACTGGTTGTCCGGAATTATGTTATTGTCCTCGACCCACTTTAACAGAGCTCTATTGACAACCTTTTCAAAGACCTTGCTAATATTCGGAAGCAAGCTAATTGACCGGAGATTGGCAGGGTTCGTCCTATCTTTACCTTTTTTCGGGATAGGGTGTACCACAGCTACCTTCCAATGCGCCGGATAATGTGCATTATTCAGCGCATTGTTAAACAGCGTGGTGAAAATATCTACAGCCTCCAGAGGCAGGTGTCTCAATACGACGTTTGGAACACCATCCATCCCCGCCGACTTTTTATTCTTTAGTGACTCGAAGATGCACAGAAGATCATCCTTCGACACGAACAAGTGCGATGCATATCGGCCATTGGCGACAACTGCATTAGCATGGTTTTCATCAGTGAACACGGTGAATCCGCTATTCTCAGATCGCCAATTCTCAAGTTCGGTGCGCAGATAGAAGTGGCTCACCAGAGCCCTATTCTCAATGTCGTGGTTACGGCGAACAGGATTGTTCACCGTATACACGGCCTCGAAACAAGCGCCCAGCAAATCCACTTTCTCCTGTGGGTCCTCGACCACGAAAAAATCGTCGTTTGAAGCGACACTTTCTGGACTTATTCCAGCAGTCAGTACTGTCTGTCTGTTCTCTGCTGTCTGGGAGATTCGAACACAAGGAATATCATTGTGATCTTTCCTCCTGAACAACTTATTTATCTGTGGGAACATATTCGGACTACAGGTTTTAATAGCCCGAATTTTATTGCCCCAATACAGACTTACAGATTTTCTGTAATTTTCTTTAATCAGCTGTTTCAGGATTCGGATCTCTGACTTCAGCATCCTAACCTCCGGGTCGTTGGGGTCAGCAAATTGTCTGTACAGCCGTTTAAGCCTCGAGAGCAGTCTACTTTTCTGTCGGTATAGTGCGTCGATTGTAGGGTTTCTGTACTTTTCTGTCTGGTCGTCGTCGGAACGTCCTACCCGAGGAATAGTTCGTTCCATAGTTCGTTTGATGGCGTCGTCCATTTGCAATAAATGCCGATCAATGTCATCATTTGTCATGTTACTGTTTGTCGGTGGGTCGATCCCACTCGAACGTATATCTCGCTTTAAAAATCTGGAGAAGCGCGACCATTGTGCCCTCCGATAATCGAATGAACACACTGCTTCGTACTCCTCCAGCAGCGTTTGCTCGTTCGGGATCCGTATTGCGGCGGCGAGTCCGTAGTGGTCACTATCGTACTCAAACGCACGCAAACAGTTCCGCGTGTTTTGATCTATGTTCGTCAGTTGAAGTCTTGCGTCCGTTAAGGCCAAGTCCAGGAAAGCACCGCTTCTTGGGAAAGAAGGGATATCCGTCGCGTACAACTCGAGGTTGTACTCAATCATATTGAGGCGCCACCAGTCGTGAAACTGGTTGCCCCTGGGATTTGCAGTAACATTTCCCCATGCCGCATGTTTGGCATTAATATCTCCGGACTCTCTAGAGGCCCTTTAAGCTCATGTGTAAATATTTTCAAAATCCGCCTACTAACAGCCCACAATTTAAAAAAAAACTTTTTTTGAAAATCCAAAGTTTGAGCTAGGAAGCTGAAATTTTTAATATATACTCTCTAGGGGGCTCTATGCTCATGTGTAAGTATTTTCAAAATCCGCCTACTGACACGCCCACAATTTAAAAAAAAACCTTTTTTGAAAATCCAAAGTTTGAGCTAGGGAGCTAAAATTTATAATATATACTCTCTAGGGGCCCTTTATGCTCATGTGTTTTTTTTTTTAAATCCGCTTACTGACACGCCCACAATAAAATAAAATAATTTTATTGAAAAACCAAAGTTTGATCTAGGGAGCGTTTTTTTACAAAGCTTCGTTTTTTTTGATAAAATCCTTTAAATGTCATAATATAACAAAATATGTAGAGCGTTCTTAATAATTCAACCATACTTACGACTTTTGTCACGCCCACTTAAGAGGGATATGAATAAGAATAGGGTATCCAACAGTTCGCGCAAGCGGACTGTAGCCTGTTCCTATGTTTGGTTATAGATCGAAGGTCCTTTTACGACGGATAGAGATGGAGTGCGACCGGATCAGTTGATACGGTGACGTCAAGTTCAAAGGAAAGATCCTTCGAACGCTGTTATCAAGGCAGTATCAATCAACGTTCCTTTACCAACGCGAAAGAGAGGGAGGCCTAAAAGCTTCTGGATCACACAAATGCAATAAAACAACTTTGATTGGCCTCTTTGGCTTCCATATCAAAACACAATATAAGTCCACCCAATAAAAACACCATTCACCTTATCAGACACCTTTTCACGTCTGTTTATTGCAGGTGAGGACCTACTCATAGTTTTACCAGCTGCATTTTTAGTCAGCAATAAATGCACCACCGACTGACTGCAACACCTCATTAAACTCAACATTTTGATAGATTAGCAGAAAATAAATAACGTCGTTACCCCAATAAAGCTCGTTCACTTTTCGTAAACAAACAAAACCGAGTAATCCCGCGTCAGCCTTTTAATAATACAAAAAGAAGAAACGCTTAAAATGTGTGGCGTTAAAATTTCAGCCTTGGCATTGATATTATTATCTGCTTTTTTTACTGGGTCATTGAAAGGCCCTTAAATACGAATAAACAGCAAGCTCACAGTAAAAACTTATTAACCTCATCACTAGACACTCAGTACTCACCAAGTATCGCAGCAATGAAGAGGATTCTGGGAATTTTGGTTATTTTAACGGTGGATCTGCTGCTAGTGACGGCATTTCAAGACGAGACTATTTTCAAAGAAGAGGACATCTACAATAACACATTTCAAGACGAGACTATTTTCGAAGATGAATACATCTACAACAGTACATTTCAAGACGAGGCTATTTTCGAAGATGAAGACATCTACAACAATGCATTGCCACCTCTTCCATATTCTAGGATGATGGTTCCCGGCACCAAGTGGTGCGGTTCTGGAAACACATCGGACTACTACGAAAACTTGGGAATGTATCGTGAGACGGATATTTGCTGTCGGGCGCATGATCATTGCCCAGAGTGGATCGATTCGGGCAAGACATTGCATAATCTATATAACCCTGACTTATTTTCACGGTAAGTATAGACGTACTTTTAATCCGTTCCACTTTGGGAACTATTGACCTTTTTTGCCAATAGAATGCGCTGTGATTGTGAGCAGAAGTTCTTAAACTGCCTGCAAAATGTCAACAACTTTGCTTCGAATTCTGTCGGACGTGCTTACTTTTCCGCTAGGAATAGGTGTTTCCAGCTAGCTTATCCTGCATTGGAGTGTGTAGGCTATCAGCAGGGTAGGTTCAGCAAACGGTGCATAAAGTACAAGTTCGACATAAAGGGAACGCTCACGTGGCAATATTTTGATGTTCCATTCTATTCGTTGAAGAAATAAAGTTGCCGCAGCAGAGTAGGGCTGTATGATTGTATTTGGTTTTTTGTTTTTGTTTTTGGTTTAAGGAGACACCCCAGTTGGATACAATTTCATGTATATATATATATGAAAATGAATGTACTTATGTGCCTATGCGATGGACTTCTAAACCACGGAACCGATTAAGCTTATATTTCCAGGCAATCTACGGTATCTGTAGAGTGGGCCGTTTTTGCCTTATATTTATTTATTTGTTCACATACTTTAACAAACGCTGATGTAATGCATCTAAGCCGTGAGGCCCCGCACTCACTCATTTATTTTTTCTTCAGTGGAGCGTTTGTTCTTATGCAGCAGAATTGCTACTTTGTAAAATTCGGATATGAGCAATATAATCCGCTTAAGCGCACACAAATAATATACTTTATTACTCGGAATAGGTTTGTAAAAATAAATTAGAATGGCAATACAATTAGTTCCACTATTTGCTGCCGCAATGGAGGATGACAAGAGTAATATTTCACTGTTTTAGGCAAATTTTGTGTCGATACTATTTTGAAGGGACGGAGAAGAAAAAGCCTACAATTCTATGGGGATGTGAATTTATGCACACCATAAAGCAAAAAAAGGACACTATATCACCACTACTATTCTTCAACAGGTAAAGTGTTGTTGTTTGCCTCCCGTCGCGTGCGGACGCGTTGCCTCTTTTAAATGCAATTTCGGTGCCACTAAACCGACAAACATAATACCTACCGGCTCGCCAATACGTTTCGCGAAAAAAAATAATACAAAATCGCGTGTGTGTGAAAAAAGAAAAAAAAATCCACATAGAGCCAGGGCCGGTGGCCGGTGGCAGTGATAACGAAAAAAGCGAAAAAAAGCAGCAGCGTAGGGTTTTCCTTCCGTCCCCCATCCCACTTCATCACTGTTGCTCTTTCTTGACTATTGCATGTGTCGATCGATTATCGTTTGTGCACTGTGCCCACTATTCGCCCGATGCTGCCTTTCATCGGGCGAATAGCGGGTCGTGAGTTGTTAATTCTGTTGGTGGACCAAACAAATTACCGTACGGGCATAACACCTGCGGTAGATTGTTTTGGAAATCTAACGTATATTTTCAATTCACGGCCTATGCTTAGTTAGCGTCGGAGTTGTGTTTTTTTATGTTTGTTTTTTTATAATGTGTAGGAATTTCGTTGTGGATGTCAGCAACATTCGTGGGTTGAGAAAGAATTTTTTTTCATTATACGCCCATGTTTTTCACAACAAACCAGCTGTTTTGGCACTTAGTGAAACCCAGGTTAGCGTTGGCTCTGATTTAACAGAGTTTAGTCTACCTGGGTACAACTTAGTGCCTTTATTCTTTCCCCATCGCGGTATCGCCGTTTATATACGTAGTGACGTAGCCTACCAACTTCAGCCTCAATATGGCCAATGTGCCAACCCAGAATTTAATTTCATTTGGCTAAAACTCCATGTCCGTAGGCAATTAATACACTACTATTTTATTTACAGAAGCCCCAACCTGGACAGACATTCAACTTATAATGAGTTTGATGCCCTGTCTGATTCTATTACAAGAATTGTGACCCTTCATCCTCGTTCTGAAATCGTTATGGCGGGCGATTTCAATATACACAATTCAAGCTGGCTTCGACATTCTGGTCAGACAACACCCGAAGGAAGGTACGTCGAGATCTTTGCTGAGGTAAATAACCTGACTCAGCTTGTAAATGAGCCGACACGAATATCGGACATTAGCAGCCAAACTGCCAACACATTAGACTTGTTTCTTACCTCTCACCCTGATAAATACGCTTTGAACGTATTATCGCCTCTAGGTTCGTCAGACCATTGCATCATATCAGCAAATTCCTCGTACTCCAACCGCATAGTTAAAGAACAAACTCCTAAAAGAACCGTATGGCAGTACGAGAAAGCCAATTTTGAAAAATTAAACGGTTTCTTTAAGAGTTTTAACTGGTCGCTGTGCTTCCTCGACCGCGACGTGGATGCTGCTGCTGATATGGTCACAAACATACTCGTAATTCACCTGGGTATGAAGACTTTTATCCCTAACAGGATTAAAAGTATCAAACCCAAGGTTAACTCGAGCTGCAAAGAGGCTATCAGGTTAAAAGAGGTAAGTTTTCGGCTATTCAAAGCCAACTCATCTGAGGAAAGCCGTAAAAAGTTTAAACGAGCCAGAAATGACTGCAATGCACACATTAATCGTGTCAAATTCTCCTATGACCAAAAGTTGAGGCAAAAAATACTACAAAGTTCCACTGGTAGTAAAAACTTTTGGTCATTTGTTAAAAACATCAAGAATTCGGCCTCGTCATCTATTCCGACACTCATTTACAACGACATTCCAGCTGTCAGCTCTACAGATAAGGCCAATCTGCTTGCTGCTCACTTTGCAGTCAGCTCAACGCTCCCAGATTGTGCTTTGTCTCCCCCTGTACTCGAGCGCATAGAATTCTCTATGGGACCAATCCACTTTCGCACTCGTACAGTGGCTAGAGTACTTCAAGATCTTGACGTTCACAAATCCGCTGGTCCAGATGGTATTTCTATTATCGTTCTGAAGAGGTGTTCTTCTTCGCTGGCAAAACCATTGCGTAAGCTTTTCCATCTGTCCTATTCTTCAGGACTCTTCCCGGGAAGATGGAAAACAGCATTTGTCCAGCCTGTACCAAAAAAAGGCGAATCTTCTTCTCCCTAATCCAACCGACCAATTGCACCTACGTCCCTTCTTTCAAAGGTCATGGAAACGCTGATAAACCGTCAGCTAATGAAATATCTTGAATCGCGAAAACTTCTTAATGACCGGCAGTATGGTTTTCGCAGCAACAGGTCCACTGGTGATTTGATGACATATCTAACCGAAAAGTGGAACCAATCTCTTCATCAAGGTGGTGAAAGTAAGATCGTTGCGCTTGGTATTTCAAAAGCATTTGACAGAGTTTGGTACCAAGCTCTCTTGTCGAAAATGCGTGCATTTGGAATCGATTATACTCTTCTTCAATGGATTAGAAATTACCTTTCGGACCGTTCAATTCAAGTTGTTTTGGACGGCTTCAAGTCTGCAACTCACCAAATAAATGCTGGAGTCCCCCAAGGCTCTGTTCTGTCCCCGACTCTCTTTCTCATTTTTATAAATGATCTACTGTCTGTTACTTCTAATCCAATCCATTCCTTTGCTGATGACAGTACCCTCAGCTTCTTCTTCTTCTTCGTTTCTTGGGTCAAGCCCCTCATCTTCGGGTGTGGAACTGGAACGGCAACGTATGTTAAGCTCATTAAATTCCGATCTTAACAGCATAACTCAGTGGGGTAAAATCAATAGAGTGAAATTTAATGCTTCCAAAACTCAATGCTGTCTCCTGTCATTAAAGCAAAACCCACACACACTGCCATTATCTATGAATGGCACTTACATCGCTGAAACCGAAAGGCTTTCCATTCTCGGTATGTGTGTTAATGACAACCTTCGTTGGAATGACCACATACTCGATGTCGCCAGGAACGCCGCGAAATGTCTAGGCTTCCTTAAGCGTTGTAAGAAATATTTCACCCCTTCTGATCTGGCTACAATTTATAAGGCGTTTATTCGCCCGAAACTCGAGTACAACGCTCATATCTGGTCCGGTGCACTAATTACTTATTTGGAGCTACTTGACAGGATCCAAAAACGCGCGATAAAACTCATTGGCGACCGAGACATCGCGAGATCGATTGACTCTCTTAGTCATCGTCGTAATGTCTCCTGCCTGTCGTTATTTTATCGTTATTTCCACCATAAGTGCTCAAACGAAATAGCCAGTTGCATTCCTCCCCTTGAACATTTCAACAGCAATACCCGCCATGCAGGCAATGCCCATCAGTTCACCCTCAAGCCTGTGTTCGGACGTACAGTGAAGTTCAAAGAATCTTTCCTCAGCCGTACAACACGAATGTGGAATGCTCTTCCCCGCTCCATTTTTCCTACACATTGTAACCTACAAACATTCAAAACCAACGTGCATCGGCGTCTCTCCTTTTCGTCTCACCCTAATTTCCTTAACGCCCGCGCTGTGTAGCTAATAATACATTATAAGGGTCCCAACAAATCCCTTTAGTGCGCGCTTATTATAAAAAAAAAAAAAAAAAGAGCCTAGCTATAGTTTTACGCTGATTATGAACGACAAACTTGAGAAGCTTAAACTTGTGCTCGAAGACAAAATGTAGGTTTTGTCTGGAGGAGGATGAATCATCTCAACACATCTTTTTGAATGCCCGGCGCTACATTTGTTAAGAAGACGCATCCTCCACAGAATTGAGGGCGCGCTTGACATGAAAGAATACGCGATGGGCATTTTCATCGATATTGAGGGTGCTTTTGACAATGCGACTTTTGATAGCATGTGCAGCTCCGCCAGACAACACGGCGTAGACCAACCATTGGTGTTGTGGATTAAAGCAATGCTAATGAATAGAACGTTGGTTGCGGATGCGGATTGTGGCCGCTATGTTATGGCGGGGGTAAACAGCGGCTGCCCGCAAGGCGGCGTTCTGCCTCCACTGCTGTGGTGTATGCTGGTCGACTCTCTGTTGAACGCACTCAACAGTTCTAATGTATACGCTCAGACGTACGCGGATGATGTTGCCGTGCTTTCTGTTGGATCATGCCTAGCGACTGTATGCGCCAAGGCGCAGGCGGCACTTGACGTGATCGACGAATGATGCACTAGGAATGGGCTCAAGGTCAATCCTCTTAAAACTGAGGTTGTTCTCTTTACGAGAAGGAGGAAGCTGATCGGGTTAACTCAGCCAGTGCTAAAATGCATCACAATCCAACTCTCCAATGAAGCAAAGTATCTGGGAGTAGTCCTGGATAGCAAACTTCGTTGGTCCAAGCAAGTTGAGCTGAAGACTGACAAGGCGCTGTCGGTTTTCTGGCAGTGCAAGGGCATTTTCGGCAAGACATGGGGCTTATCACCGAAAAGAGTCCTATGGATTTATACGGCTATGGTTATACGCATCGGTTGTTTGGTGGAATAAGCTTTCGCGTAAATACGTTACTGCTGCTTTCGCCAAACTCCAAAGGAAGGTATGTCTCGGCTGGATGCATTATTGAATCTCCCGCCCCTTGATGTTTACATTATGGGTAGCACAATCAAAGCTATCTCACGTTTAAAAAGAGGTGGCTTTTGGTATAACTCGGCTGTCCTTCGACTCCTATTTTATGGATATGCCGTCTGATGGAATGACACTGGAACTTCGGCTGAAGCGCAACTATGAAGTCGACTTTCCTCGTGTTCAGGACTGGCTCTGGCCAGACTCTGAGCCTGGAAAGGAATGCAGTCGCATCTTCGGCTCCAAAACCGATCAAGGATCTGGTGCTGTTGTTTTCATGGAGAGCGACAACATTAGACTGTTCTTCTCGTTAGGCAAACATGCGTCAGTCTTCCAAACGGAGACTTATGCTATCCTAATGGCCATGGACTATGTTGCGAGGAACAGGTGGAGGGGGCGAAGTATCTGCGTCTGTAGCGACAGTCAGGCTGCGCTTAAGGCCTTGCTCAACCCCTTAGCCACCTCCAAAATAGTCCGTGAATGCAAGATCTCTCTGAATTCGGTCGGAAGACTGAATTCACTTAGACTTGTCTGGGTTCCGGGTCATAACGGGATCACGAGAAATGAGATCTCCGATGAACTTGGTAGACAGGGCTCAGAGGGGGACTTTTCTGGACCTGAACCAGCGATTTGTCTGCCTGCGTCCTCGGTCAGGGCTTCCATTGACGGTTGGGTATCATATGAACACAATCGCCGTTGGCATGACTCTCCAGGGTGCAGACAGACTAAGCAAATTCTCACCGACGTCTGTAGGAAATCCGCGGCATTCGTGTTGTCTCTCAACAGAAAAGACTGCAGACAGACTACTGGCGTTCTTAAGGGACACTACGCTTTTGCCAAACACCTTAAGGTGCTAGGCCTAAGCGATACCACCAACTGCGAAGCCTGTCGAGAAAGCGACGACACTGCGGAACATTTCCTCTGTGATTGTCCTGCTTTTGCTAGTATCAGGTGGCAGGTATTTGGTGCGGATATGGTGAGTGCCGTAAACCTAAGCTCCTTATCATTGAAGCGCCTTCTCGGTTTTCTTAGGAAAACGAGTAAATTTTTACAGTAAAATGTGGTGTTGGTAGTACAATGGACCGGAATTGAGTCTGAGTACTCGAGTGTAGAAAGTCTCGCACCCCAAAAAAAAAAAATTCCCCACAGAGAACTACGTTCGCCAGCTGAGCTAAGAAACTCTTCTACCAAGGACGTTCATAAGGGAAGTGGTATGTCTCTTGGAAAACTAAACCCTTTACATACAATAGATCTCGCAGTGTTAGCCAACACTTGGATGATTTGTCGAACTTTCGAAAGGGGTGGAGCTGCTAATAAACGTTTAGGTATTCATGGTTGCGGTTAAACAAAAAGCGGCAATCGCTTAACCCCTGCTCCTACCAGAGATAGTCGATATTTAAGTTAAAACTCTAAATTCTTAACAAGACCAAACGCCCCTTTGAAGATCGAATCAAAGCTATCATATGATAGGCAGGATTCCTTTCATAATACACGTTTTGTTAGGGTTATCCTCGTCACATTGGTTACAAATTTGTGTAAATTTTGATGGAATGGACGTTAGGGCACTCCATGTTGTACGTTTAAGAAAAAAAAGCTTTATACAGTCAAATCCCTCTAAGTCGAGTTTTCACGATAGCTCAAAATCAGTTCGAGTTAGAGAGGATGTCATTTTTAGAAAACCGAAATAAACAACAAATTAGCACGAACAATTTGAGTTAGAGAAATTTTACTGTAATTTAGAGTTCGTCCGAGTACAGACTGGAGGGCCTTTGTGTAAGCACCTTAGCCTTTAAAAAAGTGATTTAATGACAATAGCCTTAACGATTTACGGGCGCAGTGTCAGATTCATTAACCAAATAAGCGAAGCGTTGGAAAATCGAAACCAGTCAGAAATACTCTTGCCCGCTCTATTTTTCCTTTACATTATAAGCTACAAACATTTAAAACCAATGTGCATCGGCAACTCTCCTTTTCTTCTAATCCCATTACAGCCAGTTCCTTAATTCTTGATTTAAGAAGCAACGCGCTGGGCTATGTATGATCTGCACCAGCTCTTTAAATAGTTTTTACTAATTAATCCTTAAAGAATCATCCTGTGAGGCACACTGGCATCTGGCATGTTACTATCACTTCGGCCCTATTGGTTTGTGAACTACATTCGTTAAAACACTATTGTCATAACACGGAATTTCCTCTGATGCTACACTCATTGGACTGGTGAAAAACCTGCTAATGCAATAAACGTGTTCAAAGGAAGCAGATGTAGCCGCCACTACTTTTGTTGAAAATGTGTTAATGAACGCAATCCATTACTTCAACATCCATGGGTTTTTGCTTATTAAAGTCACAGTATGTAAGTGAATCTGCTACTCCCTGATGACACTTGTATTAGATATAGATAAAGTGGATCTAAACACAACACGCCATGCTACCCGACAATAGAAATTTATGTGGGCATACTTTTGTCGTTTGCTCATATCAGGGCCCAACGATTAAAAATCATTACCTACTTTTTCCTGCGTCAAAATACTTTTGTTTGCCTTTGTATGTTTTTATATTATTATCTGTTAAAAAAGGGCTGTCATTTTTTTGCCAGATGACAAGTAAAAACAACGTCAATAATAAAAACGGAACGATACACGCTTCAGTAGAACATCGGATACTTTAAAACTAACTTTAGGCATTAATTAGGTCGCGAAGTTATACTCCTAACGGTAAAAGTTTTTAGAAGCCTCTCATCACAATTTATACTCTTGGATGTCTGTCAGAGTTCCGCAAGAGTTGGGGGACTTAGAAATACTTTTAAGTGTTGGAAGGGATTCGAGCATCAAGCTCCTCGCTCCAGAGTCCAACGGATCGAAGAGGTCGTGGTTAGTGGTGTCATAATTGTGTGGATGGTTTCCATTATGGCAAGTCCTCCTTTATTGATTAAAATTTCATAGAAAAACAAATGGTTTCTAGATAAATTTAAATGAAACCTCATATTGAAAAACCAGTATTTTTTGTGCACCTCTAGCAATGCTATCGGTGTTCTTCATTGCATGCAAAACATATGCAAGTTGACAATTTGGCTGAATTCCTTAATGTTATTGGAATATATATTTTTATTCAAATAAAGAATGTCGACATAGAGGTCGTGTATGAAATAAAATATCGGCCGCCTCGTGACTGACGGCATTGGTCAAAACTCTCCCTGCTGCAATGCTGCAATGTTTTCATAAGACCGTGCTGTTCGAACACGGACAGGTTTCTTCTGGGTTTGAACTGACCCCAGTTGCCTGAAATTTCTCGACTACTTAGAACTCGGAACGAGAAGGTTCATTATGGCGACCGAAAAATTCGCGACACCATTTCGGTAGTTTAAAAATGAAATAAATATTAGGCATTAACGGCTCATGCAGGGCCTAAAACCTAGCTTCTCCAACCATTTGCTTGTGCAAAGTGGAAGGGACCTTCAATTTAAAGCCGAATACGAAGGGCAAATTTGAGAAACTTCTCAACTCTTGGATGTTTGTCAGACGTTCGCAAGAAAAGTGTAGAAAAAACGTTGGGTGCCGTGACATAACCCCAAGCGTCATAAGCCCAAATCTCGAAATTTGGCCTTATGGCGCTTTTTGAAAGTGACATAAGGCCAAATTCTAGCATTTGGTATTATATCACTTTCACAAAGCGTCATAAGGCCAAATCCGGAGCCAAATTTTCAAAACCGTACCTCGCACCTACTCCAAATCAAACAGTGACCCCAAGCAGGGGGGTTGCAGTGGGCAGCACCCACCCCCCCCCCCCCATAGGCATTACACTGTTTATGGAATCTACTTGCGATTTCGTAACTAATCCCATGAACAGTGCAATGCATATAGGGGGGCATGCTGCCCCCCTGGAACCCCCGTGCTTGGGGTCACTGTTTGATTTAGAGTAGGTGCAAGGGCAAATTGTTGAAAACAGCACCAAGCAAAAGTGTCATAAAGCCAAATTGGCCTTATGACGCTTTTTCAAGGTGTCATAATACCAAATGCTAAAATTTGGCCTTATGTCACTTTCACAAAGCGACATAAGGCCAAATTTCAAGATTTGGGCTTATGACGCTTGGGGTTATGTCACGGCACCGTCACTTGGCCCACATGTGCTGTCAAACAAAAACGTTTTACGATCGACTCAAAAAATGCCGCTAAACTCAAAACCCTTAAAATTTTAAATTGACGCTTTATTTTATATATTTTTAGAGACGTTTTCGATAGGTCACATTTAACAAATAAGTCTTTTTTTATATTTTAATGTTCATCAATTGTATCTTTGTGTCAAGAGTGGTGGTTTCAAATGCGAAGAGAGAGTTCTTAGACAAATTTTCGATAAAAAATCTGAAAAAAATTATTATTTACACGTGAGAAGCTGTCAGGAAAATAAATCTTCACTCCAAGTGACATGTGTTGAAATTCCCTACAAATTCATACACAGAATTGGCATACTAAAACTTGATAACAGTGCATTAATCATGCATCATTAAGTAGGCTTTCCTTGTTTCTAAATTTTAAAGCTTGCTATTATCCTAATTGGACCTTATGAAGAATGTTAAGTTTATCTTTGCCGATTTCGAGGCGAATATTTTCTGTTTTTTTATTACCAAAATTATGCGAACAGACTCGCACTGAAACAAAAATATATTTTTTATGCGAAATCATAACATAAGTTTTATTCTTGTCATTTATGTTTTTTTATGAACCAAGAGATGTGTCTACGTTATCATTTACGTGCGAAATAAATCCAAACAAATCTAGGCCAGATACAGGGTATCTAATTATTTGTATGTCGCAAGATAATTTGTTTGGCTAGTACTTTTTTTGAATCAATTCCAATAATAGAACAAACAAGAGGGTTGCCGGTTTCTGACCTCCATGCAATTGGAAAGGTATACATAGAAAAAATAATTAGCTGCCCATTTGTAATCAGAAATAAGTTGTTGACCCTGTTAAGAGCTATGAGTGAGTGCACAATAAATTCAGATGAGTCTAGACCAAAAATACGCGGGTAATCAAATGTTTTCTTCGTCAAACATGTTTGATTGGCTACACAATTAAGGAGTAGAACTTACACAAGACGATTGCAGTATTCTAACCTCCATGAAATTAGTAAAAAACATAGGAACGGGCTACAGTCCGCTTGGGCGAACTGTTGGACACCCTATTCTTATTCCTATCCCTCATAAGTAGGCGTGACAAAAGTCTAAGTATGGTTGAATTGTTAAGAACGCTCTACATATTTTGTTATATAACATTTAAAGGATTTTATCAAAAAAAAAAACGCTCCCTAGCTCAAACTTGGGTGTTTCAATAAAATTGTTTTATTTAATTGTGGGCGTGTCAGTAGGCGGATTTAAAAAAAATTAACACATGAGAATAAAGGGCCCCTAGAGAGTATATATTATAAATTTCAGCTCCCTAGCTCAAACTTTGATATTTCAAAAAAAAAAAAAAATAATTGTGGGCGTGTCAGTGGGCGGATTTTGAAAATATTTACACATGAGCATAAAGGGCCCATAGAGAGTATATACTATAAATTTCAGCTCCCTAGCTGAAACTTTGGATTTTCAAAAATTAATATACCCTTAGAATAGGGTATAAAAAAATTATTTTATTTATTTGTGGGCGTGTCAGTGGGCGGATTTTGAAAATTTTTTATCCCGAGCAGTTTTAGGAGTCATAGATCATATATAAAAAATTTCAGCTTTCTAGCTCAAAATTCGATTTTTTTCCAAAATTTTGTTTTTTTGAGTTTGTGGGCGTTACTGTGGGCGGGTTTCAAAAATTCGTAAACTTGATTATTTCGAGACCCTAGAGAGTATATGGTTAAAATTTCAGCTCTCTAGGTCCAGTTTAAAGGCCTAATTTTTGCCGACAGACGGACGGACGGACGGACATGGCTAGATCGACATTACTATCGATGCTGATCATAAATATAGTAACTTTTAGGGGTCTACGGGCAATATTAAGGTATGTTACAAACTATGCGTCAAAATTAATATACCCTTAGAATAGGGTATAAAAAAGGCGACGCACTTGCAAACAGAAGCGAGCGCTTGAAGTCTTAAAAATGAATTAAACATACGAGTATAAATTATTACACGTGTTTTGATAACATTATAACCATTAGTTCAGCTTACTAGTATATGTACTAATCTTTAAACATTTCCACTTCTTGATTCCTGGACGTTGATACTCAGATCAAATTCTCATTATAAAATAATCATAGTTATTTTCAACTCGTACTTCGTTATAAGAAGAAGCCTTTCTGAAGTTGTGTGCAATTTCTTCGTACCTGATTGTATAATTCACCATACATCCTCCATTACACTACTCTACGCATTTGACCCCTGAATCATGCTTGATTCCCAGAACAGCCAGTAAGCTGCTGCTCCCTAGCAACAAAAAATAATATATTCTTTTGAAATTCAATTGTGACAAGGAATATGTCTATCTGCTACCTATCATCATCATCTGGTTACACATGCTACTCATACTAACTTCTATGCCCCTATATAAAGAAATCCTCTTTCTGCAAAATGTTGTCCTTTACAAGTTCAAATATGCAAATTCATTCCTATTAAGCGTGTATGCCCTGCCATTAGTATCGGTGTCAATATTTGCATTCTCACTTAAGCTACATTGAACATTTTCGTTTTGTTTCGTTTGTGTTCCGTCTGAGGTTCTCATATGTTAAATGCAGTTGAAATCTATCATCCCTTTGTATCATCACAGTTATCATATCCAATACACATCCTTGGCCACGATTTAAGAATGAATTGCAAACGTATTCACTCGTGAGCAGTCTTTCACAAAAGTTTCTTCCTTTTATGTACATTAATTTGGGATCACTGAATGACAGATAATTGGATGATGATGATGGTGTTTTGTGTGCTACATAAACACAAAGACATAAATGTATCCGTCTGCTTCTTAATGTCACGCACAATAAAATGCATAAATGTATGCGTCTGCTTAATGTCACGCACAATAAAATGAATTGATGAACTACTTAAATCATTACAATTGATTAGGGAACATAAAGAACTTGCTAAGATTTAAATCTGTGCTTAAGTGTGGTTTTCTTTATTCGATAGTCAGTGAGTGTTATTCTGCGGGTAGTCATTTTGTAAATCGAATGAAGGCCTAACAAACGATTAACCTCACACTATCGATCAAATTTTAATTCCATTTACATTTACATACAACATAGCGTTTCTCTTCAAAAAATGTTCTTCGTCCTTTGGAAAAGATCATAAATATTAAATCTATTTGCACATGCCCACAGAACACGTGCCACGTCATTTCATCTGTATGATACTTTCAACATCCTCTGCTAAGTAATAATATATGCATCATAAATTGCAAATTTGTCTAAGTAGATACCCTTTCAAAAAAGAGAGAACAAACAAACAAAAGCACACTTAAACAACCCTTCAAGCTTCAAGTAGTGGATTAGTATACTTTGGAATATGAAGAGTGTTTCGTGGAAGTTAGTAGACAGGAAAGGTAATCGAAAATTCTATTATGACAGCAGTAGTTGCAACCCCTTCTGGAATATATTCATAAATGTCGATAATAAAAGGAAAATGTTAGTTTTTAGTTTGTTTACAAATAAAAAAAACATGATGTAACAACTTGTTATATTCGTCTTGTTGATAGGAAAGTTACTCTTTGAAATGAGGACTAATTTTCGTGAATAAAATAATCCAACTGTGTAGAAAAACTTGTAGTCACTTCTTCTTCGTTCTTAATACTAGGCTATGATCAGGATTAAAGGCATTATAACTCTCCAACTTTAGTGTACCCTTACTGGTCCACCTGTGGGGTTTGGCGGTTCGACATCAACGAACATTGACAGGCGTCCAAATGCTGTGTCATCCAGATTTTTTAGGCCTGCATCTTTTTTTAGGATCTCTATTCGTGCGTAATTCTTCCATTTACGGTACCGGTGATCTTCAGTCTTGTCAACCCACGGATTTGAATACACACTAGCGGGACAGCTGCAAGATGAAAAATGTGTCGATAGGCTCACATAAATGGTAAAATTATCTAGATGTGTTTCTTCGCCTTTTAGGACGCTGCAGTGAGGTTCTTAGTCCGTCCCTGCCTTGTGTCAGTTTAAACTCAGTTCGTGGTTTAAGTAAGTTTTATTTTCTTTTTTAATTTCACACTTCGCTTTAGTACGAGTACCTTAACGTGGGAGGGGAATCGGCTAAGGTGATAGCTGACAATCAAAATTATCAATTTTGCTCCACGTAAGGTGATAATCAAATTGAGGACCGCTTTTTGGGATCGGTTTCATGCGACAACTATTTAGGTGACGTTTTCGTACATTTTGCCTTAATTTCATATTGCTTGTTTTTTTACGATGAAGATAGATAGATAGAGAAAAACCTCCAATTTAAAAAAAATAAATAAATAATAAATAAATTAATAAATAAGTAGATTAATAAATAATAAATAAATAGGTAAATAAATAAATAAGTACATAAGTAGTAGAAATAAATTAATAGATAAGATAAATAAATAAATAAATAATAAATAAATAGGTAAATGAAGAATTTTAAAAGTTCATCACATTTACGTCAATATAGATACTTATTGTAATCTTTGTAAATGTTTTAACCCTAATAAAAATATAAGAAATATATATAAGAAAAGTTTAAAATGAATAATGATTTAGAAATGTGAATATTTACACTTACAGGATTTTTTTACGCTTTATAGATATTATTTACGAAGAAAGTTTTTCCTGTTTCCTATTTTATGCTCTCATGGCGCAATGTTTAGTTTATTATTCGAAAGTTCAAGCAGAGATGGCAATGGATAGTCTTAGGAATGAATCAAATATTCCTAAACTCTAAAGTAAAAAAAAAACTACACAACGGGTGCGCCATCTTTTTTGTCAGTATGTGAATGTTTAATAACTTAAAAAAAAAAACATCACCATTCATGTGGACTAGTTTTTGAATACAACATCAATCGAGTGGCCGCCTTTATTGACCAAAGCAACCCCTTTTTGCCGCGTTTTCCATCACTTTTTCGAGCATCGCGGGAGTTAATGCTATGATTTCGGTCGCTACTCCGAAAAAATGTGGCAAATAGCGACTTTAGTCTCTTGGCAGTAACGTTGCTTGCCACAGCCGATGATCGGACTCTAGACAAGCACCACACAAATAGAGACTGATGATAGGCTGTTCCACTTCCGGTGGTAACAATCATAAGTTGTTGTTCCTCATTCAACCATTCTGGTTTTACGATATCTGGCCCAAGTGTTTTATCCATGAATTATTAGTTGTCATTTTATTATAACATTTTCATAAATTACCTTCTACATATGTAAGCGATTCAAAATATGATCCTTTTTTATAAATTAATATCTAGTTCCAGTGTACATACCTAAAACCAAAAAAAAATAATAATTAGAGTTTTGTTTAAAATAAATCAATACATTAATAAATTATATGGTTTATAGTATAGAGAAAAGGACTATTAGTCAATATTTATTTAAGGGATTCAACTTAAAGTGCCATTCATTGAACAGAACTAGAAGGACTAGATCACATAAAATGATTTGGACTGAGCCTGTATTTTGTCATTGAACAGAATTCGAAGGACTAGATCACATAAAATGATTTGGACTGAGCCTGTATTTTTTAATATTCTTTCGGGACAAATACTCTTCTTTTAAGCTTAACATGCACTTTTCACGAGCACATATAACTTCTAAATAAATGTAATAAGTCCCAGGAGGCAAATTAGGTGCTCTTGTAGTTATTATTTTAGCCAACGAAAAAGTTGCAAATTTGTATAAGTACATATTATAAATATGCAATATAGTGCATAATTGACAAAATCGTCTCAGAATGGTACAAAATTATTATTTGTTCAAGGAAACAGTAACAGGTCCAGGTCAGGTTTTGTCGATATAATTATATGAAAAATATTTCTTAAAAAACATGCTTTATTTTGACAATTTAAGGAAAACATCATATGAAACTCCATAATGTTCCCCGTTTCTCATTTAGTCCAAAAAACTGTTGGATAATTAATCCTATGGAGAAATAGAAATAAACCAAATGAACTATAGTATACGTGAAGGCGCTTACAAAAATGTTGGTCTCGATAAACAATGAAACCCCAAAGGCAGCACTGATCTCGTGGCTTCTATTTCGGAGTGGGCAGTGGTCTTACCTGATAAGGCGCCGGTTGTGATCCTAGACCAATTCGGTGGATAATGAATCCTATGGAGAAATAGAAACAAACCAAATGAACTATAGTATACGTGAAGGCGCTTAGAAAAATGTTGGTCTGCTAATTAAAAAAATCGATCAATCAAACCGCCAGAAAGGCAGTATGTACTAAACTTGCGTCTTTTATTTCGGAGTGCGCAGTGTACTTGCCTGATAAGACGCCGGTTTTGATTCGAGCCCCATTCGGTGCATAATGAATGCTATGGGAACCAAATGAACTAGTATACATGAAGGCGCTTAGAAAAATGTTGGTCTGGTAATTAAAATTGATAAACAATCAAACCCCAAAGAAGCAGCACTGAACTTGTGGCTTCTATTTCGGAGTGCGCAGTGTGCCTGCCTGATAAGACGCCGGTTTTGATTCGAGCCCCATACGGGGAAAAATGTTTCAAGAAAAATTAATAAAATATAAAAGAGCCTTTTATGGATCTGGCAAGAAGAGAATAACCGGATTTTATTAAAATTATTATTATATTAACTTATTATTATATATACTATTAAATTTACATAAAATGGAACAATCACAACTTTCGAACAAATGCCCGTTTCTGGCCTAAGCTATTCCATTAAAAATATGGTCCAGTATAGTATTAAGACTATTTTATTCATTTTCTGAAAAATGATTGAAGTGAATTGCAATGAAAAATGTCATCACATAAATACTTGAGATCATTTCATTTATTTCCGCGGATTTATTCACAGGACAAAATATTGCAAGAAACCATTTCCCACTATAAAAAGATGCCTATTTCTGCATCTGTGCATCGCATTTCCATTTGAACATTTTAACATCAACCCTCAAAAAAAGTTTTCTGTAATTTTCATTTGTCAGAAAATTCCGATGCAGTTTTTCGAGTTCGAACAAAGGCGGATTTCTAGAATGATGCTGCTTAATAAAAGAAAGGCCCGAGCCACTAATTTCCCATCTCTTTTTCAGGACACTTTCCCTACATCACTTTATAGCTACCCTTCTTTTATTTTCATAAGAAATCAATTACCTTCTTTATCGGGTAGAAGTTGGACGTCCAAGTTTTTTTCGGTGTTGTAAACTTTTACGAGCCAAACTAGCGCCACACCAAGTAAACTCAATCAATAATCGACGTTGTTGTTGCTAAGTCACAGAGGATATTTTATTTGCACAGGCAACATGACAGTTTTTGTTATGAGAAAAAAAAATGGTAATTAAAAAATAAAAAAGAAAAATAAAGGCGGAATAAATCCTGTCCAGCCAATATTTACTTAAGCATATTCAACGCCCGAGGAGAGTCCTTGCCTGTGATCTGGATGTCCTACGTACATCTGTATATATGTTTCGTGTTTATCTAGGAGCAAAAATGACATCCGACAGAGAACAAAAATTCACTTGTCTAAGTCAAAGAGTGTCCTGTCGCATTAAATTGCCGCCTCGCACAAAAAGGACATGAAGGAAACAACAAAAACACACAAAGAACAAAATTGTAACAAAAAGCTTTTCTCTGGGTTGAAGATAGAAAAAAAAATAAAAACCCAAACAAAAAAGGACGATGTGAAAAAATCAAGGAAAAGTTTTACCCATGTAGCGCCTAGTGCGCTGCATCACTATGTTTGCTGTGTGTGCAACTTTGAAGGTGGTGTGTGATAATGGCTATGGCACCGCTTTTATACTCAGGAAATTGTGTGTGCATTTTGAGTAGGTTAACCTTGATTAGTTCTATAGGTTTAAGTATATTTATCACGAATAGCGGCGCGGCCTCTCTCTTTGTGTGTTGTATTGCCGCTCTCCGCCACACTCCACTAAAAACTACATAATGTACATATGTATGTATGGGAGCTATGAGAAAAGTTGGTTTTCTTCTTCTGATTGTATATGTGGTTTTCTGATACTAATGCATTTTTTATTTTGTTTGTGTCCGTGGTGTAGAAATACATTTCCTGTGTATAAGAGCTGAACTTCAAAAAAATGGTGTTGCCATTGTTGTTAAATGTATCCTTTTGAGTGGATTTGGGATTGTCTGACTTTTGTGAAATCTTATTGCTTCCAGGTTCCCAGCAAACAAATTTTCCATATTTTGTTTATCCATGACTTCAAAAGAATAATGATACAAAATTTGTTTAGGAAGTGTATTTAAAGAAACTAGCTAAATTGAACTAGGTTTGGGTTTGTCAAACGCATTTCATGAAACAAGTTTCTCTATCCATAGTCATAAGAAACGGAAATCTCATTTGAATGGTTTTGTGAAATTCTTGCCACTTTAAAAAAAAAACACCCTTGGAGTAGTCTAACCAAAATCAGTTGACCCAAAGCTTCACAGAAAAGCAGTTTTTGCTTCACATGGAAGCGACATCAACTGATCAACTATTACTAAAGTTTAAGGCAATATCAAACATAAATAAAAACTGATTGATTTTGAACCATCAAAAGCAATTTTCTCCAGTGAGGTTAAATATCACAACGTCCTCCTTGATCTTCTTCTTCCTTAATGGCGGTGACAATCATGAGCCATTTGGACCCGAAGTCACCCATCTTTTTCCAGAGCTCAGAGGGCCCAGCTGCTTTTGATTTCTTTTTTTAGTCTTTGACTGCCTTCCTAACTTCTTTGACAGTAATGTTCATTGTAAGGATCGGTGTTCATTCGGAAGTCTTTCAAGATACGGATGTCCTTTCCGAGGACCTGAGGCTGGTCCAACTAGTTCGTATGAATTAATAAAAACTCTGTTTCAACTCGTTATAATAATTTTATTTCACACTTCTCTGATTCGCGTCCAGTAACATTAAAACATCTAATGCCTAGTACTTCCACAGGTAGCCTCGTCTTGCAATGACCAATCCGCTGAGTCGTCAGGTTTATCTGTCGCGCGTGCATCCGCTCGTTTCGGGTATCCAGTCATTGCACTGGATCTGCTGCATACCGTGGGAAAGCGCTGACGCAGCTATTATTGTTGTCGTGTGTAGATGGGTGGGAAAGTGCTGACGCAGCTATTATTGTTGTCGTGTGTAGATGGATTGGATTGGACATGCGCATGTTGGATCGTGTTAACCTTCATAATAATGTTGTCTGTGTAGTATTTTGTCCTCATCCACCCACAATAAGCATTGTTGATGAACTTTGGCGAACGGATTTTCTGGTCATTTCTCCTTCTCGAGCGGCTATTTTGAAAATGGTTGTGCCCCTATTCAAGCTGGTTTGTCGGAGTTTGTGGACTGCCTGGTTTCTATCAGCAGTCGAAGGAAAAATGTCTTCTAACTCGCGATACAGACCCTCCACACTTTTTGCTTGAATTTGAGCGCGCTTTCTCTGTGCGAGCCCCTTGCAAAGTCCGTATTCCAATTCGAGGCGAGCTTTTTCATCTCCATTATTGGTTTAGCACTTTGACCATGCTTTGAATGCCGCTTTCTTGTCACTTATCACTGCCTTAGTACGGTGATATCATCTTGCATATTTTGACAAAATAGTACCTCGAGCTTCCTCTGATAAAGATAAAATGAAATTGAATGCCCTTAACATATTTCATGGAAGGTAACTGCAAAGCCATGGCTCTATGTCCACTATTGGTGAAGGGTATTAATGGCCCCTTTATTTCGGAGCTCTCAAAAACCAACTATAGTTACTATACTCGTCCTGAGTCTCCATTTTTGTACGGTTAGTAGTTCCAAGCTAGCAATTCTCTTCTGGCTTTGAATACAGTGGATATCATATTTAGACTGTTGCTGTCGTTAAAAAAGTTTTCTGCCTCGAGGTCATGTCTTGGTAGCTCAAAGATATCTCTTATGTGGCTTTGCATTTTAAATTGGTTTCTTGAGGACTTTCCATTTTTATAAGCTGCTCCTGTGTTGAAATTTTTAAGGCAGCCTCGTATTCCACCATAAGATCCACTTTCTAACCTCGAACGTTCACTGAAGCGTCGGAGATTTCCTCTTCGGACATGGCAGGCGATCCTATTAGGGTGGAGATGCATTTCCACCTGCGTCCCACGAAGCTTATAGTCTGTTATTTAACTTGTCTTATCAGATGCTCTTTTGAAAAAAATATTAACACTATTTTCTACATTCCTCAACGTTTTAATTCAAAGCATGGAAGCATTTAATTTTCTGTGCACTAAATCCATAATGTGTCATGGTTAGCACCCAATTCCGATAAAGTCTATCATCCAACATTAGCGTTTTGGAACTACAAGGTGGCGCAAAAATAACCTTCCGATGTTTTTTGGCTGTAATTTAAAAAAAAATCAAATCAATAGTCACCAATATTCCGCGTTCTGGAGCAGTGTAGCGTAACATTGTTTATTAACGTGTATTTCGCATGTGTTTACTACACAAATGTCCAAACAGAACTGACATTAGGGGCCCAATCGCAAAATTTATAGCATTTTCTGATAGGAGGATTACTTTTGCGCCACCTTGTAGTAGGTACATCTCGTCATATTTATGAAATAAATAGTTCTTACATTTTTTTTTATTAAGAATGGTCTCAAATTGATAACGCCCCACATTGGGAGGGCTGCAATGTTTCAAAGCTTAAGCATGATTGACAAATCCATTATTTAAATCCTTGGTGTTGTCAAACTTCGACATAAATATCTTTTCCTTAACAACCAATTGTCCCTTAAAAAACACACATACATCAAATACAGACACATTCATAATTACATGTTACCAATACTGGCAACACTTTCGCAGTTGAGATAAAAGCTTCGCTATTCCTACAGATATCAACCCATCGATTGGTATAAGAACCCTTCCAAACACACACAGAAAGCTTAACATGAGCACGAAGGGCAAGTTAAACTGAATTTACAAGTGTATGCCGTTGCACTATCCCAGATAGAGCTTATTCATAAAACCATGTCCATGCCAGTCATTCACAAGCTTAATCCCTATTAATAAATTCTAAATTGAAATAAATATTGTTTTTTACGCCATCTACATCCCCATGTGTGCTTTTTGCAATTTACCTCGACAACAGCCAAGAAATCAGGAATTGAGAAGATCCTGATGCCTTGCTTGATTGATTTCGAAAAAATCAATTTGCGATTGAAGCAAAGGAATTTATCTGCCAATAGTTGGCTGGGTGTCGATAGGATAGGTACGCGTACGCATTTAGCTGAACTGGTGTCACTCAGTTATAGTCCTTGAAATGTACGGCACCACACACACATGAAATGCGACATCAGGAATTAAAACTAGTACCACCTTCTTCTTTTCTGATTTGATTCCATATTTACTGCGGTAACGTCAAGAGTACGTATTATTTTTGTTTTTGCCATTTCTTCCTGTTTTGTTCAAGGAATTTCTTGTAAGAGGTGTGGCTGCTGCTGCAGCTACATTGCATTGAACAAGTTCTTACCACGCTTCACCGTTATTATCTTGATATTTCGTTCTCACTTTGTTTGAATTTTTTGGAAGGATAACATTTTTAGTTGCAAGCAGTTTTATTTTCTTAAATAGTTTTTGTGTATTTTCTTATGTGACATGGAAAGGATACAGATCTAACAGCACTCCAACATGATGTGCAGAGAAAAAAGGAAGGACAAGAAATAAAAATATCTTCTTTAAAATAAAAATCAATTGAAAGATACACTTTCCGACAGAAGGCAGAGTGAAAATAATGTTAGAGAAATTAAAAAAAAAATAATAATTCAACACAACATGAATTCTTTCAAGGATCTTTGTCCGTTTTCACTTTTTTTTTTAGTATTTTTTGAATTGAGAAACTGTGAAAAATCAATTGTAATGGCTGCTTGGAGAGTTGGTTAAGAAATATCCTTTTCGTAGTCCTTTTTGAAGTTCTTGAAGGATTTGCTCCATTAAACTCCATTCAGCTTGCATTTGATAAGGATAATAATGCTCTTATTTTAAACTTATGACGATGATTTTTTTTTCCGATTTCCAATGGTTGAATAATAAATATTTTAAACTCCTTCGACAAATAGAACAGAAAAGGGATATCATTGGGATTCACAAAGCGTTTTCGTTTCTTGTAGAAGGATTTGAACTGTGTTTGAGCCATGTTTAAGCAATTTTGTTCTTTGAACAAATGTAGATTTGTTATTTTGTGTTTGGAAATGGTCTGTTGGTCGTCGGAAACCGAAAACAGCTAAGAGAAGTGTCAACGAAAACTGTCATCCATCCTTTAAACATTTCAACCCGTCTGTAACAGATCCCTGTCAGAAATGAATGGCTGTTTTTTTTTTTTGAATGACAATTTTTTTCTAAACATGAGGAGAAGAACTCATGAGCACGATTCCCTGCATTCGGGAAGAAACACTGACATGAAATGTATTGAAGCTACGTTCACTTTTTTGTAAGACCATTCAGAGTTATTACCTATTCGAGTGTTTAGCAATGCAAAATACAAATTATAGTAACATTCCGGGCAGGAAAAGGGAAAGTAGCTGAGAAAGGGCAAAAGAAAAATTTGGGACCAATTATAAATAACGCAAATGAACGCGAAGCAGCATACGTATGTATGTGCCTTCACTCATCTGCGTCTCTTGCACCAAGTTAAAAAAAAAAAAATTAAAATATAAGGCCCCGATTGCGGTTATCGATTTCTTGATCGATGAACGACTTGACTCGACGACTCGATAATGATCGTCAATTTCTCTATTTCGTATTGTGATGTGTCAGAAAAGGTCCACGGTTCAATTTCCGCCGGGGCCAAGTAACATCTAGAGTTTGTTCCACTGCCCCAACTCTTGCGAACGTTTGACTAACATCCAAGAGTATCAATTGTCATGAGAAGCTTTTCAAATTTGCCGGATTCGGCTTAAAATTGTAGGTCCCTTTCACTTCGCACAAGCAAGTGGTTGGAGAAACTAGTTTTTAGGCCCTTAATGCCGAGCATGTATGTATGTATTTAAAAGTGGCTGGAGTTGCTTTATCTGACTCATTTGTAACGAGGGTTCCGCATACGAGGCTACTCAAAGGAGATCAAAATCAAGAGATCCTTCTGGTGGGTCATCATTGCTTATAATGGACTGCATCGCACCAGCAAGACGAGTCCCTTCCACTTCGCAAAATTCGCAAAAGAAAGTTGTTGTAGAAGCTAGGTTTTAGTTTTTTTGATTGTCGACTGTGGTCGACATTTTTCTATTTCACAAAAGTTTGCTGTCGATTTTCTGATCTTACAATTTTCTGGTGATTTGACGTGATTCACAATTAAAAGTAGGCAACACTTTTAACAATTACAACCCACTTTGACACATCTGCATATATTTTTCTTTTCTTATAACACAACATTTTAATTCTTAAAAGTGTAGCTTACTTTTAGATGTTAATTCGTAGCGAGCCTTTCACAACAGAGCATTGCTCACTCGATTGACTACACAACACCAAACATTGCAACCAATCGATATAATCGACAAATGTCGCTTCGATTGGTAATCGACAACCGCAATCGGGGCCTAAGACCTTCAATACAATTGTAGCAGCTGCACGATTGCAAAAAGTGGGTGAGGCAAACAACTTTGTATGGAAGAATTGCTCAGAAAGATTTTATCAAGATAACATTCATTGAAATACATTTTTGTTTGTTGATAAAACAATTTTTTCAATAGTGGGACGGGCTAAGAATATCACTGCAGCGCGCCCCACCAAAAATCAGCGCTTGTCTTGAAACGCGACTAAGGGGTGAAATAACATTCTGGCAATTTTAACATTTAGGTGAGCCTTGTGACACATTTGACATCATTAAGCTATCTCGAAAGTGTGCACACAAATCCGTGTTTTGACACCACTGGATATCACCGGTCTCGTTCGACCAAACAATAATCAATAATGGAAGCATGCACGTGTAAAAATCGTAGAATGAGGCAGGAGTAAAAACTTCTAGGCCATCACACAAATGCAACAACACCAGCATTTGATTGGCCTCACTTGCTAAAAAGATCCGAAACCAGGAAGCGTGCCGATGATTACAGAGGTCAAACCGATGATCCCCACAGGCGGACCCAGTGGGGACGCATTAAAGTGGTAGGGTTATTATCGCCTTAATCCTAAACATAACCTCGCCGTTAAAAAAGAAGGAAATTTTAGTTGGTATGAGCTACAAATGAATAAAAATCAATTTAAAAATACAAAAAGTAAACAATAGCTCCAAGGCACACCTCCTGCGTGCATAAAAAAGCTTTGATTGATATCAATTACCAACGACATTTATTTTTCAACAACTTTAAATAGCTGAGCAATTTTTCGGGCCAATTATGCTCCATAAATCAGAAATTAATAGTTCATTATAAAAATTAATTTCGGTTTAGCAGTGGTCCGTTTCTCTTATCTACGCTACCAGTAGGGAGGAAATATTTAAACGCAATTGTTTTTCGTTTATTCAAGGACTCCTACAATTTGCAGATAAATTTACATCGGTCTACAGGACTAACGAGATAAAGAGAGACTGAAAGCACCTACTTCGTTCCGCACTTAATAAGATCCATCGTTGTTCTTCTACTATATGGTCGGTCCTTGTTTTAATTTTCATATGTTGGTGAGTTTCAAAAAGTTGAATCTCTTTATCTCACGGATGCATGCATTTTATAGCTGTAGTATGCTTTTAACATTTTTTCAACCCTTACTCTGAAAATTTAAGTTTCTAAAGTGCAGAAGGCGGGCGAACAAAAAAAATTCACCTCAACTTCATCGTAGAAATGCGAGGCGAATGTATGCTGCTGCTGCAAATGTCTACTCCAAGGTCCCAGAGCCCCGCGGTGAGACTGCGGTTGAATGAGTGAGTTAATATGCAGTGGCATGTACGAGATATGCCATCAACTGGAGCTTAACGAAAGGTATCTAGATCAGGATCACAAATGTAAAATTTAATTAAAAGGCATAAAAAACTACCGTTATGAAATGGCATTGCATGGAATTATACGACAGAGTCACTATGAATAATGCACCACCACTTCCCAGCTACAGCATGAAATTCAAAATTTGCGGCGAGAGAGACGGGGTGGGCTTTCAAGGTAAGGTAATGTTCTTGGAATTTGATTCAAAGAGCGCTTTTCCCCTTTGAGTAACTTAAGGTTCTTGTGAAAATAAAAGAGTAAAAATGATCAGTGAATCTGAAGAGTTTTTTTTTACAAACTCATTGCCAGCCCACTTTGTTTTCTCCTCCTCATATTCGATTCACTTAAGTTGACTAAAGTAAATTCAGTTAATGTACGAGCAGGCTTACCTTCAAATCTAATACTGTTGGAAACGCTGTTTTTCAAGATTATTCTTCACATATTCAAGCTCCACTAACATACAGCGCTTGTCGCAAAAGGCGACTAAATGAAGAAATCCCATCTAGGTACTTTTACCTTTCACGTGACTCTAGCGACACATTTAAAACCTTGCAACTGTCAAGCAAGTGTGCATGTAAGTCCGTGCGATTACACGACTTGAGATCATCGGTGTTGCAAAAGAAAGATCAAACAACAATCAATAATGAGAGAATGCACGTGTCGCAATGTTTAAAATAAAAAGGAAAAAATTGGCAGGCCTAAAAACTCGCGGGCCACACATACGCAAGACCACCAGTATTTGGTTAGCCTTATGTATGCAGTGATCTGAAACCGGTGAAAAGTACTTTATTTCTGGGTGTTAGTTTGGGGACTTACTTAATTTTTAAAGGGTAAAGATTCATATTTCCTGGGACCTAATTTTGCAGCAGTCTGCTAAAAACGCGGATTCTGAGGCACTTGATTCGCAGAAAAATTGCCAATTTTAAAATTCTCTGATTGAAAGTGCTGAATCGCTGATTTGCTATCGGAGGAGATAACGTATTCTGGCGCCTTTAACATACACCCTATTCAAGGTTCAGCCTGGCGTACAGCTCAATGACGGAACAACGGCCGCTCCACCTCCAGATTACCTTTTGGACCCGTCGCGTTGGTGAGGCAAACAAGACTTCTACGATCCAGTAACCATTGGCCCAGCTTGCATGGTCCAACTGTTTTTTTTCCAAATAATCTTCGAAAACATACCTCTTTGAGCTATTTTCAGATGTAGGTACACAAATATCATCCGGGTTTCACTTGTAGTCTAACTGCGGAAAGTATCTATTAACAAATTAATTTGCATTCTATTTTCATGCATTATAAACAAAATTAAAAATAATGATTAAGAAAAAAAAATGAATGCCCCGAGTGAGGCTCGAACTCACGACCTTAAGATTATGAGACTTACGCGCTGCCAACTGCGCCATCGAGGCTATGAGAAAACTGATTCTAAATTTAATTTTCATACTGGGCAAAAGCAGATGAATGATTACACCCGACTCTAACCTCTTCCACAGAATATCGAATTTTTTTATACATAATATTGAGTGTTTTAGACTTTCGGTATCGCATATTCTTATCGCTAAGGGAAACTTAAAAAATGAATGGCAATTGGTAAATACACTCCGCTTCAACTGAATAAGCACAAACATTTTCTAAGCTATGTTGTCCATTTTTTCAAAACCTTGTGCCGTAATATATCATTTGATGATGCAAACCGTTTGCGTATGATATTGACAAACTAAATCGGAAAGAATATTTCAAAAAGTACCGCTATTTTTCCCTGGTTCTCTTGCAAAGCATTCAATATGGAAAAATGCAGTTTTATTTTGCGTCAACTGAATAGACACAAGGTCATTATTTTCACTGCTTATGAGTATTCTGTGGAGATTGACACATTAGATCAACAGTTGAAGTGCTTTAAGTGAATTTTATTTGATTAATTGTATTTCAAAGAAAAACAGGTAGATCAAAATCTCTAAATAGTGTTGAAAGAGCTTAAATCGATTTACTAAAAGAACAAGGACTAACCGGGCGTTCGATCGCTGACAAAATTGGACGAAGTTCTAGTGTGGTCTATTCCTATTTAAGAAGCAAAGATTCGCAAGGAAAAAACATGAAAGGAGGTCAAAAAACGGCAACAACAGCAGTTAATCGAAGAGCAATTTTACGATGTGCTTCCAATTCCTGCGACTCTGCGGCAAAAATAAAGCAGAAAGCCGGTGTTACTGCAAGCGTTTCAACAGTGCGAAGGGTTATCAATAGTGCCAAACATCTAAAACGGTTAAAAATTCAAAAGAAACCACCACTTAACAAGAAACGGAAGTGTATGCGCTTAGAATTCTCTAGACCCTATATGAGTTTTAAAAATGAATGGCGTTAAGAAGCTTTTTCGGATGAGAAGAAGTTAAATTTTGATGGCCCTGATGGGTTTAATTATTACTTCCACGATGTGAGGAAAGAAGAACGATTTTTAGCGCGGCATCATAGTCGACAAGGTGGTGTTATGGTATGGGGAGCAGTTAGCTGCTATGGCACTGTTGAGCTTGAGTTAAAAATCTTAAAAATTACTGCATTAAGTTATAAAGGAAATTTGAAAATACATTTTCCTAAATTTTCAGGCATTTTTGGACCCATAAACTGAACTTTTCAGTAGGGCAACGCCCCCATCCACACGGCGCGCATAGTAAAAAATTGGATAGAGGAGCAGAATGTGGAATTGCTTCAATGGCCGCCGTACTAACCGGACCTGAACCTTATAGAAAACGTTTGGGGATGGCTAGTACGAAAAGTTTATGAGTCTGGCCGTCAGTTTGAGGACAAAGAATCTCTTATTGCAGCCATTAAATTGGTCTGTAGGGAAATTTCGCTGGACTACATAAAGAGGCTGTACGATTCCATGCCGGATCGAATTAACGAAACTATTACGAATGAAGGCGGCAGTACCCACTACTAAAATTAACTAATAAAAAAATATTTTAAGAAAAACTTGTTTCATTTAATCCCAATAACTTTTATTTCCAATTTCAATATTTGTGTTTATTCAGTTGACGCAAAATAAAACTGCATTTTTCCATATTGAATGCTTTGCAATGGAAACAGGAAAAAAATAGCGGTACTTTTTGAAATATTCTTTCCGATTTATTTTGTCAACATCATACGTAAACAGTTTGCATCATCAAATGATATATTACGGCACAAAGTTTTGAAAAAACTGACAACATAGCATAGAAAATGTTTGTGCTTATTCAGTTGAAGCGAAGTGTAGCTTGCTGAAGAGTTCTTTTTTTCTAAGCAACCTGCTATTATGATAATGTAGACGTTTTTGACAAACCTGTGATTGCTGACGCATTTAATTGCTATTTCGCAAATACAGCAAGTAGCTACAACCATGTCCTGTCCTGCCACCTTGTACCTCATGTTCGTTCCTTTGTAGCTCGGATGAACAGTTACAAAGAAACAGTTTTGCTTATAAGCCCATTACTTCTATCGAATTATTAAAAGTTATTGGTACTTTAAATAATTCTAGCTCGTGTGGGTAGCTGATGGGATTTCAAATCTGTTTTTTAAAAAGAGTTGCTTGCTTCGTTGTTGATGTCTTGAAAGATATTTTCAATCGCTGCATATTTGCGGGAGTCTTTCCAGAAGCACTGAAATGGCAGACATTGTACCATTGTTTAAGAAAGGTTCTACCACAGACAATAAATATACAGATGTCTTATCCATATGGGAAAAAGTGGGATATGAAAACGAAATTTACTTCAAGAAAAAGCTTTTTAAAAAGCTTCATAATTTTACAAGAGATATAAATGAAAACCCTATTTTTTTTTTCTCTTTTACTCCATCAAAAAATGAAAGAACAGAAACCCCAAAATCGTTTTTTTTCTGCCTTTATTACCTACCTACATTTCACACAACGTTCCTAGTTGCTTACGTGTGGTGCAAAAAAGGAGAATCGTTTTGTTGTTGTTCTGTTTATTTTAACTTGCGGTTTCTGATGGGTGCTGTGCGCCCGTATTGTTTCAGCACGGATCTGATCGTACCCATGCGAAAATGGTTTAGTAGATGTGTGCTTGCTATCTTGTTTCGTGTTTGTACCTTGCTGCACAGATAATAAACATAATGTTCATCGATTAATGTGCACGTGCAGTGTGCGTATTTTAGGTTTACTAGATAGGCTATTAAAACTCGGATCATCAACATCCTGTAGAATGTTATTCAAGTAAGCAGCCAGATTGAATGTAGGAATAATTATTATCCAAATCTTTTTCTAGTCTGCAACTTCGACCTGAGATACAGAGGACAAAAGTAACATTTTGAATGAAATCTTATTATGCATTTTGTCAATTGAAGATAAATAATCAGATAAATTTATAAATCCTTTTGTATATAGGTACATAGGTATATGATGCATATTATATTTATTCCCTAATAACAACGTATCTGCTCTTAGCCTACTTAAGTGAAGGTGACTAATGTTCGAAGTCATTAAAGAACCTCAATTGAGTTATTAACGTAAACAAAATAACCATTATCGTACATTATATAGGTATGTATTTAATTAAATTTTAATCGCCATTACCTAAATAGTTTCCAGGGGCCACGAACGAGGACGTGACAGAATATCGACCCCCACCCTCCCAACCTCCCAATACTAATCATTCCTACATTTCGCATTTATTTAAAGTTCTAAGGATTCATAACATTTAGCAACTTTTTTATTTTATTTTTAGGATTCCTACTCTTATTAATATTTTTATCAAGAACCCATTTACAATTTTTCCAGAGCAAAACCACTACTAAAAAGTTTGTTAAGTCAAGCTTATGATCATAGCATTCATTAGACACTTTGAACCAATTTGGCAAATGTATATCCGTTGCCTATATGCATTCTTTTATGATGTTCTCTTTCAGGTTAGATGCAAAAGGTAGTTTCTGAAAATATGTGGAAAATATTTTAACATGTAGACGGCATACTTGAAAATATATTTCGGATGGCCATAAGAGAACTGTTTGTTCTTCTGAATTTTCATACTCTTTTAATTTTATTAATATTTCCGTAAGATCAAAATACTGTTTGTCTTTGGACATTTCATTAACACAATTTTGGCATATTTTGTTAATTTTTTTTAATGTTTTGAAAACTTAGCGCATATATTGGATCTTTGGGAACATCCATAATCAACAAAACCTTCAATTTCGTCTTTGAATTTATTGTAGATTCGCCTGAAGACTCATTTCGTCAAAAATAATAATAACTTCCTTTTCTTTTGCTGAAAATGTTGAGGTAATTTTCTTTACTTCCTCTAAAACATTCCTGTTCAACCCTGGAGATAGACTTTTAATCTTGATCCATCTGTGTAAAGAAGATGGATGCGGCAAGTGTAACCCAAGTTGTTCTCTTAAAAAGTAGTAGCCGGAAGCCGAACGGAAAAACATGCACTGCGAAACCCACTTTTCATCTTCGGTGTATTCTGCCGTACTCTGGGATAGAATAAGCTTTGAAAACGTCCTTGTATTTTGATTTACACCAAATAATAAATCTATTTTGTCTTGAATACTCTGCTTCGAGTGCGCTTGTAGGTATTTTGTGGCCTCTTTTAAACGACGAATTTTCTTCAACATATTGATTTTCGATTTTCGATTTTCCTTTATTTTCTTTCTAAAGCCATTGTTCAATTTCTTAAGTTTCGCAAGTCTCTTAATATAAAAAGATTGCCTTTTAATATGAGCTTCACAATTTACGCAAGTAGGTTCAAAACTAGGTCTTTTGCTTGACAATCTTTTTGAAGCTAAGTTCAATTCTTCTTCTGTAACTTCAATTGAATTCAGTACTGTTTTCTTGCGGTTCTCATATGTAAGTTTAGCTTTGTTTGGATCAAAGCACACGGAATCGTCATTAGAAAGGCTAAGATTCTCACTTCGTTTTAAAAATAGAGAGGGATATGCATTTTTTTTTAAATATTTTTTCCCAATGAAGCTATTTTTAAAATGATTGCTGCATATATAAGGTGTTTTAAGAATTTTTATGTGTTCCCGAGACTCCTCTGCTAATGTTAGCCATTCTTCGTACTTAGCTGTTCCTCTTTTAGGAAGAAATAATTTTCTATTTGGGAATTCATTTTTTGTGGCACAGCAATGTACAATTGCACACTTTGTTCTATTCCAGGACATTTTGTTTTTTCTTTCTACTAACCTGAAAATCTAGATAGCTATACCTATTTGAGCAAAATAGCTCAAACAGCTCTCGATTAAATTAAATCAAACCAATTGAAAACAAAAGAATAACAACATAAACTGATGATCTAAGAAAAACTAAAATAAATATTAAGAGAATAGCTAAAAACTACAAACTACAAACACAAAAGGTATAAAATAAGTTTCTGTTCCTCTTAAGAAAGAAACACAAATTTACCCAATAACAGAAAAAACGTCGGTTAATCAGAAATGCACAGATATAGTAAATCCCGCAGTTTTATATTTTGGTTTCGAATAACAAGTATCCACTCTCAATTTCAATCACAGAATGCAGTGAAGTGATAAAGTTTACCCATTAATTCGTTGTCGTCTTCGCATTACGCACATACATTTTAAAAACACCTGATTATTGAAAATATACATATAGGCCGTTCCACATCACTTGAAACCAAATTACATGAAAAAACTGTTGATTTCCTATGGAGTCTGGCATCAAGCGATTCGAAACGGATTATGCAATGCATGCCTGCTGTTGCTACAGTATGAGAATCGCATAATACCGATATCTCTATGATCCTTACCTTACTTGGTGTATTATTATTTTTTTTGTCTTTCATTATTCGGCAATTATGTAATTCCTTTGCTCTTACTGTGTCATAAACTCACAACACAAGCACAACCACAACCACAAGGCGTAAGGGAAGCTCTTTGCCTACACAAATGAATGGAACGGAGAGAAAGGTGATCGGAAAAGAAAAGAGCTTTATTCTCAATTCTTATTTTGAAAGCTCCTTGCCTGGTAAGGCCATGAAAAATGTTGTCTGGTAAGGACAAAATATGAACCAAAATTTTTTACAGGCATAAGACATCTGTATATTTATTGTCTGTTGTTCTACTATTGAAATGTGTGACTACAGGCCCATATCACTTCTTCCAGTTTTCAGCAAAATTTTCTAAAAACTTGTAAACCATAGAATAATAAGCATTCTAATCAGAACCGAGTTTATCAACCCAAATCAGTTGGGTTTCAGAAAGGTAGATCGGCGGAAGATGCACTACTGCAGTTTTCTGCTCAAATAATGTCAAACCTGGATGAAAAAAAATATACGGCTGGTTTATTTATTGATATCACCAAAGCTTTTGATTTTTCATATTAGTTTGGTTCAGATCATACTTAAAAGATAGGTCGCAAAGAATGAAGTTAGGTGAGATTAGAAGCTAAATAAAGTTTTTCAATTTGGGTGTACCACAAGGTTCTGTTTTGGAACCAATTTTGTTTCTCGTTTACGTTCATTCACCCCTTGCACTAAATTTTGAAGGGTCACCTACTGCTTTTGCGGATGATATCGGCTTTGCTTATGGCTTAAACAGTCCCTTGGATCTAGTTTCTGACATTAATTTGGATCTAAGTTTACTAGAAGCTGGTTTTCCGAACATAATTTGTTTATAAGCTCTAAAACAAAAAAAAATATTTTTCAATTAGTCAATTAGCGAATGTATTTAATCACGCACCTAAGTGCCAAAAATACAAGCTTTCTAATAATTGCAAGTGTCCGCCTTCTACCACTTTTTGTTATAATTCAAGCTGCAGTGATAAGTGTTTTTTAATTGAGACAGTGAATGAACTTAAATACTTGGGGCTTACAATTGATTGTAGAATGAGCTTTTCGAATCACGCGGAAATTCTTAGGAAGTACTTTCGGTGCACATTTATATATTTTTGTTATTTGCGAAATATTTGCTCAACAATGGTCCTAAAAACGATTTATTATGCAATTTTCCATTCCAAATAGTTTGTTGGGGAGGTGCTTATTCGAATAAAATTCAGCCACTATTTATTCTGCAGAAATATATTTTACGGAAAATATGCCGTAAACCTAGCAGACATCCTAGTTTTCCATTGCTCTACGACCTCAAAATTCTCCCAGCCCGACATTTGTACTGCTTTAAAGTGTTGAAGACTTTCTTTACTCGTATGAAGTCTGGACACCGCAATTATCGTTTAATCTCAAATTATAATTTACGTGACTTTCGAATATGGTATCTGTATCAAACTTCCGCACTACTATATTTCGTAATTTTTATTCAGTTTTATCTTGTCGTTTATTTAATAAGCTTACTTACTCGATCAAAACAATAATAATGCCTGGAATGCTTTTAAAACATGTAAAACACTGGCTTCTAAATTTGACCTATAATAATTTGGAATCTATACTTTCTGATATTCTGGTCTTATTTCAGTTTTGATAATTTTTTGTCTTGTGTAATCAAATCCTTAAAAGTACCTAAATTTATTTCTTTTGTAGTATTTTTGATATACATAATTTAATTAATTCAGTCGAACTGCTGTTCTATTAATTTTTGTTAAATTAAATGCAAATTGTCTTATAGGGTTACCCCACCCAAAAATCTATATATGAATTATTAAAGCCTATTGAAGTGGCATATAACACTATTTTTTAATACAATATATAGAAAAATACAAAATGTCTTTATGTACTTCATACTTATGTAATTAATGAAGATTGTGAATTTACAATGAATTTATAAGAAATAAATTATATCTATCTATCTATCTATCGTTTTGCCCCCTCGCTCCTTTTAGCTTAACGCATTTAGCTTAACGCATATCGTCGGCCAAAGATGCAAACCTCATAACCCTTTTGGCCAAAATAAGATTTTAATAAATGTATCATTTTGGAAAAGAAATGAACAAACTCTTTCAATAGAAAATGGATAAATGTCAAAGAAAAATATCCAAACACGGAAAAAAATATTATATATGATTGGCAGTAAAGAACGATACTGTAAAATTTGCAAAAACGGATTTATGAGATTTTCATCTTTAGCCGACGATAGGGACTTGTTGTTCTTATATGAAAAATAACATTTTTGCAGGGATGCCAACATAATTCCAGACATCAACTCGCAAACAGTCAGGAGCTGTTGTATAAGGTTTACAGGATAACTTAGAGATTTGTATGTCTTTTTAGTTCAACTGAGATTCCTGCTAAATGAAATGGAAAAAATAGCTAAGTCAACTGAAGCTCCTCCATGAGTCCACGCACCGCGATAAGCCCATTTAATGGCTTGACTAAACTATCAATATTTATCTTTTGAAAATGAACACTGCAGTTAGATGTTTGTCCAGGAATACTGTGCAGCACAAAAAGCAGTCCGGATTAAAAAGCATGGGTCACAACAATTTAGGATATGTAATCAAATTCAAGCAATTTTAACTTGTGTACATTAACAGGTCACGATTTTAAGAAATACTTTTTTTATAATTTGCTTACGCCAAAGGGGTTTATGCCGTAAATGTTACAGTACCCTTATTGTGCTATGAACACAGCGGAAGCATTTGTGAACGGCAAGAGACACCTAGCAATGGCATATTTCATTGCATGCTTTTCGGTGCCACTTGGTTTTAGAAAGAATAGAGGGAAAGACGTGTTTTGGTGCAGTTGTATGATTTTTCTCCACAGGACGGTGTTGTGTAAGTTGCTTAGGGAGATCAAGTTTTTACATACGAGTATATTCAAAATAAAATAATGAATTTGGCCGGGATTGAACGCACGACCTTCCAATCACTAAGCAAATACACTACCACTGCACCGTTGCCACCCGCAATGAATTGAATGTACGAGTATTACAGCGATGGCTACTACCTCAGACTTGTTTGTTTTTATCTTCTATGCCTATCCGGCGTACCAGCTTGGGGTGCAGTAAAGTGGGAGGGTTATGGTACTTTTAGTTGTCATCATCAAGGGAGAAGAAGCTTATCCAAAAAAGGTTAAATTAAACACATTGACCCTCACTCTATCAACGGTATTAGGCTAACTTTTGCCGACGGAGATACATATTCAAGTCTTATTTTGTGAAAGAAAATTAAGCTGGAAACCAAACATTATAGAAAGGGTCAGGAAAGCTACGGTAGCACTCTTCTCTTGCAAAAATGCCTTTGGAAATAAGTGACGCTTACAACCCCGCACTCACTGGCTATATGTATCGGTCTTTAAACCGGTATATGTTCTTATAAACGGGGTGGTCGTGTGTTAGACTTCCGTAAGCAAAGCGACCAATCGCGACTAGCTAAGCTGAATCCAACGATCAGCTTGTCTATGCATCAGTAGGCACTGTTAACTACACCCTCTGCTCCAGTGAATACTCTGTTTCATCTGACACCCTTTGACATTTTCTACACACAAACAGTTGCTCATGCGGCTATTTGTCTCAAAGGCTCATCGCAATGCATCAATTAAGACATTGGACACGTCACTATCCTGACTGAACACATTCATTATAGTGATGTGCAACTTGATTACTTTTGAGTAACGAATGATTACTGATTACTTTTCATTTAGTATTCGGTATTTAGTATTCGGTTCTCAATACTTGTTTTTTGAGCGACAACCCTGTCGTAGGGTAGGAACAAGGAATATCTACGCGTAAAAAATAAAAATCATGGCAAACAGTTCAGTAATCAACTTAAATGAAATTGTATTTCATCAATGTTTTCATTTTTAGATCTTTACATAAATAGCTTATTTTTTTTAAATTTATTTGTGGTAAGAAATCGCATTAGCATACCTGACAAAATATACCCACCTTTAACGACACGATTATCCTCGCCTTTTTGCTACAGATCTTTAAAATTAATTCACCAAGTCTTTGATCTTACATAGAATATCAAGTAATCAAACACATAAAATGAGTATTATGTATAATCCAAAAACACTGTGGACTCAAAGATACAAAATGAGTAGGTAATCAAAAACACAGAATGAGTTAGTAATCAAACACACAGAATGAGTAAGTAATCAAATCCAAACGAGTATCAATTTGTGTTGCCTTCATTGAGTAGGAATCATGTATGTACATACGTTTGCCTTCGCGCTTATGACCATCGAAACTAAAAGTGCGCATTCTTCGTGTGAAAAAAACGGACACGGAAAGAGAGAAGAGAACCGATACCCAGTGTAAGTGTTTGAGTATTAGTATCACCAGCACCAGAAGCATGAATGAACGCCTGAGAATGATAAAAAAGGGGTGAATTTGTGGAGAGACACCGACACAAAACCGTTTCATGTCCGCGGTGGCGCGGCGGTGTTAGAGTGTGTATGTGTGATGTGTATATATTCCTGTTGGATTCGATATGGACTTACACGGGCGTGAATGTTGTTAGGTATCTGATGAGTATTTGGATTTGTTTGAATTTGATTACTTGATACCGATTACTTCTGCTAATGAGTATTCGTTACTAAAACTCATCTTGAGTAACGGATATTAAATAACGAATAATTACTATTTGCACATCTTTAATTCATTACACTTCCAAGAAACATAGACACCAGACCTCAGCTTTAATTTGGTAATAATTTCTAAGTAACCAGTCATTCTGAGAGGACGATGCTTTCTTTGATAATCAAGCGATCAACTTTTACACTGACGGATCAAAAACCAATGATTGGGTGGGTGGTGATATTTTCTCTGACACATTAAGTTTTAGTCTCTCCTTCCGTCTAACCAACCAATCTAGTGCTCCAGGCGGAAATTCTGATGATTAAAGAAGTCTTATCTTAAAGATATCAGCTGAAAATCCGAATATCCGCATTTCCCCGAAAACGCAGCTGCCATCAAGTCCCTGGAACCAGTGTCTATAAACTCTATCATAGCCCTAGACTACCGAACATCTCTTAAGGAGATGGCAGAGCAGTTCAACATTCACCTCTAATGGGTGCAGGGGCATGGGAACATTCGGAGGAACTTAGTTTTGCTTGGTGATATTAATATCAATATTTTGTCTAATTCATTAGAAGTCGATCACTTTTTGTCGACTTTATACTCATTTGGATTTGATTCATTGTTGACTCACCCTACTCGGTGAAGCGCGTGTTTAGATCACATATTTAATAGGATTCACCGTAATAATTGCATAGGATTCAAAACTGCGGTGCATGACTTAAACTTAACGGATCACAGCTTAACAAGTATTAAATTTAATTATAATGCTCCTAGAACCAATCGATCTGAGTGTGAAGTATTTGCCAAAGTTGATTTTAATGTCCTAAGAAACGAATTGAACTTTGAATTCTGGGAAGATGTCTTCAGTTCTAGTGATCCATCATTCGCTTTCAAATTATTTCTTAACAAGCTACAAGTCCATATTTCTAGCAGCCAGCAATTATTAAGAAAGAAAATTAAAAAAGGCATTTGCCTTAAGCCATTGATGAATCCATCACTGCTTAAAAAAAATCATAGGAAAAATAAGTTGAGTGTTCTTCTTAAAAAGCATCCGAATAATTTAAGACTAAATATTAAATTAAAAATACTATGTTAAGATTTGCAAAAAACTAAAGGAGGAAATACCTCTGTTTCGAGATAATTACTATCGCAACAAATTATCAATGAGTGTTGGTAACTCCAAAAAAGAATGGCGTGTTGTCGATGAGATTCTTGGCAGAAAAGCTTCAGAAAGAAACATTGTTTGAAACATCAACAATTCACCTATTTCCGATTCTATTGAAGTTGCTAATTTGTTTAATGATTTTTTTTGTAATATTAGTTCTTTTCAGGACACAATTAATAACAACATCGAGTCTGCAAACATGCCCGTCTTTGCCGGAATAATAATTCAACCTGGAAGTTTTTTCTGCGAACATTTTACTGCTTTAGAGATCCATAAAATAGTTTGTTCCCTCAAAACATCAAAGTCTACTTCCTTTGACAATATTTCAAGCTCTTTGTTAAAAAAAATAACTTTTCATATCTCGGATGTGTTGTGTTTTATTTTCAACAAGTCTCAAACTAGGCATTTTTCCACAATCCCTAAAAACAGCAGTAGTGATCCCACTCCACAAAAAGGGTGATACTACAGTTTTAAACAACTATCGTCCTATTTCTTTGTTGTCGGTTTTTTTCAAAGGTTTTTGAGAGGGGTGTTAAATCTAGAATGTTATCGTATCTAGACAGAATACATTTCTTTAGCGATTGTCAGTTTGGATCTAGAAGTGGAAAGTCTACTGAGACCGCACTATTAAAATTAACTGGTGAATTATACAACAGCTTACATTCGTCTGAAATACCGGCTTCATTGTTTATTGATATCACTAAAGCTTTTGATATGGTGGATCATTCGATATTATTAAATAAACTTTACCGTATAGGGTTTAGAGGCTATATATACAAAATGGTTTGCTTCTTACTTAAAAAACCGTAGACAAATGGTCAAAATCAATAACATTTATAGCTCCCAGAAAACTATAGCACTAGGTGTTCCGCAAGGCTCTGTTTTGGGTCTTATATTGTTCTTAATTTATGTTAATTCATTAATTGATCAACCTTTTAAAGGTAAAATCACAGCGTTTGATGATGATACTGCTCTCTCGTATTCAAGTAGAAGCTTGCTTAACATATGTTGTGACGTAAATTATGACCTAGACTTACTTAGGAGATGGTTTTTGCAGCACAAATTAGTTATCAGCGACAAAACAAAGTTTATGATTTTTAACTTGAAGGGATATTTTGCGGATATTTTGCCATTTTTTTACCATTCTACTAATTGTTCACGTTTTTGTTTATCTGACTCAGGTCAACGTTCTTTTAACTATTTGGCATCGTGCTCCAATAAATGCTTTAGAATTGAGTGTGTTGATAACTTTAAATACTTAGGTATTATATTGGAGAACAAACTGAGCTGGTATAGTCACACAATTTATCTTAAACATTACTTTAACAAAGTGGTGAGACAATTATATCACCTAAGTCTTTATTGTAATCAACCATTACTAAAGCTTGTGTATAATGGACTTTTAAAGTCAAAGCTACAATATGAACCATTACTTATAAGCCAAAAACATGCCGTTAGAATCATATGCAGGGTGAATCGCAGAACTCCGAGTTTTGATTTGTTTAAGAACCATAAAATTCTTCCGTTAAGGCACCTTTACTGCTACAAAGTCCTTAAAATGTTCTTTGATAATTCGGGATTTTACGCTGTCAGAAATAACGAAAATTAATTTGCGAGTAAATTCCAGACATTTTACATCTTACAAATAATAAAGCCCATTTTGCACGATTTTACTATGCTACCGCACCTCGTCTATTCAATTCGCTTCCAGATACTGTTAGACGCGAGAGAGTGAAACGTGTATTTTTGAAGTGTATACAAATTGGATTATGTCCTTTGATTATTCAGCCATAAATGGTTTCTTTACGACCTGAATCTTGCTCATTAAATGTTATAGTATATTTTATCTTTCCAACCTAATTACTTTTTTGCTATCCGATTGTAATTCCCCATTAATAATTAGTAAACAATTTTAGTAATTTCCGTCCTACATTCGACACTTGCCATTGAACAACTGATTGTAGTAACTATTTTATACTCCCTTTTATTTTATAAATGAGTAATGTAAAACATTTTTATAAAATTGTATGACAAAAAAAAAAAAACTATAGGGCCAAATATGGAACAACTCTCCTTTTGCTACTTCAAAAAGCTTTCCTATGTAACCAATTTAAGCTAGATAAGTGGAAAAACATGTCTAGCGACAAAGCTGGACCTGCGACGCTGTAGGAGTCAAATCTCTCTAACAGCGTGCATACTAGCGCCACTATAGGTGCCAATTTTTTTTGTTTATAATAAACACGCACTAAAGGGATTTGTTGGGACCCTTATAATGTGATAGCTACACAGCGCGGGCGTTAAGGAAATTAGGGTGAGAAGAAAGGTATATTTCATTACTGGACACTGTCTTATATGCAGCCTGCAACAAGGTTTGGCCCATATTCAAACGATTTTGCAGAAGCTGCATTGGCGAGGAGACTGGCCTCAAATCAAACTAATAAAATCCATTGAACGGTAGACAAATGCAATCTTTTGAATTTTAAATAAAAGGTGATTCTATTAATTTTCTGAAATCACAAATTAAGGTAAATGACACAATCACCAAATTGAGGTTATTAAAGAATACAATGAAAAATTATACAACTTTGAAATTTGGTGCGGTCCGTAGCGCGTATGGGTAGGTATAGTCCAAAACGCTATAATCTCCGTTTCACTTGACGAAAAAACGAAGGCGATAGCTACAATTAGGGTTGAATTGCGTAAACTACTCGTATGTATCACAAAAACTTAAAGTCAATATTTTTATCGTTATAAAGGGTTATAAATTCTGAAACGACATATCAACAAATTCCGCACACCAATTAAACCCGAGAACTGCACCCAAAAGTGACGATGAATTTTCTCCAAACGTGTAATAAACATTCGAAATATACCTTCAGATGTGCACTCAAATAACTGCCATTTGCATTCCATTCTTATCTAATAAATGAATAATTAAGCATTACATCCAGTCCTTGCACAGGACAACGGACACATTTGCACACATTGTTCCCTGCAATTTCGCATACCAAGAGACGACATATCCTTCCGAACTACATAAAACACCCACATTAAGACATGATTTTATGAAAGCTACTAGTTTCTTCCTCCGTTAATACCCTCGTATATCTCATGACTGACTTGGCCTGCTGGTTGGCCACCCGCCGTTATGTCTATTAAACACCCACTTAAGTGCTTATATTGGAATTGTCATTACCGGTATCAATATTCTTTTTGCATATTATCGCAGACGATACATATATTGGTATATTAAATCAGGACTCGTTCTTCTAGCAGAGGAAGCACCATTTTACCGTGTCGCTTGGATACACATGGTATACGGAGTCGAGCATGTATTTCTTGCGTCACTCTAATTAGGATAGAGGCCAAATGCAAAATCCCACTCTCTCGCACTGAAATTGTGCAAATTCATCCAAAAAGTTACCACAAGTAGAACCTAGATAAGTTCATAGTTGAACAGGGAATCTGTAAGGTGCATAGTGTGATGTACAGGTAGAGACATGGTCGGTTTTAGGTGGAATGAAAGGTCAACAATAAAGGATAATGTCATCGGAATTTCAATCAATTTGGCTAAATCTTTACTTTTAATTTTGCAAGGACTTAAAAAAGTCTACAAGCGCGCAAAAAAAATAAATCATTGAAATGTAAACTCACACGGACTCGTCCCCGATACGCAAGCCATAACCGTATTTACGGACGGTTCAAAAATGGTAACGGGGGTGGGGTTAGGCGCCTTTTCCGCACCACTGGGCATATACAAATCCCGACCACAGCAGCGTCTTCCAAGCAGAGGTTCTGGCAGTGACAACAGCAGCCCGTGCATCGGTGGTAAGGGCAATACCACCCGATGGTATTACCTTATTTATCGTCAGCCAGGCAGCAATAAAAGCCTTAACTGCAGCAGTAATAAAATCTAAGCTTGTAAAATGCTGTCGCGAAGAACTCAAGGTTCTTGGTACTCAGCACAAGGTATCGCTCTGCTGGGTTCCGGGACATGAAGGCATTCCAGGCAACGAGAAAGCGGATGAATTAGCAAGACAAGGTTCGGCAGCTGTGTCAGAACAAGTTGATCGCTCTGTGCTCATCCCGCCTTGCACACTCAGGCTTGAAGCAGGGAAAAAGGCAATAAGAGAGGCGAACCTTAGATGGACGGCACTAGATACTTGCCACACCACAAGAATGCTATGGCCAACCTTCAATGGAGCCAGAACCGAGAGTCTCATGAAAAAGGATAGAAAATCACTATCCACCCTCGTAGGTATATTAACGGGGCACAATACTCTGCGGTACCACATGAAGAAATTACGCTTGAAGAAGAACTCTGTAGAGGCTGTGGCGACGAGGAAGCTCTGGAGAATACTACCCACTTCCTGTGTCACTGCCCGGGTCTCCAACACATCAGGTACAGATTCCTGGGAAGACATTTCTTGCACGACCTAGACGAGCTTTCCAGCACACCGATAGACAGAATAATGAACTGCACCAAATCCACAGGATGGTTTGTATCGAACAACACAGTCAGTAACTAATCTCAGTTTTTGTAGACAGGGTTAAAAATGAGTAAGGGACTACCCTCCTCCCCCGATGGTCATCACAATGGTCAGTATTGACCTGAGTGTGGCACTAAGCCAGCCCGCCTACCTAACCTAAACGCACACATTATGAGCGCAGCCAAGGCGTGTGCGTTTGACGTGGTTTTGCTTGCCATCAAATTTACTGCAGGAAAAAAAAAACGCCTGAGAGAATTCATAAATATTCCTGATCTATGTGTGTGTGCGTTTGAACTAAGATCATGGCACACAGAGGGTAGGCTTCTGAGTGATCTGACTAATACAAAATTCAATGTTTGAGTTGGTTTAAAGAGTTTAAAATTCCCTTTTTTCTTCAAGCGTTTTTTGTATAACACATGCAGTAAGGCTGCTAAACTTTCCGTCAATTCTCATAGACATAGCTTGCGTCAATTACGTTAACGAGGGTCATATCGGGGGAACAGCGCTGTCTCCACTCCCCACTTCACGTGGCAGAAATCACAAATTGCTGCTGTTCATTCAACTACCCCTTTCTTCGAATTTTGAAGTAATTTGTTACAAATGAGCAAAGGGATACTTGAGTGTGCCACTTAATTCCTTATCCAACTAGGTTGGTGTAGGTAGCAGTCAATTATTAAAGCAGCCTTTCAAGTGAAATAATTTAAATTGTGAAACGCGATATTGCAATGTATGGTTAGGTATAGTTAAAGTGGCTAAAAAAGGATGTTATGGTGGCGGTAATGAAGACTATATATTAGAAAATCTATAGCTAAAAAATTAGCTTGAAAAAACATAGCCCGGGAACTAGACTGAAGAGAAATGTGCTGCTTGATGTTTTGAACCGACAACACGAGGGAATTGCTCGCCATAAGCAGTAATATTGTTTAATGAAAGCGAGTAAATCGTATGTCGTAAAGAAAGACGACTCAAGCCGACATATTTGATTGGACATATCTTCTTTTGTGAATTTAGTGAATTTAGTGTGTATCTAAATCTAACTTACTTTGTCGAAAACATTATAAAAGCTGAACGGTGCTTGCTAAAGCAAAACAGAGAATAAAAATCAACTTTGGCAAGCAAATGCAGATCAGCCTTCCTGCACTCTGCAATGCCATCCGAAACGGTTTCTTTCTTGCTTGTCAGATTCCACTTAAACCGCTTACAATATCTATCGTTTGCCATTTTACTAATAAACATATAGGCGATTACTTTTAATGGCAGGCAGTTACTCGAAAGCCCTGCCTGTCTTCTGGTTTCGGTTTTTGTTCGAGCAGAGAAAGATGTCATAGGCCAGAATTGGCAGCTTTCTCACACAAAAGTTTTTCTTCCCATCGCATCCATAACAGCAGCAGCAGTGAGACTGGGTGGAGACCAAGAAAAAGGAACATACTTTATGCATCAGAGGTGCAATTAGATAAGTTGTTATGGTAATTAGGAAAGCTCCATAAATAATGACATCCTTTTACTGTGGGTCATTCAGACTGGAACCGAACCAGCAGTATTCACACTAGCCAAAATTCTGTAAACTAGCATAAGTGCACAGAAATGGGGATCAAGAAAATATAATGGCATCCTGCGGGGTGTCCTCGTAATAAACACATTTAAATAAAGTTAAAGTGGTACTCGTATATCCACACTTTTTCCAATTTGCTATGTGCTCTCTTCATTCACATGCATAATGTCAAGGACAATTGGAAGATGGAAACGGAGATGTAAAAGACGGCGCATCAGAAGCAGGAACACATTCCAAGAAAGTAACGAGGTGCACTTTGCATTCATCCACGTGTACGGGTGTGGGAGTGCGTTTATATATCACTTATCTTGAATGCATGCGAGTACTGTTTGACGTGTTTCCCATTTGTTCAGTTTGAGATGGTTTGAATAAGCATATTTAATGATGGCGCGGTCGGTAGTCTACGGCGATAAAAGGACGAAACATGGGTGTGTGGGTATGGAGAAAAGCCAGCTATCGAAGGATTATTATTATTGTGTGCACTCAACTGAACAGGTATAATATAAAATAACATATGGAAACAACAAATTCTCCATTGGTGCGCGGTACTGCTTTTGGGCTAGAGAGGATGGTGGACGGATATAAATAATTTCGTTTTGGGAAATGGATATACCCAGACAGCGGGTGTTATTGAATAAAATGCAAATACGAGTTTTGAAGGATTTCCGGGTAGCGGGGTTTATGATTATAAACGGTTATGGTAGTCCAATGTAATGCCAAAAATTGATTATTTATAGGTGTAGGGCGAACAGAAATTGAATACAAATTGAAAATGTGTTTAAAATGTCTTATAGCGGCCAACATGCAACATATCGCAGGATACCTGCCAATTATGTAAAAACTATCAGTCGGGTCTGCCAAAGTTGAAGAAAGGACGATTCTAAAGTAAATTACTTTATTAAACATTAGGAAAGGCCGCTGGGCGAAATGTTGGATGATACCCTTGTCGTATTCCTATCCCCCTAAAAGCGAGCATGTCAAACAACTTAGTATCTACTTTATCTACATAATTTGCGCGACGAATAGGGTTTTTATTTTCCAAAATTTCTTCTATAAAACGGGTTTTAACTTATAAAAAGCTTCGGAAATAACAGCCGGATTTGAAAAATCTTTAAGCCTGAGCATTTCGGGCGCCTAGAGAGTATATACAATATAACCTCGGTAGTTCGAACAATAAGAGACCTACCCTAACTCGAAGAACCGAGATTTCGAATTACTAGATACCTTTTTTCTTCTGTCGGGCGCAGTGGTTAGTGTGTAGGACTACTAATCGAAAGGTACCTGGTTCAATTCCCGCCGGGGCCAAATAACATCTTGAGTTCTTTCTCCACTTTTTCCACCTCCTCCGAACGTCTAACAAATATCCAAGAGTATTAATTGCCATAAGGAGCTTCTTATATACCTATAGCCTATAGCCTTTAATACCTAATAATTGTTTATTTTATTTTAGATACTTTTTTCGTATAGTTATTATGTATTTCGGATGAAAAAGCAGTGTAAAGCGGCTTTAAGTAGCAAAATATATTTATTTGCCACAACAAGGAGAGTATTCAAGTCTGGGAAAAAAATGAAAAAAACGTTCAAAATCGAATACGCTTAAACTTTCGTCAAATTTTGTTTGATGTACGAAACGGTCGATTTTCCAAAGCCGATCTGAAATGCTACAAAGGTGTCATTTGTCTAATTCGCCCAAAAGTTCGCATTTCAGCTTAAGACCCAACAACTAGTGGTTATCTAACTCAAAAAAGTTATTTAATAAAATAACAAACCATTCACAAAGGCAGTCGAATCAAAAATTATAACTGGTAACTACACGCAAACTTCAATGTATGTGCAGTCCTTCCAAAACACCTACAATATCCATCCACTACTCCACCACTGACTATCCATCCAATGTAATTGTTTAAAAAAAATCAACTCACAGCCTATTGTACTATAATCGACAGGACGTAACGTAAAAATGTTTTCCCTTAATATTTCTAGGAAAATACTTTTAACTCTGTAACTGTAAAATCACTTAGAAAAGAAACTACGAAAAAAATCGAGATACAGAGTACCGTTTTTGGCAAGTGTTCGAATTACAAGATGCATAATGTTCAAAAAATGGTATTCGAATGTTATTTGAGCGTTCGAATAACCGAGATAGTACTGTATACAAAATTTCAGCTTCCAGCTCGAATTTCGATTTTTCGTTAATCGGTTTTTTCTTGAAGTTCTGAGCTGTTGGGCGGATTGTAAAAGTTCTTGCATTTCCAAATTGTAGGGCCTAAAATTGCCGACGGACGTGGAGAACATTATCATCGATACTGAGCACAAATATAAGACGAGTTTTATTGGGAATTGTATAGCCAGCTCAGCAAAATTGTACACCTTAAATAACAACAAACCACAAGTGAAGATAAATAGGTCAGCACAAGAGTGAACTGAACATAACATAAAGTGTAGATAAAGTTTTGGAAGTCTGGATTGAAACGACACCTCAGCTAAGAACTTTAATATATAAGCTAAGGTGCGAAAACTAAATAAATTTACTACCCCGCAACCAACCACACTCATTCGCTCACAGATAAATAATAGAAAAGTACATTTGGAAAGCAAACATTAGATTATTTGTACGGGAATAATAAATTCGAGACTTGCTTTCGTGAATATACGTCTAAAACATATTTTAATTTCACCGAAAATCAGCTTTTTCACAAGAGTAGAAACAACGCCACCTATAGTTAATAAGGAGTATGATTCCATATGTATTCCAAATTTGACATTTAAACGAAAGGTGAATATAAAATCGTTTTATTAGAATTTCCATTGCTGAGCTAGATATAAGTTTCCAATAAAATGCGCCTATTGTCAATTTATTTTGACACTAGGTTATTTTACCAGGAGCTCCTCGTTGTAACCCAAAAAAAGGATATTTTTTCAAAATACAGTACTACCTCGGTAATGTGAACTAATTAAAACATCACATTTCCTATACTAAAAAAAATGTTATATTTCATGCTTCTTGAAATGACCTGTAACTTGATTATTGAAAAGTAAAAGAAAGAAAACAAAGTCATAGTTATTAAACGATGTTAATATCATTTAAATAATAATTAAATAGCCTAAAAACGTAAAAACAAAATAAATAAATCACAACAAGCAAAATAAAGAAAACAAATCAGGAATAACATAAGGTTGCAGTAAAATTAATTTGTTTTGAAAAAAATTATCATTTCAGTTTGACGAATACTTTTGTGCGTAGATAAATCTACGAGTTTTCGATTGCAACTGTTTTGATATTCGCAATTGATGTTACTATATCTGCACCCAATCCATTTTCTTGGGCCCAGTCTAACAAAATATTCGAGCACTGAATTACTCCACAGTGGGAAACTTTTGTATTGTATATTATTTCTTCCACTGAAGAAGTTTCCTCGTCTTCGGGTGCTAACTCAGCATTCTGACCGCCAACGACCCATGTTCTTATCTCCTCAATCGATACGTTTGGGGCATCAAAGCAGCTTAGGAGTTCTCTAATTTGTAGAAGATCTGCTTCAAAATGTGCTGCCCCATGCCCATCTATATCGCGAAGACGACTTAGTAGGATTAAATCTTCAGCTTCCCAACTCGAATCTCGTGGCCGAATTTTTTTAAAACAGTTTGCTATGGCGGACTCAGATATTTTCGCCCAAAAGTTTTGCAAAATTGTAACAGCGTTTCTCAAGCTTTTTTTTTTAGAACTGCACTAAAATTGTTTTGTTCTTCTTGCGTTGCAACAATAAAACCCAATAGGGGGTGGTTTTTTTGTGAAAAAGAAAAGTTCACATTATCGAGTATCAAGAATTGGTTTTGAGTTACATTTTAGAGTATGTAAAGGGTTTTTCAATAAGAGCGCTACAAAAGTTTTTTTTAAAATAAAACAAAACCGGTTGATATCCAATGAAATTCTTTATTCCTGTGAAAGTACGTTCGATGCCATTATGAATGGAACTCGATTTCTTTTACATGGCCACCACGGGCACGCTTGCAGAAGTCCAGACGCTGAACCCAATTTTCGACGGTTTTCAAGCATAAATCGGCCGATACTGCTGCAATTTCACGTTCCATATTCGTACGAAGTTCAGTAATCGTCGCTGGCTTGTTGGCATATTTTGTTTATTTTGTTTTATTTTGGTGGGGGCGATAGCCCCCATTTATTAGGCTTAATACAAGCTAAAACTAACATAATGACTTAAAGCTAAAAACATAAATCTATGGTTACTTAAAATTAAGACATGGAAAACCTTAAAAATAAGACTTAGAGGCTAAGGAAGATTAAGGAGATCGGTTTTTAGGGAGGTAGAGCTGCGGTTAAAGTCGAAAATAGTGAGGTTTAAGTTAACCTTTCTCAGCATGCGAGAGATTGGTTCGTTAGAGCCATAGGAGGTGTGGTGGGATGGAAGATAGAAGAGGCGGGGGCAACGTAGACTACGAGGGTTAGTATTAAAGCAGATAGAGTTATAAAGAGACGCGCAATCTACCAAACCTGAGAGTAGTCGGTGAATGAAAAGAATGTCTGCTGCGTCCCTGCGTTCCTCAAGTGTATTGAGGTTAATGAGTTTGAGACGGTCACGATAAGGAGGTAAGATTAGGTGATCATTCCAAGGAAGGCCACGAAGAGCAAATCGAAGAAATCGACGTTGGATGCTCTCGATTCTTGAAACATGAACTTGTTGAAAGGGACACCACGCTTGGCTAGCGTACTCGAGGAGGGGGCGAACGAAGGTGATGTATAACGATCTGGTCACATACGGGTCGCAGAATTCTTTGGACCATCTTTTAACGAAGCCAAGTGATGAGTTTGCTTTGGTAATTATCTCATCTATATGTGAGCGGAAATTAAGCTCCCTGTCGCATAAAATGCCAAGGTCACGAATGGATTGCACGAGGGAAATAGGTTGGCCGAGAAGAAGGTAAATTCGAGCAGCAGACTTATTGCTTTTACGTGAGAAGGTAATAGATTGACATTTGGAGACATTAAGTTCTAAACAGTTTTTAAGGCACCAGGTGGAAAAACAGTTCAAGTCTTCTTGAAGGAGACCGGAGTCAAGGTGTGAGGAAATGGGTTTGAAAAATTTGGTGTCGTCAGCATAGAGAGAGAGAGAGGAGTTTCGAATGACCCTTTCAAGATCGTTAATTGTTAGAATGAAAAGAAGGGGACCTAGGTGACTACCTTGAGGAACACCCGAGCTGGCTAAGATAGGGGCCGAGAGAACGCACCTAAACCGAACACTATAAAAACGGTTTTCCAGGTATGAAGAAATCCATTTTAACAATATGGGTTCGAAGCCGAGGGGAGACAATTTGAAAAGTATTAATTTATGGGAAATCTTATCAAAAGCCTTACTGAAGTCGGTTGTAATAACGTCGACTTCTTTGCCGCTTTCTAGAGCAGAGAGTGTAGAGGATATGAATTCGATAAGATTAGTTGTTGTTGATCTACCTTTCAGAAAACCGTGCTGGTTAGGGGAAATAATGGACTTGCACTTGAAGCTTAAGACTTCATACAACAAACTTTCGAAGAGTTTGGGAATATGAGAAAGTTTTGCTATGGGGCGGTAATTAGTTACTTCTTTCTTGGATCCCTTTTTGCGTATCGGTGTTAAGAAAGAGGACTTCCATATCTGAGGGAATTCCCCTTGAGAGAGTGATAGTTGGAAGAGATATGAAAGGGGGAGGGAAAGACTAGAGGAGCATTTTTTAAGAAATATTGCAGGGAGGCCATCTGGGCCTGGAGAGTATTCATCGTTAAGATTTTGCAGCTTATTTTCTATTTCTGTATGATCAAAACTTTGAGATAGAGAAGGACCAAAGGAGAAGTTTTGAAGATATTCGAAATAAGAGGGATCCGGAACAAAGGTGTTGTCGGCGAAAGACTGCTTAAAAAAAGAAGCAAACATGTTGGCAATGGTGGAAGGGTCGGAGGATGATATGTTTTCATATGAGAGGGATGGAGGAAAACCGTCCGACTTTTTTTTATAGTTAACAAATTGGAAAAATGACTTTGGGTCGTTTATAAGCTTGGTTTGTGCACTATTAAGATGGTGTTGGTATAGAGAGTCGTATAGCTGAGTGAATTGAAGGTATACACCGAGATAGTTGGAATAGTCCGAGTAAGAATTAGTTCGAAGGAAGACTGCCCATAATTTGTTTCTCTTGTTACGTAGAGACCGAAGTCTTCGATTGTACCAAGGGGGACTTGTAGAAGGGGTTTTATTGCGGGAAAACGGCACATAAAGGGAAATTGAATTAAATAGTTCTCTGTAGAAAATGGAAAGAGCATCATTAATAGATAGATTTACGAACTCAAAAGTACACTTGCTAAGATATTCGTTAATTTTGGGGAAACTGGCTTTATGAAAGTCGTAAGAGTGTCCGGCTGCCGGAGAAATGGGCTTTTTTTTTTTTTTTTTTTTGTCGGGATGTGTGAAACTTTCTGCACTGGAGCACTCAGACTCAATACTGGTCCATTGTACTGCCAGGCAGACACACCACATTTTACTGTGGGAATTTACTCGTTTTTCTAAGAAAAACGAGAAGGCGCTTCAATGATAAGGAGCTTAGGTTTACAGCACTCACCATATCCGCACCAAATACCTGCCACCTGATACGAGCAAAAGCAGGACAATCACAGACGAAATGTTCCGCAGTGTCGTCGCTTTCTCCACAGGCTTCGCAGTTGGTGGTGTCGCTTAGGCCTAGCACCTTAAGGTGTTTGGCAAAAGCGTAGTGTCCCGTAAGAACGCCAGTAGTCTGTCTGCAGTCTTTTCTGTTGAGAGACAACAAGAATGCCGCGGATTTCCCACAGACGTCGGGGAGCATTTGCTTAGTCTGTCTGCACCCTGGAGAGTCATGCCAGCGCTGACCGAGGACGCAGGCAGACAGATCGCTGGTTCAGGTCCTGAGAGGTCCCCCTCTGAGCCTTGTCTAGCAAGTTCATCGGAGATCTCATTTCCCGTGATCCCGTTATGACCCGGGACCCAGACAAGTTTAAGTGAATTCAGCCTTCCGACCGAATTCAGAGATATCTTGCATTCTCGTACTATTTTGGAGGTAGTTAAGGGTTTGAGTAAGGCCTTAAGCGCAGCCTGACTGTCGCTACAGACGCAGATACTTCGCCCCCTCCACCTGTTCCTCGTAACATAGTCCATGGCCATTAGGATAGCATAAGTCTCTGTTTGGAAGACTGACGCATGTTTGCCTAACGGAAAGAAAAGTCTAACGCTATCGCTCTCCACGAAGACACCAGCACCAGATCCTTGATCGGTTTTGGAGCCATCCGTAAAGATTCGACTGCATTCCCTTCCAGGTTCAGAGTCCGGCCAGAGCCAGTCCTGGACGCGAGGAAAGTCGACCTCGTATTTGCGCTTTAGCCGAAGTTCCGGTGTCATCGCATCAGACGGCATATCCATAAGACAGGAGTCGAAGGACAACCGTTGCGCAAGTTCATCAAAACTCCAGTGCGAGTTATACCAAAAGCCACCTCTTGTAAGACGTGAGATAGCCTTGATTGTACAGCCCATGATGTAAACATCAAGGGGCGGAAGGTTCAATAGTGCATCTAGGCCGGAGCCAGGCGTGCTGGGGAAGGCCCCCGTGCAGCCGAGACATACCTGCCTTTGGAGTTTGGCAAAAGCAGCAGTGACGTATTTACGTGAAAGCTTATTCCACCAAACAACCGATGCGTATGCTATAAATGGTCTTATCATAGCCGTATAAATCCATAGGACTCTTTTCGGTGATAAGCCCCATGTCTTGCCGAAAATGCCTTTGCACTGCCAGAAAATAGACAGCGCCTTGGCAGTCTTCAGCTCAACATGTTTGCACCAAAGAAGTTTGCTATCCAGGATGACTCCCAGATACTTTGCTTCATTGGAGAGTTGGATTGTGACGCCTTTTAGCACTGGCTGAGTCAACCCGACCAGCTTCCTACTTCTCGTAAAGAGAACAACCTCAGTTTTAAGAGGATTGACCGAGAGCCCATTCCTAGTGCGAAATGGGCTTGATAGGAGAGTCGAGGAAAAGAGAAAGAAGAAGAGGTGGGTGAAATCTATCTATGGTCGATAGGGCTAAGGGACACTGCGAGACAGAGGAGTTTATAGGGTCAGTAGAGAAGATAAGATCTAATTGCCTACCCATAAAGTTGGAGATCCCACTGATTTGACATAAACCTGAGTCTGTCATCCCATCCAAGAAAAGACATTCCTTACTTGAGTTGGGGTTTGAGGCGCTGAAAAAAGATTCGTCATCTGATAGGGTCCAGTGCAGCCGGGGTAGATTAAAGTCGCCAAATATAATAATATCATCAAGGGAATCCGATATGTTAATTATATGATCGATTGCAACGATAGCGAGTTGGTAGGATTCGATGGGTTGAGCCGGAAGTATGTAAAAACACAGAACGTATAAAGCCTTGCTGGGGAGTTCTATTCGTAATGAAACGAAGTCAAGCTTGGAAGAAGTAGACGTAGCGATTAAGGAGGCGTCAAGGTCGTTTTTGATGGCCAGTAGGACGCCACGGCAAGGAGAGTCGTTCATTGGACGAGTATGGTCATCGTCACGAAAAACATTAAAAGTAGGAGGGAATAGCTCATGGTTCTTTATATCGGGAATTAGATTGGTTTCAGTCAGAGCGTATATATCGAAGGGGAGAGTATGAGATTGGCGTAGGACATCGCGGGTCTTAGATCGAAGTCCTCTAACATTCTGATAATAAAAAGTAAGAGGAAGTGTAGGGGTGGGTAGGTTATGGCTCATCTTAAGGGTATTACCAACTGTGTTGAGAGGTTCACATGTTAAGTTAGGGACGAAAATAATTTTTAAAATCGCTGCGAGTTTTTTGTAAGTGCGAAATGCGTCTGGAGTTAATATGAGATGCATAAGCCGCTAAGCCCTTGGTCACGGTTGTCGGGGAAATATTGAAACTATCATGAAAGCGAAAATAAATTTCTTTCAAAGCTTGTGGATTTGTGGGGAGACCTTCCTTTTGAATCGAAATTTGTACGTTGGTTTTGGTCTTACCGTCGATACATACTGATTCAGGCTTATCATGTAAATATGCAAGGAATAACCGAACGTTTTCAAATAGCCTGTGATCTCTTAGACGTGCCATTACATATCGGCTATCTAGGTCTTTGATCAAGGAAGTGGGATCAACAAATTTAGAGGTTAGTTTAACTTTAGGTGGATGAAGCGGGTCGAATGTCACGGGGGTATCGGTAAGAGCAGGTGAAACATTTTGGGGTGTATCACTAGTAGTGGAAGTCGATGGGAGGTGATTTGTGGGTGTGGATGGAGAGGTTTGGTTGATGATGTGGGATAGAACGAAGTTTGGATAATTTGTCCCGGATGAAGTATTTAAGGGAGAGGGCTTTAGAGGCGAACTTAAATCTGGCAGTAAGTTGAAAGATACACGCTTAGGTAACGAATTACCGGGGCAGCTTTTTAAAATAGGTTGGGAGAAATTGGGAAAGATTCCTGTTTTAAAAGACCAGTTGGGATCGGAGGAGATCAAAGAGGGAGGCTTATTACTAACATTGGGAGAAGAGGAAGATGGCTTTTTATTAGAGGGAGGATTATTTTTAGAATTATTCGTCTTAGGGCTGGTTTTAATCTTACGCTTATATAATTTGTTGCTCCACTTCATCAGCTTCATCTCGTTTAATTTAAAAAAATCCTGGTCGGGGTTCCAAAATAGCCAGGTATATTTAGTGGGAATGCTGAGTTTGAAATAGCTGTCCCATTTAGAATTTGCTGGGACGATTTTATTGCAATTCTCGATGTTTACACCAAATTTCTTTTGGAACAGGTTCTGAATCCAGGAAGCGTCAGCATGATGAGGAGCGCCTTTGATAACAAAAGTTGTACAGTCAACGTTGCGCTCGTTGCTTCTGGTTAATTTTTTGATCCTATATTCCCATTCGGAAACAGTCCAGGTAGTCCCGAGACGATTTATAAGGGCGCTGGAATCAGTAGTCGGTAGGTCGGTTATCGGTATAGTTGGCGAAGGAGGTGATGTTGGTAATAGGATGACAGCTGTTTGAGTTTCAGGTGGTGCTGCAGCGGAGGTGGGCACATCAACGGTATGAAGATCAGCGCCAGAATCACGAAGCTCAGACAAAATTGAAGCGTTGTAAACTACCGGAATATGGTCTTGGTTAATGTCAGAAAAAGTGCCAATTTTGCTAGCTACTGACTTCAGTTCATCGACTATGCCTCCGATTGTTCGGCGGGTTGCAGACAGGTTGTCACTAATAACATCGATTTTATCAAGCACTATATTGATAATTGGCGAAAAGTCAGGAACGGAGTAATTAAGTGGTGTGACCGATTTAGATGAGCTTAGGCAGAAGAGATCAATGTTAGTTCGTAGAGAGTTTATCGATGTCGTAATTTCCTTGATTGTGCTTGAATTCCGAAGGGCCTCAAGTAGGTCGTTTTTGAGCTCTATATTGTTGTTAGGGGACGTATCTTTACAATACATTGAGACCTTCAGCTGCTTTTCGATGCTTAGGAACTTTGATTTGTAGAACGCGTCTGATGAGTCAATCGCATTACTGAGTTCATCAACACTTTTAATGACTAGATCGAACTTCGACACTTGATCTATCATTTTTTTTGTTTGCAAGGCAATGTCATGGAATGTCGAATTCATGGACTCATTCAAGCATTTGATGGCAATCATAATATGCGGGAGCGTTATTTGTTTACACTCATCACACAAATAATGGAAAATACCCGTGTATTCTTTAAGGTAGGTCACGGATCGCTTTTTTAATCCAATGCAAGTTGGGTGAAAAGAATTGGAAAAAATTCCGCTGCAGGTGACCCATTCGGTTTCATCAGAAACACAATTTACGTAACACTTAAACATTGTTAGTAGGTCGGGAAAAACGTAAACAAAAACGTTCGCAAGAATTGATTTAGCGGAAAAGGAGGTCAGCAAAAAAGTGCATGTATAAGAAAAATTCGCGAAGGTACACACCGGCGAATAACTGATTAAGCGGAAAAGTTGATAAAAAGAATACGGAGTAAATAAAAGCACGACTTGACTGGTTGGCGGTTGAAAACGAATACGGCATAGACCATAGACTTGACGTAGCCCCACAGGAAATAGTCTAACGGCGTCAAATCGCACGACCGAGGCGGCCAAGCGACTGGACCATTTCGTGAGATAACACGGTTTCCAAACTTGGTTTCCAATAAATTGATTGTGACATTCGCTGTGTGGCTTGTTGCGCCGTCCTGTTGGAACCACATGTCCTCCAAGTCCATATCATCCAATTGGGGCCAAAAATATTAGGTTATCATTGAACGGTAGCCAAAAAATTCGCTCCAACGACGTCACAGAGATGCCCAACGCTTGAGAACGACGTGTGATGGACACATTTGGGCTTTCTTCAACAGAAGTCTGACTGGCACGGGAACATTTTGTACTGTGCTTGTGGATTCAAATTTTTCCACTAGACGCTCAATTGTTGATCTGCTAGGACGATTATGACGACCATAAATTGGACGTAGCGCTCTTAACGTTGAGGCCACTGACTCCGAATTTCGGTAGTAAATTTTAATAATTTCGACTCGTTGTTGGCTTGTATATCTTTCCATCATGAAATGGCAAACCTTACTGAAGAGAAATGTCAAAAGAGCGGCAAGAAATTCGGCGTCGTTTGCTGTCCCTGTCGCTCTACTTTTGTAGCGTCCCTGTTGAAAAACCCTTTAATATAAACTTTTTCTGGTTCACATTTTTGGATAAGTCACATTTTCGTGGTTCACATTATCGAGGTAGTACTGTATCATTAGAAAACGGCCACCGTTTCTACTGTACAAATGTATATTTTTTTCTCCGCCCTGCAACTAATGTATCTATAAGGCTGTGTTTTTTTCTTCAAAGTCGTAAGACAGTTCTTGTTTTTACCCACGTCACACAAACAACTCCAAAAACTTTGTAAAATCGACCTAGTACGCCGATTGGCTAACTCTTGATTTACAGTATGTAATTTTAACCTACCAGTCGAATTTTGATACTTTTTTCATGAAAAAAACTCCGGGAATTTTGATATTTTTTTGACAGTAAGAGCACAACCAAAGTTGTGTCATTGAGTAACTACAAATAAAAACAGGACTTCATCTAGGATCCGCTATGCAGCTCCGCAGTTAAGTCGGCGCTGTAATCGCTGGTATCTAAGGGTTTTTTAATTGGGTGCAATAGCAAATTAAAAAACCAAGAGAAATATCCCATCGCAAAATGCTCGATGCGTAATTTATTGTGTCATCCAGTTTGGGGAAGTTTTTTTTTATTGTTTGCTTTATTATTAAGTCGATCGATACGCTTAAAGTTTTCATAAAAAAAACACTTCAAGTATAAACTGTGTAGAAAAGAAGTTTCTTTGTGTTCAAAAAATTGGTTAGAATACTTTGAAGAAAAAAACAGCCCTTAAACATTGTGTGTGGTTAAAGCCATTCATTGAATGAAAACTACGTATATAAGTTAGATTTCAATTCCTA